>VXBR01002913.1:349070-404416 GCA_013400215.1 Cisticola juncidis | reverse complement strand
TAATGTGGACTTCTGTGGCTTTGGGCTGCTAAGAGAATGCTGTATCAGCACATTAATGAAACATTCAAGTAATGGGTTTGGCCATGTCCTCTGAAGAGGGATCAATAAAGAAGATGGAAAAAAATTGTTTTCTTAGTGCATCAGTGATTTCCCAGCAGAGATATCCCTTTCTACAATTTGAATGTATTTGCAGTATAGAAATAATGCCTTTAGTGCTGAGGGGCCCATAAAGGAGGCTATAACAATGGAAGTGAGCAGCATTTCATTAATCCTTTTTCCCTCAGCTGCTGACCCCAGGTGCACCTGCAGTGGGTACCTCTGCCCACAGGGTTACCCTTGCACCAAGAATGATCAAATGCTGCCCACATAGTATTATAAAGAAATGCATGGGTCAAATGTGCTGGCTAAGATGTGAAGAATAAGTTCCTGAACATTTATTTTTCATCACCCTCAATTTGTGCTAAAGTTACTCCTCACCAATGAGCACTCATAAGAGTTATGAATCGAGCAACTTCAGTGCAGGATTAGGATTACTATGTGTTTGTTTTAGGAAGGAAGATAAAGAACATTGGTTCAACCCTGTTTAGCCCCTGACATGATAAAGATCTCATTGGCAGATTGAGGTTTTTATGTAATTGTAGACTGAAATACCATTTTATAGATCTTCGTATATATTCTTAAGAAAATCAGATCCAAATTAATAAATGCTTATCAGCACCAGTAATTTCTGCCTTCTTACTGCTTTGTGAAGATGTATTTCAAGTAATTTGAGATATACATAGATCCTCCTGAATGTTAAACCCTTGTGTTTGCACATATGTAATATATATATATATATATATATATATATATATGTGATATTACACATATCTGTATTTATAAGTGATTACCATCAGAGCAACCCCATGCAGACTCAGCTGGCAAACTGAGAAGGGATTGGACCAGATGACCTCCAAAAGTGCCTTCTAACTTTAATTACTCTGTGGCTTGAACTTTCAAGCTTGGGTTCTGACCCTCTAATCTCTTTCCCAACTAGGGAAATGCATGTATTTATGGATTTATGTAAAGCAGTGTTGCAGACATCTTGCAGTGGCACTAATATCACAATGGAAATGTCTCAAATGGTGAGATTTTGTATCAGTATCTGAAAGATGAACCTTCAAAAATTATAGTTTAATCTGCAAATAGCTAAATATATGTTTCTTTTCATATCTGTATTACTAGATTTGAAAATTTCTAGCCATCAGAAAAATAGAAATAGATTTCAATATGCATTTGGGTATAATCTAGGCTTTAACAAATTTGGGTTGGACATTAAAAGCACTTGCAAAAATTCAGCCATATAATCAGAAGGATCTAAAAGTCTTAAGGAGATGAAAAGGGCTTTGTCATGATAATTTTCATTGTATTAATGGCATTGCATGACTAAAGCTCTGCTCATTTGGATAGAGAAGCACCTCTGATTTTTCTGTCTGGAATGCAGGCTTACAGGTATAGACAATTCCATACCCATGCTAACTTATGGTCCTTGTGGAATTTTTATAAAAGCTGGAATTCAGTAGCATTTTTCCCCAGCTACACTGGCTGTGTTTTCCCTCCTCTGTCTCTCACTAATTTCATAAAAAGATGGTTTTGGGGATGTAGAAAGCCAGGATGGTTTGAGATGAGAGATGAGCAAACAAACAGCTATTTCTTCATACAAGTAATTTCCAGGAAGGGATGGAAGTTTCAGTTACTGTGGGCTGCTGCTCAGTATGGTGGTTTTAGATCTAAGAAAACTTCTAGACTATCATGCTTTTTAATCTTGCACTGCTTAGAAGACCAGACTCTACTAATTAGCTGGTTTGAGTTTTGAAGCTTTCTCATCCCACTGATATTCAGTACCATATTGCCTTCGTGAAAAAATGCATTTTATTTATCTTTCTTTTCCATTCAGAAAAAGATATTCTTTTCAGAGAATGGTTATAAAACAGGAATAAGGTTTTTTTATAAATAAAGTTATTTTTCTTCATTCACTTTGCATAGTTTGAAAACATATAATCTAGTGCCTTCTGTTTGCAAAGACTTTATTTAGAAGTATTTCCTTTCCTCCAGGAGAGAGAATTTGGCTTCAATTATGTTTCTTTGAATTACAATTAGATCTTTGAACTCCAGACAACTGAATAAAAAAAACATCTCCCAATCTAATTAAATTTGCCTGTTTTTTAGTACCAGCAGAATACTATGGATCATATTGCCAATTAAAAACTTTGCTTTTGATTCCTAATAAAACACTACAGGTCGAGGCTTGTGCAGCCAGAATGAAGAGGTTGGGTTGCTGAAGCTCCCAGATACCCACGGCTGGTGCAGTGAAATATCCCCCTGCAGCCCCCCAGAGTTCCTGTGCTAGCTCAGAGCCTAGAAGGCTTTGGAGGAATATTTCAGGGACAGGACAAAGGATCCAAAAGAGGCTCTGACCCCCAGATGTAGTCCAAGACCTTTATTCCAGATGGTTTCCAGGGGGAAGAGACAGAATGAGGAAGAACAGGGCTTTATCTTCTCTCCTGCTAGGGGGCATAGTTGGAACTCATCCAGTAGGGTCAGAAAGGGGAGGAAGGGTTAAACTACAGGGTTACAGGCTCCAGGGGTCTCTGGGGAGGGACAAACCTTTTCCCAGAGAAATACAAAGTGCAGGGGGCATGAGGTGGTGCCTGGGGGCCGCAGTCAGTGGCTGGTACCAGCACACGTAACAAAGGTGTGGATCAGATCCATTGGCAGCTTCCAAGCCCAACCTAGAGCAAGTCCAACTCTCTCTCCACGCACATTCCTGTCACCATGAGATTTCCCAGTTTCCTGGGCATTCATACTAAAGGAGAAGTGCTCCTTAATGTAAACAGTGGACCATGTTTTGTAAATATTGCCATTGTTATGAATTCCTTCTCCAAGAGAAGGGGAGGTTGAATGACAGCTCCCTTGACCAATGTGGGTAAGAGATGGGGATGCCCACTCTCCAATCCATGCTCACCTTGCTAGAGGTATAAAATAGGAAGAATAAAGGCACAGTCTTCTGCCCTGCTTTCTCTGATCAACCCAGATCTCCTGTCTCTGAGTGTCAGTCTGGCTATGCTCACAGAGATACATTCCTGGCTGCTACAGCCCTGTGCAATCTCAGGCTGCTTCAAATGTCCCTGTGCCTTCTGCACCTCCTGGGAAGCAGCATCCTGCCCTGAGAGGCAAAAACAGCTACAGCTCTTAGGCTGTGCCCAGGGGAGGAAAGAACTCAGAGCCTCTCCCCTAGTGAGACTGTATTTGTGCAGCTGGTTAGAGCTCCCAAAGCCCACAGGGGAAAGCCCTTGGGCCATGCTCTGGGAGCAGGTACAAGCTGGGTGCAGAGGAGAGCACTGCAGGGAGGAGTGGGCACAACCTCAGTGCTGTTAACAAAGTGATGCTCTCGGGCTCTGGGACACATTGTCCCCTCACTACTGCACCTGTGACCAGGGCCAGCTGTGCCTCTCTCAGTCTGCTGTGCCTCTCTCAGTCTGCTGTGCCACGCACAAGATCCAGCCCCCAGGAGAACCTGCTGCTCTGTGCTCTTTCCCACTCCTTTTCAGATTTTGGCTGAAACTGGAAAATAACTAATTTTTCTGCTTTTTGCCCAAAACTTATATCCAAACTCAATTCTGTTGGTTTAAGACTTTTGTAGTATCATTAAGATTTTCCATATCTAGCCAGCAGTGTTCAAACTTTGTCACAGAAGCAGGGCAGGAAAGAAGGCCACTGGCATATTATGCAAAAAAACCACACAGTTGCCTAGCACTGTTCAGCTGATTACCACTAACATTCTGAAATGAAAATATCTGATTATGTCATATGCTCAAGCAGTTTCAATGTTCTCCTCTAGAACTGGAGGCACTGATTTTGAGAAAACAAAACATCCATTAGGAGTAGTCTACACATTTCTGACTCCAAACTTGCTTTTTTTCCTGTGCTAAGCAGGTTGAATTAGATCTGCTGTCTACTTCTGAGTAGCAGAAAAACCCCAGCAGACTTTTTATCCCCTGTGAGTTCTGGTTAGCAAAAATGAAAAGGAAAACCCTTGGCAAAAAATCTGTGCTCAACTATCCAAATGCACAATAAACTCAAGTTCATCAGAGTGGAGAAAAGCTGCATGAGAAGTTTGTCTGAATGAATCTAATTATTGGTCTTGTCAGTAATGTGTTTCATCAAATCATTCTCTCCAACAGAAGTAAAGCAACAATGTGTACATAATAAGTGATATTTTGGTGGAGAATTGCATAAGCTAAGTGACAGATTTGTTTCATAACAGGTCCCACCTGAGCCAATGAGAGAAAAAATAGCCACGACAAAGGTGATAAGCACTGATGCTCCCCTGAGCAGACAGAATGTGATCTCAGCTGTGCTGAAAGGAAATGCTGATAAAGTGAACTGTAACCTCAACTGTTATTTGGCATCTATACTGGGGGTTTAATTTTGAAAATGGGAAAATTTTAAAATGTTTTTACAGTATTATTAAAATATAAAATGCGTGTGTGTTGTCTTCCAAGGAAGTTACCTTCAAATTTGTATTTTTCAAGGCTTTTCTTCATTTTTGTTTCTTCAATAGTTCCACCCAAAAGGGAGATGATGATTATGAAGATTACACTACAAATAAGACTTGGGTTTTGACTCCCAAAGTCCATGAGAGTGATGTCACTCTTATTTTAAATGGATTGCTGGAAGGATATGACAACAAACTGAGACCTGACATAGGAGGTATGTTGGCTTTGGTTTTAGGCAACTTTTGAATAAGCAGTGAAGAGAAAGAATTTTCATGTCATATGATGCTCCTCAGGAAGCAGAATCCATTCAAAGTAGTTAGGAGAATAAAATGTAATGCAGAAAAGCATCAGAGGCATGTAAAGTAGTCATGATTTTGGAAGCTGACATAAATGAAAATTGCTGAATCTATCCTAAGGCGTCTAATAAGAGTGTTATAATTTGCTGAATCAGGCAGCTTGATGATATACCTGCATAGGACGCTCAGAATTTAACTTCTGAGGAATGAAAAAGCAATTTTTTTCCCTTTTTTTATACCTAAGAGATGCTGCTAGAGAATCCCATATAATACATTGGAAAGAAAGGCCAAAAAGAGGCTAATGCAGCCTAATCCTTGTGTGATGTGATGAATAAGAGGCTCCAGCAGCCTCAGACTGATGCAGCCTGAGCCTCCCTTGCACAGCAGGGCAGGAGGTGACAGGGCAGGGCACAGAGGAAAAGGTTCACAAAGATAATTTCAGCAAAGCCAACCTGCCCAGATGATTCCCACAGCCAGTGTAAGCATAGAGCCAAGGCTGGACTCAGAATTGAGCTCTTATTTGACTGAATCACCTTTTGGAGGAATCTTCCTCTTCACCGATTACTGAAGTGACTCAAAGGCAAAAATCTCCCTGGATTGAGGAGGGCCACGAGTGCCCAGAGCAGGCAGACTGTGCCTCTGCAGAAAGGATACTGCAGGAACGGGATTGTGCAAAAAGGCACACATTCCATGGAGGAGGCACACAGAGAAAGGGAGAGAGCAGCAGGTTAATGAGGGAAGTTTATAGAGATTTACAAACGAAGGAATTTTTCACATTAAAGGATAACATGACTCTTTAACCTTCAGTGTATGTATACAATGGAAATTAGCAGAGGAATTTGTCTTCACTTAAACCAAGACTTTAGAAACAGAAAAGAGGTAAAGCATTCCTCAAATCATCTAGGAGAAAACAAATCATGCTGTAGCCAAGGAACATAAGCAGAAAAAAGCTGAAAAAGAGTAATTTCAAAATAAACTAACAACTATTTAATTTCTCCCTTACAGCCTTAAGTATTTTGGCTTTGGGCTCACAAAATTGTTACTTGTCTACAGCCACCTATGCAGACAACAGCAGTCAAGTTGCATTTGGAATTATAATGTAAAACAAGTGATGCAAGGCATCATAAGAGAAATAAGTTTGCTTTTGTTGATAGTGTTTTGTTTTGATGTGTTGCTGTGACCTGACACAAAATGTAAATCCTCTCAGTCAGATGAGTCTTTGTAAGCTATCAACACTGATTTCAATATTTGTTCTCACAGCATAAGAGAATTGGTTTATATAGAGTAAATTATGTAAGAATTTGTCTCAAGGTGTCTCCAACTAATTTCAAGATACTGTTGCAAATTTGTGTTTGTTTTATATGCACATTCAAATGTGAGGCAACCACAGAGGAGTAACATGCTTGACTTTCATGTAGTTGATTTTGACCTTCGTTGGTTACTGATTCTTGTTGTTTCTCTTGCAGTTAAACCAACAATAATTCACACTGACATGTACGTAAATAGCATTGGCCCTGTGAATGCTATCAATATGGTAGGTAAAGGATTGCCCATTTGCCTTCTTACAGAGTCTCCATCATTCTGACATTGCAAAGCTTCCATTAGTTCTTAATGTTGCAGCATACCTGTATTATTTTTGAAATCTCATTTTAATTATGGATAGGAGGATCCCATGAGCTATAAATCTGTACAAGTCAGAATACTAGGCTGTGCGCTGAAAAATGTAAAAATAATAGTTTTAATATATCCTGACATTTTTACGTGCTCTGCTTTCAAATGCTTTGCAGCAGTTTAACTCTGGTAAAACTAAGCTTAACAGGAAAACCATTCATGAGTGATATTACCACTCTTGCCACCAAGAGATAATAAAAAAAGCCCTAGAACTTCTCCAGAGACTTCACCATTTCTGAGATTAACCAGAGAGCACAGGCAATTAAGTCAGCTCAAGCTTTTCCTGTCCTGGATCCAAGGAAATAAGTAATTGTTCTCTGACCTGAGCAGGTGCAGGCTGAGATGTGGGGACACAGAATTAGAAAGGTGCATATAACACTGACTTGCACCTTAGTTTTACCCTCAGTGGTAAAATAATGAATTGTTTTGAAACAATAATCTTTGGTAAAACGCCTCAAAACATCACCAAAAGAGATTTGTTGTGTCATTTTTAGTATCACCTCCTGTAGCCCACAGTTTTTTCATATGAAATTAAGGAAAGCATGTCAGGAGTGATGTGGAGTGCTGAGTGCTATGTTTTCATCAGTATTTCTGGTTAACACAACAGGAATATACAATTGATATATTTTTCGCCCAAACGTGGTATGACAGACGTCTGAAGTTCAACAGCACCATAAAAGTGCTCAGATTAAACAGCAACATGGTTGGGAAGATCTGGATACCAGACACATTTTTCCGAAATTCCAAGAAGGCTGATGCTCACTGGATAACAACTCCTAACAGGATGCTCAGGATCTGGAATGATGGCAGAGTCTTGTACACATTGAGGTATTTATACCTAATTTTAATTTCATTTTTTCTAAGGAAAGCCACAGAGAAAAATCTCTCCTAATACTCAGTGGAGACAAACACCTTTTGGCATATTTTTCTTCTGATTAAATTTGAATGTCTTATTTTGGAGTGAGTGGAAATGTATCCTCAGAGCACCTCTACACTAGCTGTGAAGGGAGTCTGGATGGCTGTCTTGGATGCAGATGTCTAAATTTGGACTCCTATCCATCATTGCTGAAATAGAATTTTTGTCATGTAAAATACATTTTCCTAGTGCATTATGGCATGTTGTGACACAAAGATTTGTCACTGCTCATGAGATGACCTGTATATCTACTTATGGATTTGTCAGTCATGAGTAATGCTGCCATTTCAGATGCACAAGAACAGAACTTTAATGCTTCTTCCATTACACAGTCCAGAAAGTTGATGATCAGGGTCTATGGAACCAAAAAAGAAATATTGCTAAGCAGTAACCATGATGTCTTCCTATGCTTGGAATATTCCAATAACTACATAGATAGCAATAGTTTACTATGTTTACTATATATATATATATATATATATATATATGTATATATAGTATTTGTATATTTTTTAGCCAGTGTCCATATTAGTAAGAATCTTGCTTTGCTTGCCATGATGTCACTTTCAGGACAAACTTCTCAAGTGCATTCCCTATAACCTGAATTCTTTCTTCTCAGGCTGACAATTGATGCTGAATGTCAGCTACAGTTACACAACTTCCCAATGGATGTTCACTCCTGCCCACTGGAATTTTCAAGCTGTAAGTAACATGCTTAAAAATATTCCTGTTTCTGACCCACACTGAACTTCTTATTATAAATTTATTTTTATGTATTTAGAGTCAGTGAAGGTTATGTTTTTAATTAACATACCCCACTGGTTTTCACTTTTGTTTTCATCTTTTTTTCAGTACATGTATCATGTATGTTCACAAATATTAAGGACTGCTAAAAAATATAGAAAATTTCTGGACCCTATGTGATTAATTTATGCCTATAGCTGAGCATAAAACAAGAAATTTTTAGTTTCAGCATCAAGCTATCCTGGCCTACCATGTTCTTTCTGTGAATGGGTGTTTTGCTATTGCACTAGTTGGAGTCAAGAGTTTGACATTTTGCAATCAGATCAAGATGTGAATTCCTGGTCCAGCTGCAGATAGATTGGGAGGATGGGCAAAACCACATCTTATTAAGTCCACAAAAGTGGAAAACCTATTTTTGAAAAATTTATCTCAAGTGCTATTATAACATATAATTAAAAAAATGTGACATTAAATAAAAGGCACTAGTAAGAAACTTGAGGAAAATGTATTTACCGTCAATATGCTTCTCCAGTTTTCTCCAGAAATACATAGCAGTATTTTTACTCCCCAAAGCACCCTGAACCTAGCAGTGAAACAAAGAATTCTGTATTTTCATTGAAACAAAACCTTCTGTATTTTTTGCAATCAGATGGGTACCCCAGGGAGGAGATCATCTACCAGTGGAAGCGCAGCTCGGTGGAGGTGGGCGACACCCGCTCCTGGAGGCTCTACCAGTTCGCCTTCACTGGACTCAGAAACACAACTGAGGTGGTCAAGACTACTTCAGGTAAGGCAGCTGAAGGGTTCACAGCCAGGTTCAGTCAGGATTTTATGAACAGAATTAAACCAAGAAAGATATCTCTGGTCAGAGCTTAACATTTACTAATAGAAGGAAAAGCGGGCCACTGGGTAAAAGAAGATTTATGGTCACTTTCCCACTAAGTCACACTGGACCAAAGTAAGAATGTAGCCATCAGTAAGAACTCTCTCTCAAGCATGCTGATGGAGGGGAGAAACTGTACTGCTGCTGGAGCATAAATAAGAAATCTAACAGCTCAGACAACTCTGCTGTGGTGTCAAAGAGAGATAATAGATTCTATCAGGAATTAGGCATCAAATTCCTCATCTGTTTACTCAACACCATTTTTAACAATAAGCCAGCAAAGAAGGCATTAGGAAGTTATAGATCATTAAAATGGACACATGGTCATCATTTTGTGACACGTTTTCCATGCTTGCTACCATCCACAAGTTACCAACGGCAGTGGTAAGACCTGTTAAATCTGCCTTCCCAGACTTCTGGTGTTTACTAGGGATCAATTCAAGTCAATAAAATACTGCTCTTCTCCTGTCATTTATAATGTGCTTAGCATTTGGAAATATTTGCAGGTTTTATATGTATATGTACATATGCAGATATGTGTGAGCATTCATCAAATGCCGTAGTAGCTAAAATACAGTACATCTAATATTCTGAACAATTACAGGCTTTTCAATATCCATGGAACCACCCAGGCTTTGGCATTTCTGAACTATTCACAGGAAGAAAAACTAGTTGTTGTCTGCTATTCTTGTCCTCTGAAAAAAAACCTCTGACTGCCAGGAGAAAGCCACTACTCCAAAGGGTGGATGGGTGAGGGAACTTGCACTGCTTCTGTGCAGAAAAAGCAGAACTGAGCCACTAAAGGATGAGCTGACACTGCACTGAATATCTGACAATTCCCTTCCCCCTGCCAGACACAAAAAGCAGCTTGTACAGAAATTAAACTCGAAGTCTCAACCTCTTTACTACCACAAGAGGCTACAAGTTTATTTTGTTCCTTAAAATAAGGCACATTCAACTCTCATTAAAGAGAGCAGCCTCACAAATCAGAGTCTCAGATGGCTTTCCTTCATATTTCTATCTCCTTGGAAACAAGCAGTGGAATTTAGAATGATAAATGAGTAGGTACTCAATGTTTAATAAAAATACAATTTTAACCCTACTAACTAAACAGAAAAATATATTTTTCTAGACATATATATTGTTTTATTTCTCAGTGGAAAGAAAACCAGTGACAATGAGGAGGGATGTAAAGAGAAACTGCATATTAATATTCTTGTATGTGCACGATATCTCTTGTCTTTAATTTCTTACTTTCAAAAAAAACCAATGAAATGTAAGCAGGTTGGGGTTTTTTTTGGGCTGCTTCCAATTTTTACCTTACTTTATAGTTCTGGCAAGTATTTGAATTTAAATTCAGACATCTGTGTTTATTCTGACTTTATAAATACCCCCACCCATTTTATTTCTAAAAGGCAAGCCTTGCTGTTATATTCAAAAAGGAAAGTGAGATACTGCAGAGTTGAGAGGAGTCTGCTGTACACACACACAGGAGAATAAACAGAGAGATGGAGAATTAATTCAAGTTCCTACTCCTGAATCTCTGGACATTAAGCACCAATGATGTGTTCAGTCCCATGAACAGGGCAGAACCAGAGTGCAGCAATGTTTGCCTCATGGAGCCTTCTGCCATTTTAGCCAAGAAAGGTATTTAGTCAAGTGTTCAAGAAATCATTTAACTTTTCTCATTTTCTCAGGAAAATAAACATAAAGGTGCAGGAGGACAGGAGAGCAGCGTGTTTGTGAGCCATAGCTGCTGATAACCATCATTGCACAGGGCTCTCAAAACAAAAATATGAGCAGCAATCAATACATCTCCCCTCAGACAGCACAAATGGCAGCATTGCACCCAAGTGTGCTTCCAGTCTCATCCTGCCCACGTTGAAAACTAACTCTATTTCAGCCTTAATTTGAGTTTCTTCTATTTGCTATTTTCTTTAATTTTCTGCTTGAGCCATTCTCTAATCAACTCCTTTTTCTTTTTTTTTTACCAGAGATAGAAAATAATAAAATCTTGACATGCTGCAAGCTTCCTATACCCTGATTGAGAGTACTGCTGATTCAAAAACATTCTCTAATGTTCTGTTAGTGTGAACAAGGTGCATACAGGGAAATAAACAGTAAAACATAAAAGAAAAAAAATTTTTGTGCAAAGAAAAACTTTCTTTTTTCAGTGTTTTGTTATCCAAGGTTTTAGTACTCACCTGGAATGCTCCCATAATGTAGCATCCATAGTTTTTAATATGATGACACACACCAGTCCATTTTATTTGCATTAAAATAAAGTAATTAGCAGCTAGCATGTACTTTAAAGCAGCAAAAAGGCATCACTCAATTCCTAAGCAGAAAAGCACATGAAAGCTACTCAGCCTGCTGCTGCTGCTTTCACAGGCCTGCTGTCTAAAAAATCTGCAAAAATGTCCAGTGTATGTATTTCTTCTGCTGCAGTTACCCTGTGTTTGATTTTCACTGCTGCTCTTGTTTTTATAACCACAGATATGCAAAACTAGATTTTATTTTGATCTAGGTGTAGCATCTAAATAATTAGAAGGAGTAGAAAAACAACATAACAATTGACATGAATCTGGTCTATTTGCTACAAATATTTTCTTAAAGCCAGCAGAGGCTAAAGGGTTTTTATGGCTTCTTTAAGTGATTTATTATCATGCTGGCAACTACATTAAGTCCAATATTCCTCTGGCAGACCCACACTCTACCTGTAATTACACTCTTAGCATGCACATATTTTCCATAGTTTCATGAAGAGTAAGGACAAAAAGAGATGCCAGGTTTGATAGCAACCTAGGTGCAGCCTGAGTACCCAGATAAGTGTTTGAGCACCTATGCAGCTAAAATAATCTTGACACTTTATACAATTACTTTCAGTGAAGAATTTCAGTACAAACTAATGCCAATATTTTGGTGGAGATAGATTCTGAGGGACAGTGGAGGAGGCAGTGGAAAAATTAATGAGATGTTGCAAAGAGGGCTATACTATACTCCCACAAACTCTTCCCCAAAATTAAATTTAGGTGAAAAAAAAACCCCAGAGAAACCAGAATGAAGGGGTGTTAGAAACTAAATGGAAGAGTTGGAGAACAAAAGCATCTTTTTTGGGGCTTGTGTTAAGGCATTTGAAACTGGGGTAAACTTTCCATATCTTGACTTTCTCAGTTTCAAAACAAATTCTTGTTTCCAGCTTTATCCCTCCCAGCAACCAACACCTTCTCATGCTTGAGGGCTGTGCTTGCTTTGTGCCTGGAGAGGGAATCAGGGTGGTTGAGATTTGGCCATTGTAAACTCCACTACTCTTTCTGTCATGTCAAAGCTGAACATTTGATCTGTGGGCTGGGTTATGGGCAGAGAAGGACAAGCCTTGGTTCAGTGTAAGCTCCCTAAGATCCGATGGCCTTGCTGAAATTAATACATTTATCTCTGCTCTTCCTTTGCACGCACTGCACAAATACAAGATTAACTCAAAGGGCCAGATGTCAGAATCCTGTCCCTTAGTTAGCAAATCCCAGCAACAGCTGAAAAAAGCCAACTGGAATATTACAAATCAGCCCTCTGCTTCTCTTATCTGAAGTCATCCTGAATTACCAGCTTGTTTCTCTCCAAACTGAACATTTACGTGCAACTTCAATTTTCTTCCAAAGTCACTGACCAAGCAGTAAAATATAACTTAGCAAATGGAATCCACTGTCCAGTAATAGTGGGGACTCTTGAAAAATTAACTGTAAACTTTCTTCCCTATAGACATTTCATTAAAATAACTAAATAGTCCATATACATTGCCTGCATAATTTTTTGCTTTTTCACTAATATCTTCCTTGTGTAAACAGCATTGGTTTTGTTTAGATTATTACCAAGAGAGTAAATGTTGAGACTTAATATCATCTGAGTTATATATGATATTACAGTTGACTTCACACACTTAGAAACTGAGATGGGTTTAAGATATTTTGTATTATTAATGCATGTCAATAATCACTATTCAAAAAGCATGTATCTTATTAAGAAATGACCATTTCTTGTGGGTGACCTTTTTGCTCACAGTGTGAGGCCCCATCCACTGAATGGCAATGAGATTCTCCAATAAAAAAGGGATGAAGTGATAGAAAACTCTTGAGAACAAAAATTCACCAACTTGCAAAATTTGGATGCACACTGCTATGAGTAGTTCCTACAAAGAAAGCAACAAGTGATACAGAAGTATAAGATTTGCAAAATATAATCCACCAATGGATTATATTGAGCAGGACATGTTGCACTTTGGGAACAGGAAAATAGGACATTTCAAAAATTTTAATTAGTTACTTTATTTAAAGAGTGAAAGATTGCAGGAAGGAAATAATCAACTGCACAAATATAAAAACATCAGTAGCTTTGCAAAAATAAACTGGGGGGCTGTAGTAGTCCACAAAGGACAGAGAACATGATATTATTGCAAAAACCTGCCTCTGGGATTTATTACTCAGCGTTGTGTGTAGACTTGGGAGAAATATTCACTGTGCTGCTCTGTGAAAAATGTCTGTGAAATGGTTGCTGCATTCTGCTTGATTAATAAAAAAATCACTTTTAAGTGCAATATTTTGAGAAAGGGTAGTGCAGGGGAATATAGCAAGTAAAGAGCTTAGAAAACACAACTTATGGAAATGCTTGGAAATATGGAACTAGGCTGGAAGAAAATACTATTGATGATCAAAGGAGTAAAACAACCATACTGTTTTTAAACCATGGCAATGATAAACGCTGGTAGAGAGTATTTAGGAAAACAGTGGAAACCCTAAAATCAGAGAGTTTGTGAAATCATACCACAGACCAAGAAGAAAGGAGTAGCTTAAATCTGGAAATTCTTTCTATCAATAGGTTTCCATGAATTTCAAACAACTCCTTGATAAATTGCACTTCTACTCACTATTCCAGTTGTTTTGAACATAAAAAATATTGTACTATGCAAAACAGTTTGTAAATGTGTAATTAGTCAGGACAGATGGAGTTTCTGGTATTCCCAGTTCATTTCTGTGACTGGGTAGTTCCTTTTTTTAGACCAGACATTGTCTACTGCCTATTTACAGAGCCTGCCTTGAATTTTTTATTAGATACAAAGGCATTATAAGACTAATAAATAGCAATTCAACAAGCTGCACAAGAGCCACAAGACTGGTCAAGCAATATTTGTAAATGCCTTTTATCTTCTTCCTTTTCTATGGTTTAGAGAGCTAATTGGAGCTATGCAATAGAGACAGTGCATTGCTCATAATTGATAAACAAATCAGTAATTAAATATTCATCTTGCTCTGCATCTATTAAACCACAAAAGTAAATCTGTCTCTGGTTTCTATTTCATCAGGAAAATACGGTTAGGGCTATTACTTTGTGGAAGAGGATGTATTTTCAGGCTTTTATACTTTATTTCAATGTTGTATCCTAATGAATTGAACTGTTGGCAGATATGCAGTCCCCAGAGGTTTTATAATGCTCAAGAAACCCCAGGAGTTATCTTCTGCTTCTTTATTAAGGCAAAATACGACAGCTGCAAATTCGATTTGTAGATCTGCATTGGGAAATAGTCCTGACATTAAAAATGGACACAAATGGGTTTCCACTGCACCTAGAAATCCCTGCCAGCCCCACACACAGCCTCAGGTTGTAGGATGGGTTGATTACAGCATATGGCATTGCCAGAGAGATCCCTCTGAGAGCTCAAAACATTTCCTGTCTGAAGATTTGGATCCAGTGAATCAGTACAAGGTACTGCTACCTGCATCTTGCTTTTGGCAGGGTCTGAACACATTTGTATCCACTTTACAGAGGAGCAAATAATGACATAAGCTGGAAGTCAGAAATTCCAGATGACTTTTAAAGTGTTCTGTGTTTTGTTATTGTTCTCTTTATGGTATGGGAAGGTATTTATCTCGATATCCTTATTTTTGAAAAAGCTATGTTAAATTATTATCTTAAACTTGCTTGCTAAAAAAATACTGTCTTGGTAGGACAGTGAAGCATTTTAAGTAGAAGGCAGACACAATCCACTGAAAGCCCTATTTTTTATGTTTGCTGCCTCAATTGAAATCCTCAATTCTAACCCAATATCCTTAAGATAACCCTAAAACACCTTAATAGCTACATCTTAAGATTTTACTCCCATTATGAATAGCCACCTATCCTAATAAAGGAGTCAACAAGGAATACTTTACTTATAAATACATTTTTTGTTTCTTATTCAACTTGCATGAACCATATTACTGCCTCCAAATATCATCATTTGAAAGAAAACACAGGAGGAGCTGAATCATTTGACTTTCATATAATACCATTAAAAAGGGTTACAGAGAGTTCTCTGAGCAGGAATTCATCTATGGTGGCAGCTTACAACAGTTTGATGCTGTTCTTAGGGGATAAAAACCAGGCTAAGGTAGCTACATTTGCATCTTCTTTTGGAAAATAGTGGATAAGAGATATTTCTAAAATGTGAACAACAAATTATTCCTAAAATAATCCACATACTCCTGCTGGTCAGCCATGCATCAAACCATATTAATTAATGAAGATTTATTAAAGTTTAGCTGTTAAATCATTGGTTCATTGAAAATACTCTGCGTTTCAGGATCGTGTCTTCAAAGAGTAAAACTGAACTACAATTCCCTTCATTCCCTACCTTTTGTATATTCTACATTATTTTCAGTTGGTTAAAAATTTACATGATCGAATAAACAAACTAATTCAGTAAACAGGCATTTTGAATCCTCCGTGTCATGCAGACTTCTAAGATCTATGTATGTTATTTAGAACTGCAAACCCAGAACTCCTTAGTGCCATTTATCCTTATATGATCCCTGTAGAGACAGACAAGGGACAAACCAGAGGATTCCCAGGGCTCTGGACAATGAAGAGCAGAAAAGGAGGGCAGAGGTGTGACCTGGAATGGCTGGGAAGGACTCAGGGCAGTTTGAGTCTCTTCTGTACTGGCTGCTTCAGCCCCTGGCTAAAAATCTTCACAGTTGCCTTTAGTCACTCAGACACCTCTCTGTCCATCCTCTGCTCTGTATTTCCTTTTTAAATCACCCATCCTGTGACAGCAGAGCCATAGGAAAACCAAGGCCCTCTCAACAGCATGGGCTGAGGCTGTGGAATTCAACACAAATGCCATATCCAACAAAAAGTGGATCCAGGCAATAGAGATAATTAACAGCCAGGGTTTGCCTGGTTTCAGCTCTGTGCTGGTTTCAGTTCTGAGCTCAATAAAAGTGATCTGGGCAGTGTCTGTGGCAGGGTGGCTGCTGGGGGACTCCTGGGAGAGGCAGGGGTGGGAGCAGGGACAGCCACGGAGCCCTGCGGGGACATCCCCTTCAGAGTCAGTGCAAAAAAGCAAAAAGCAAAAAGCAGCCCAGCACAGACTCCTGCACTCTGCAGTCTCTTTCGTGGTGAAGAGTTAGATCTTTTGGGTTTAATAGGCAGGAAAAAAACCAAAAGCTATTCCTAGGGAATCAATATCCTTAAAATTCTCACAGACAGAGAATCTGACTTTTCTGTTCAGGTTTGTATCTATAGAGATTCAGGTTTAGGCATTCAAATCCACCTGCTTCTACCTAATCATATAAAGAGTTGAAAGGCTCTTTGATGATTACTTTTCATCTTTTGAGAGAGGTTAAAGACTTTCTTCCAATTCCAGTGACATCAGTTCAGCCTTTTTTTTCCCCCTCATTTTTTTTCTTAGACTCAATGTCAACTGGCTCACCTCAGCAAAACAAAATCATGACTGTCCCTGGGGAAAAGGGGTTTTGGGGCCTGAAATCCTCCTTGTAATAACTCCCCAACTGAACAAAATTCTTGAGGGTCAAGGTCTTTTTCTGGGTCTTTCGTAAGGTTTTCCATATCTAGCATGGCTAGAGCTTAAACTGAGCTTCAGGAGGGTCAGATAAGGATAAAAAGAATTAATATACAAGTAACCAGAGAATAAGGGATAATGTGGGATCTTACAAGCATTTTCACTGAACTTATTGCTGGGTAATTACAAAAACACAGATGTTACAAGCAAGATTGGTTTTGCATTAAATATACTTGTGTAGATATGATAGAACACTGCATTTAAATAATATTTGTTCATTTAATAGCAAGAAAATTATTAGATCTTTTAGGAAATTTGAATTACTAAAAATACAGAAAAAAACAGAATTTTGAATGTTTCTAATTTTATGATAAAATCAGCAAGTTAAGAGGGTGAGTCTATATCTTAAAACACTTCCTGGACATAACTAAACATAAAAATTCTTGTGAAGCCTCTTATGCCCCTGTGAATATATTTTCATAAGTACTGGTGACTTCTTGAGACAAAGCATATTATCCCAGCTCCCTTGTATAATTCCTGTTTGGCAATGAAATCATCCTGCTCTAACTACTGAGTGACCTTCAAAAACATCACAAGAGAAAATAATTGTAATGTCACTCTTGCCACTTGCAGCTACATCTAATTATAATGAATTGCAGGGAGAAACCTTTGGTTCAAAAGGATCAGACCAGGTGATGTAGAAAGAATAATGTGTGGTCACAATTACTTCAGAATTAAAATAACTCAAAATATTAAGCATATTAAAATAATAAGTATGTTTAAGTCATTGATATAAATAAGTATTTTTTTGTGTTCAAATAACTAAATAAACTAAATAAACAAATAACTAAAGTTCAATCAATCCTGTGATAAATCAGAAGATTCCTGAGCACTTCATCCTTTCATCTGCAGACTACAAGATAATCTCTGTAGCCTATAAACTGCTCAGTGTAGGACTGACAATTTCTGTACTGATGATTCACTTCCAGACCCTTTTTATGTCAAAAAAAGATGTTTGTAGTCCAATGATTATAAGATAAAGTCTTGGACATTTTCTTCCCTTGGCCTTATTTTATTATTCAGCATCTTCCTCCTTTCTCAGTGGAGATAAAATAATTCATTAGGATGTTTGAAGATGAGGACAGCTTACTGTTCATAATGTGCATAGTGTAGTGATAGTTAATTTGAAATAGATTTAGTTTTGCCTGGGGCACATATATGTCCTAAATAATAAACATATTCCTCTAAGGCTGTTCTTACACAGTTAAATCCCTTCACTTTCTTTGCAATGCAATTTCCAGTTGCTCAAACCCCTGTCATTACACTGCATTTTCAGTAACCTACTTATCTAAGATGCTGTTTTGTTTTTGCCACTGTATTTGAATAGATATAATTGAAAGGCTGGTTGGAAATAACACATTCAAGTCTGTGTCACATGTAACAAGAGCCAGGCAGCATCCATGGGAGCTGACAATAGTCAAATCCATCCATATGTTAAAAATACATGTAAAAAGAAAATAAAACTAAAATAACATCACTTACTTTGAAGAGACCTTCACAGTGAGCTTTAATTGTTAATTATTTTTATCAAATAAAATGGGAGAAAAAGAAAATACAGAAAAAAAGAAAAGAAAATGTGTACATGATGTACAAACCACTGAAACTCTGTGCTGCACTTTGTGACTACGAAATATTCTATTTACATTTTTAGATACGTGTTACCTCCAATTCCAAATTCCATCCTACAGCACTGACAACACATCCTCACAGAGGAATAGAGTAGCCTAACACTAAGCATGGTGGTAATGTTCAAATAGCTGTCCTCTCATTGTATATTTCTCAGACATTAACTCCCTCATTTTGTATTGTTAAAGCAAACTCTGAGTTGTAAATAGTGTGTGTTTTAACACTGCCTTTTGAAACAAGGCATAATTGCCCTCATTTCAATGTACATTACAGAAGCTAAAAATATGCCACTTATCTCACAAAGTGATACAGTCTATTAAGTGAGTTCTCTGCTACACTCAAGAAGATTACATAATTAAGGCTAAAGAGCTGCAGGATAAAATTTATGTAATAATACTTTCTTGTATCATGCCCTACATAGGAGAATTTGAAAATATTTTTCAAGATTTAATGTGTAAAATGCCACCCTTTGTGTGTCTTAATGCTAAAGACAAGAAATGTTTATGAAACTAGTCAGTAATTGCTACATTTTCTTTTTTGTCAACTGTTCCAAGAATTGAGAAAATGATGAAAAAAATTGACTAATGCAGATAATGTTGATTGGAGCTCAATTTCTTCTGTTTTACCCTGAGAAAATGACTTTGAAGAGGAAGTAGAGTCACACTGTGTGGGTAACCACTCATCTTACAGAATTGCTTCCATTCTTGGTGCACAGGTTAAAAACACCCCCAACCCCCCAATTCCTCTGCCTCCCTCCAAAAGTCCTGCAATGAGTTCACACCCACTCAAATACAGAGAGCAAAAACTATTTGACCTTAACACTCCTTCTCTACTTAGAAAACACATAGTCAATAAATAAGCATTGATTTATCTTCAGCTGCTACCCAGTAATACTTCTGCAAAACCAGAAGAAAACAATTTCGAATGCTTTTAACGATCCTTGTAGTTCATAATTACCTTTCTTGTCTTATGATAGCAAATGTCTGGTCTGAAACAGAGCTAGCAGATTGTCCTTGCTACAAAACCCTAAGGTGAAACAGAAATATCTTGGAACTGCTTGTGTTGGCTTTGGTCATCCAGATGTGAGAGCAATGACCAGGGCATTCAGGACAGCAAACTCCAGTTTGCTTTAGTGCTAAGGATTTGATCTAAGAAAGAGAGTCTTTGAATAATTCTGTTATTTGATTTCATCTTACAAAAAGCAAAAATATTACTGGATATGAAGAAAATCAATTAATTTTCTTCCCATTATTATTTTGGAAAACAACAATGATATGACAATGTTTTGAGAAAAACTAGCATTCTTTCAAGTGTAGGTATAGGAAAACATATGAGAGAAAATGAACCTCTGGTGTCAAGAAAAGCAAAAAATTTCTACAGAAGAGTTTATTATTAGAGAATAATGCAAAGAGTAAAAAGCTAAAATCAATAAATGTATGATAATCATCAGTATGCCTATCTGAATGCAGTGCTGCACAGACTACCCATGAAAAAAACAACTTAAAATACAATATAAAAATAACTTTAAAGGAAAAGTAGTTTTTCAGAATGCAATGAAGAATATTAATTTTACGACATTTAATTCATTTACTCTGTAAACTTGGGAGATTACAAACTCTTTGTTCTTTGAGATAAAATTCCTATGATAGTGGAATTATATTCCAAAAACAAGGTAGCTAGCTCAAGGTAACACAAATGAAAAACAAATAAATTGTTTCATGTTGAGAGCTGCTTGAAGAACTTTGTTTACATCTGTATTCATGTTTTCCAACATTCATTTGGCCTAAAAGTGTGTTCACATAGAGATGTTAGGATCAAGAAACAAGGAGTAAACTACATCAGTAAAACATGTATTTTTCAAAAAATACCATCAGTCATCTTCTTTTGAACTTCTAGAAATAACAAAATGTTTAAAATTGATCTGGCTGGAAGCTGCTGGGGTGCAATTTGAAAAACACCCCTATTATTGATACATTAAAAACGGAAAGTCATGTTAAAAATTAAGCCTCCAAGTTGAGTAGAATAAAAGAGAGTAAAACATTATTTTAATGCTCTTTTGGTTACTCTTTCTCCCCCCCTGCAGTGTGTGCACATGGGCAGCCAAGTGCATCCCAGGGAATGTGGCCATGGAGCAGATGCTGCACCATGGAGGAGCAGGGCTGCAATTTGGGAATCCTGGTTTCCTGAAGGAAACTGGGTGGCATTTCCATACCTACTTCACTTCCAGGAGACTCATGAGCCCCTTCAAAGCAAATATTTTGTTGGGTGTGAGAAGTTAATGTTTGCAATTTCATTGCTTTGCCTCTAGGGCTTTGAGCATCCTTCTCTCTTTATGGCATCTGGGGTAACATCGTGACTGTCCCAGAGAGGGAATGACCATTCCTGTCACCCCACCCTGAAACCTGGCAACCTCTGCAGAGAGACAAATGCAAAACACTTGGAAAGACTCTTTTGAGCACATCAGCCTTTTCTGATGACTCTCACTTGTTGCAGCCTTACCTCTCTTTTACAACACAGCACCCAAATTTCTAAACAATTAACTCAGGAGACCCCAGGGAGCCCTGGCTGCCAGTGACATCACATTGCCTGTGATGTGTAGGGTGCACCTCTCTGGCACAGCCCAATCCACAGCCCCTCACCACACTCCTGTGGGACTCCCAAAACTCTGTGTGCTTCACATCCAGAACTGCCAGGACATCTTTAAAGCTTTCCAGGACATAATATTTTCAAATGTTAAAAGAAAAAAATCTTAAAGACATTACCCATGGGATTCACATTGTTGTAGCCTCGCATTTAAGATATTAAAAGGTTGCACTTTCAGGCCTGAAAACACACAGTGTGATGGCAACACACACTGTGACACGGAATGGGGACTCCCAGGGGAGCCTGTTTTGTAGTAGCTGTGAACTTTTATCCTGAATATGTCTGTTTGAGAAATAAATAGTTCTTCAAAGGTCTCTTGAAGAGAGGAGCCTTTTAAATACCTTGTAGGGTTTGGACTGGGGTGATTACACACACCTAGAAGCTCTGCCTCTACCTGTGAGGCTGTAACTGAAGCTTCAAGATCCTTATCTGTAGTCTTTAAAGGTTTTTTCATGTCCTAAGCTTGATCTATTTGACTTCAAATGGCAGTACTGGCTATAAATTATTCATGATTTGTAGCTCTCCCTTTTGAGGCATGATCTTCAAACCAAGCATCCTCTGCATCTCTGTTCCTCCCTTCAGGCCTGTGGCCTCACTCTTGGTATTAAGTACAATTTTAGAACATCATCTCATTGTTTGCCATTTTCTGTAGTTTCTCACTCCTTCTTTCTTAGTTTCTTGAACATCTCTGTTTTAAAAATCTACATTTATTTACTATTTTAGTAATAACTTGTTTCCTTCTACTTCAGTGCCTTTATTTCCTCTCTGGTTTCAAAAATCCTTTCTTTCCCTCTCCTAATGGCTAAAGAGATTGTGGTTTTAAAGGCTTTTTCTTTCCTTCAACACTTCCACTCTCTACCTGATGTCAGTAATATCCTCCTAGAAAGTTCAAGAGGTTAAAAACACACCCAAACACGTTTCCCATCTCCTTTCTTAGCACATAAATAACTGTTCTATTAGAGCTAGGTTATTTTCCATTTCATTTCCTCACCAATCACACCTTAGACAATTTTGTAACACCTACTTTTGCCAGCAGATGTTTCTGCTGCTACCTGTTAACTGTGATTGTGAACAAGATTAATTTGCACATTGCTGAAGGTTTGCACCTGGCTTCTGCAAGACAAAATACTTAATAAAGCAGAAACAGTTTGGAATAAGCACTCAGAGCAGGACTTGTCCTCAGGCAAACTGAGAGCAGAGAATGAAAATCATGTTTAGCTCTCAAATACCAGCCCACAATAGTCTCTCCTAGAAGAATGTCTCAAATTGAGAAGTAAATATATTTATCATATAACACTGAGATATGCCCTGGAATTCCTACACAAGAAATTAGGATTAGAACTAAGCAAGGTGTGTGAACATCCTCTCTTCCCACCTGTGTGTCTGAAGAACTTAATACATCAATTAACATGCAAAGCCAATTGGGAGAATTCCTTACAGATTTCTGCAAGCTTTTCATCTCTGAAAACCTTCATGATAAACCCATGAATTTTTAAGCAACAGAATTATCTTTGCTACGTAATTTCATTTTAAGTCAAGATTTAACAGAGGCAAGTAAAAGAAGTTAAAAATGCATTTATGTTTTGCTGCCAGCTGTATCTGTCACTGATAAAAGGAACAGAAAATTGTGGACTGTCTCTCTATGGCACTATAAACTCTATAATCACTACCTGGTTTTTGCACTTACTCAGATTGTAATTAACTAGCAAATGAAACATTTGGTTACTCTTCAACTACATAAATACCCTGTAAGAACCAAAGGTATCAGGAAGTTCAGAATTACCACAGTCAGTCAAGAAGCCCTATCATTGAGCATTTCATCATATTCTGAATATGGAACTATTTTTTAGTAAAAGGTGCATCCAATTCTACACCTCAAATACATAATAAAACACTCATGCACTTTTCACCTTTATTATTATTATTATTATTATTATTTTTGCAAGGCCCAGTGTATGGCAAATTTTATTACTTTTAAAAAATTCCATTTTCTGAAGCTTCTTATCATTTATAGGCATCATCTCGTTTCCACATTGTATAAAAACTTGTTCAAAACATCCAGTCTAGATTATTAATAGCATCCCAGAACCATGAGAAGCCATGGACATAAAACTGAATGAAGTTTTATGAAGTTCCTTGCTATTATAAGAAAAATGTGTTTGGAAAACAGCAGAAAATTTCAGACCAACTTTATAGCGCTGACTAGAAGCTCTGGGTTTAAATAGGAATAATTGTGAATATATCTTTGCTTCTTTGGATGAATATACCTACTTACTTTTTTTGTATCAAAGGAAACAAAGCAGTAGTAATCACACATTTTGGAGTTTTCTTTCATGTGAGAAGCTAAAGAAAAAATATTGTATAATTATAAAAATTCACAACTTTTATGTAACTACATGATTATCTTGTTTTCCCTTTTTCAACATTGATGTTAAATTTTCCCACATGAGTTTGGAGCAGACTCTCCAGATGTGGCTGGGACACAGTGTGGGTGTTCCAAAAGATTTCCATGGGCTGAGGGGAGCTGCTGTCCCCAGCTGGTCCAGCAGAGGAGGGGACAGACCTGAGATCTCCTGCTGCTGCCTCAGTGTCCTGATCAATGATCCACTCTGCTCTTTGACATGATTTTGGCTACAGCATTTTCCAACAGGATAATTTATACTTTACCATGTATCTTTGTTGGGTTCTTGTGCTCAAAGACATTTTCTCTTCTTCCTGAGCTCTCTAAAGCCCACAACATTTGCTAGATGACCACACAGCATTGGGTTTGCTCTGCATAACTTTGGCTTTTTGATATTTTGCCTTTCAGGGTTCTCATACTTGAGTGAAATTTAATCTTTTCTTGGTTAGTTGAATTGGTTTCTGGGGGAGTTTAAAACTAAATATCCACTGATGAAATATCCTAAAATATGTAACGGAAGCTAAAAATAAATGGAATTGAAACACTAAAAAAAGAAAAAAAAAGAAAGAAAAAAAAAGAAAAAAAAAGAAAAAAAGAAAAAAAAAGGAAAAAAAGAAAAAAAAAGAAAAAAAAAAAAAAGAAAAAATGTTTATCTAATGCTGGAAGCTGAGAAGAAAGCTGGATGTGTCCCTCCCTCTCAGCACCCCTTGGGCTCTTTGTGGTTCTCCTTCCTGTGCACCCACTGGAAGGGAGATGCTGCTGTTTGAGTGGTACTTATGTAAATATTTCCTCTGCTGGGGCGTTCAGACAATGAATCTGGGAATCTGCAGCTCCCCTGCAGAACGCTGCCCCCACGCAGCCTCCCCTCCTCCAGAGAGGAAGCAGAAGGAAAGATCAGGTTTTATTGCAGCCTCAGGTTATGCACTGCTGCCTCCTGGCCCTGAAAACAACTGGAAACAAACCCAAAGAATAAATGTGCTGTATCCTCCAGTTCCTCTTCTCTCCAAATGAAAGGCATTCAGAGGAATTCCAGAATGACCTCTGCCATGCAAGACAATTCACAGAGATATAATAGCAAATCTGAGAAGGGTGTTTATGAACTGCATTAGTCATGTGCAGTTATTTCAGCAACCAGGACTTGCACAAAACTCGGGAAACAGTATTAACTTTAAGGGAGTTCTCCAACACGTTTTTAAAACTGTAATTATTTAGACCAAAACTATTAATTATTTTAATTTTTTTTTCTTCCTGTCATTCACCAAATAGGCCTGTGTCTAATTTCTATTAGCAGCTTTTAACCTAGACCTCAAAGTTTAATTTCTTTAATTCCCATTTCTACATCTTACATTTCTATTACCCCTGGACTTGCTCAGACTCTCTTTTCAGACAAATCCTTTGCAGAGTTATCTAGAAAGTCCAAATATGTAAACCCACAATATGGTATCAGTCTTGTGCTTTGCCACCCCATGAAAAAAAAAATCACCATTTTGTGCTTTCTTCTCAGACACAATCTGCTGAAAATTTAAACATGATGCAATTTCCATTTTGACAATCCTTCCTCCCTGCCATTTCATGATTCTGATAGTGTGTTTGATCTAAAGTACCAGGGATGTGTTGTACCTCATGCTTTGAAGTACAGAAACAGAAGTTATTTCCAGTTCTCCCTGCAGCAGGCAGGTTTGGATGCTGTCAAAGTGGTTATACCATCTGGATACCTTGAAATGAATGAAATATAATAAAACATTTCTTAGTTGCTTAGATTGGTGATGGAATTATATCAAAAGCTGTATTGTTATGGCAATAGGTTAAATAATCAAAATTAAGCAAGTCATTATTTTAAACATGCACAGATCCCTGCTATGGGTGCATAATTTTCTTGAAGAAGACAGCTTTTCTTGAGGTCTTCAGATAACAACCAGGCAGCCAAAAAAGCCAAGGACACAGGAGGTGTCAGGCACAGCAAAACTCCTGACAGAACAGCACCCCAGCTGCTGCTGGAAATGGTGACTTTCTCTCCTTACTTGAAATTTCCTGTCACCCTCACATTTTGTAGTCTCTGAACTGGATGGATTTCTAACCACAGTGAGTGAATGACTCCTGAGCATTCAGAGATGTTCTGCTCTCATCCTCGTTGATGCTTCCTAGGCAATGGGAAAGAGAGCAGCAGGCCCTCTCATTTGAGGATTATTTGCACACTGGAGCATAATGGTTCACTCCAGAAGCTGCAGCCTATTGCTGCTGTCACATCTGAGTGCTAATCCTGCACACTAAAAACCTCCTGTGTTTGCTAATGCCAATATAATGGCTTATTCACCTTCACAGACAAGAAAAAAAAAACCCCTTCATGTCACAATCTAGGAAAAAAATCGTATCATGTGCAAATAAATAGAGTCAGTAATGTTCATTTTCCTTTCTGACTTCTGGCACTCACAGATGAAACCTTAGAAACAAACACACCTAAGTCTACATTCAATCCTCCAGCACATTTCCACATACTGACATTTTTCAGCAACAAAAAAAAATTCTCAGGCTAAATCTTGTCTCTGTGATTTGAAAGAGAAGGTGCAGAGAATAGATAGATTTTAATTACTGCCTAGCATCATTACATTCTTTCCTCCTATAATTAGAAACTAATGAGACATGGAACACATTCTGTCAAATGAACTGAGAAAACAGCACTTCAAGTGGAATGAGTGGCCAAGGACCAAAGAAAATCCAGAACTGTTGGGCAGAAAGTCATGTCATACATAAAGAAATTTCATTTGCTTGGAAGAATATAATGATTCATCCCATTTTGCAGAAGTTTCATCAGCCCAGATTGTCATTTCACAAACATAAACTAATTGCAGCTCTCCTCTGCCTGCTCCCACAGGAAATCAAGGTGTTTAATGTCAGATATATTAACACACAGGCATACACCTTACTTCCTTATGTGTTAAAAACTGCAGAAAAAATAAATAATAATAATACAAAAAGCACAGATCACCTCCCATCCCCTGCCCTCCATCCAGCTGTGCAATGCAGTTAGGATTCATCCCTTGCAATGTAAATTGAAAACCAGGCTTGCAGCTATCTGAATCCCAGAGATAATCTTATATAAATGGACTACAGAGCAAGTTTTGTCAAAATCTTAATATTGTTTTACCTGATTGCATAATCAAACTATAATCACAGCTTAGAAATGGATATTAAGAATTTCTATGATTAGATTTTTTGGGATCTCACTCAGTACAGTTGCTGTGGCCATGGCTCACCCCATTGTTTATGTAATGCCAGCAGTGGGGCAGGGAATGGCACTGCTTCCATGGGCAAGTCTCCTGAAAGAAAATACCTGCAATTCCATATATTCCTTCTTTGTCCTAAAGGCTAAATATTTACACCATTTTACTTCACATCATGACCTCTCTGTGACATGAGTAGTGGTATTTTGCAGCTCAGCCTCAGAGGGAAAGAGATTATTGAGCATTTTTAGAAAGGAAGAGACTCAATATTTTTAAACTCTCTGGCACTTACACAGTTTATCTGTCAATAAAAGAACAAAAAGCTGTGAAGGACAGAACCAATGAAAAGGGCATTTGGCAAAGAATGAGATGAGGAGAGGTCTCATTCTCAGATACCTAGGGAACAGTGTTCCCTCTGGTTTTACCTTTTCCTCAGATTTCTCATTTCTGGCTGTGGGAACAAACAAATCTGACACATATCAGCCTATGATTAGTACTGTGATCAAATTTGTGTCTGTATGAAAATGAATCCAGTCATGTGCCCAGTGATCAAATACTTCATCCAAAATTATTTTCCTGCCATATATATAAAAATATTGCACTGTAAGAGGGAGTATAATTTGTCCATGTTTTAGAAGTACATTGGTACTGAACAGACTTATGAACTTTCTGATCTGCTGGAAAACGAAAAACAAAAAAAAATAGGTCATTTTAGGTTTCACACAAGACAATTATTGGAATAGGTTAAATCTGAATCCTTATAGGAAAGTGTTTGTATATAAAACAAATATCATATTTTCTTTACACTGTAACAGTGTAAGGCATCTCACTGAGCCATATCTGCAGCTGACTCAGTACCCTCACCAAGACAGTAAATGCCAGCAGAATTCCAAATATAGACCCTGTCTAGGCAAGAAAAGAGAGAAAAGAGGTGGGCACAAAAGCCAAATGAAGATGCATCAGGACAAACACACCAGTCTCAAGCTATTTACATGATTTTCATCCTGGATTAGAGATGCATTGTACAGTGTAATCCACAGTCTGGCACTTCCTTGATTTGGTAGAGAGGTCTGATTCCTGTTCTCCCTTTTCCTGCCTTTTCTGGGACAGGGATCTGTCTCCAGCCACTGCTGAGCAGAACACACACCAGAGCTCTGGTACCAACACCTGACATGAAAGAGAAAAGACTTGGTCCATTTTCTTTACTTTTCTTTCATTTTCTCTGCACTTGCAGCAGGTTTTGGGTAACCTTGCTGCCCTCCAGCGTGCCAGGAGGGCACACAAGGGGAAGGAAATCTGCTTTACAGGCAATGCCACACAAGTTTACCAATGAGTTATTTTCTATTATTGCAGAATATCTGTGTAAAAATGGCACCAAGCCTGACTCTTTTATGGAGAAGGATGCATTTGGAATCCTTTTGGTCCCATTTACTATTATTTTTATAGTCTATACTAATCCAGCAACTTTTTAAGAACTAGAGAGATTTAGAAGCTCCTACAGGAGATGTTCACAGACATCATGCAGCACTGTTTTAATGGTATTCCCATGTACTATGACTAAACCCAAGAAAACACATCTATTCCATCAAACTACCATTTAGCCATTCCCTCTTTTAAAATAAACCCAGAGTACTGGCTGTGTTCTCTGCCTAGCAGAAAAGGAGACTGCTGGCCATGCTAACAGTAAAAGAGAGAGAGAACAAGGATGTATCTATTAGCTATTTATGAGGAAAAGAAGATAAATTCTGCTGCCACAGTTGTTCTTCATTAACAATTGATGCAGTTTATACTCATTACTTGTTGCAAAAAGGTGGTGCTGCTTTGGGGATATTTCTATCACACAGGAGTTGGTTCAGTCTCTAAAAGTGCTCCTCTAATAACAGACACACACAAGTCAGTTGTGCCATTTCAGTGTTTGATAAACACTCAATGGAAAGAATAATTAGAAGTTTTAAAGATCCAGTTTTCCTCTGGCAGACTTGCAGGCTTTTCTCATTTCTATTCTGAGGTGACAGTGCCCTCCTGTGGCACGAGGTTTTTTTAATTTGCTTTTTCCCCTATGTATACTCCATCCAAATAGATGAACTGGATAGGGTTTCCCATGTAGAAGCTTGCCATTCACATATATACTTGTTAATATGAAATGATTTTCAGGAAAAATTCCATTTCTATCTATATTTTCACATGTCTCTTTGTACAAATATTTTAAAAAGTGTCTGCTCTTCTCTGTATGGTTTCTGTGTAAATTCAGGGGATATAAGCCCATTGGGGATGTGGACAGCTGGGGCATCTCTGTGTTGTAGGAACCATGTGGTTGTTATTTGCTGCACCAACAAAACTGTGCCTGTTACACACCATAAAATCTGTAACCTACATCAATCCTAGTTTTCAGTCATTTGATCTGTCCTTAAGAAGAAAATGACAGCTAAAAATTCTGGGAGACTTTGGATAATGCATTAGTATTCTCCTATCTGACTTTTTTTTTGCAGTTTAACAAGTTCATGTAGAGGAGAAAAACTTCCAATTTTAAAAGGATGTAATAAAGATACTTGGTAGGTTTTGCTGGCAATTACTGAGTCATTACCAAAATTCTCCTACATAATTTATTTTCTCCACAGACTTTAAAGTTTTAAGCACAAAAGGCTCTATATTATAAACATTTTCAGAATTACTAAAAGAGACATTGATTTTTATACTACTGAATGTTGACAAAAATATTTAAGGTAACTAAATACTCATAGAAAATTCCTGTTCAGACCATGGGATAGAAGAATTGTCATTACTCAGGGAGAAGAGCCCACAGTGGAGCTCCTGAGACCGTGGAGTCAGCATGAGGTGAGGAGCTCATGAGCAGTAAACTCTCAGCAACACAGAGAAATTCTGGAGATTTTAGGTAGTGGAATATATAAATGAGCAAACAGAGTTTGAGAAGAGGAGAGCCAACTCTACCACCCATCTGTTTCTGTGGTGCCATTCAGAGTGGTGTGTGGCTTTGTAAGAAACAGAGAGAGAAATAAAGCCTTATGAAGTCAAATATCTTATTCATATGGACATATCTATGCACATATTCATTTTTCCAGAGCTTTTATGTTAGCCATGAATGACTCAACAATGTGAACCCATAACAAGGCCAGCCCTTCACCTAATTGAATTTCCCTGTTCCAAACTCCATGTCCTTAACAGAAAAGAAACACTGAATTTTCCCCACTCAAAAACCATCTGAGAATGAACTGAAGTAGCACATACAAGTAACTTGACCATGTGGCCAGGATAAGATTTTTGAAGCTCTTCTGCAGTTCTTTCAATAATTTAAATCCAGCAGTGTTTTAAACAACAGAAAAAAAAATCTCATAATACTAAGTGTGAGACAGTCTTAGCTCTAAGTGTTTCTCACCTGAATTATAACTAAACCACCCATTTCTTGTGGTGTTATAAGGCTGTTCTTTTCTCTTGCAGTTGCACCAGCTTCCAAATCACTTCTGAGCACAAATGGGAGGCTTTTCCCCCCAGTAACTCACACTTTGCACAGTCACTTAAACACGCATAAAGAGAGCACTGATGGGTGGAATTCCCCATTGGCTTTGCTCAGGTATAAAGGACTCTTCAAGCAGGAGGCAATGAAGGATCACACCCTCTGTGCTGATTAAATCACTTAAGTGCAGTGTGCATTCCCCCTGCCTGTGCTTCCTGGCACCACTAATTCCTTCTATTGGACCTCTGGGACCTGGGCCAGCTCATGTGCACAGATGGTTCCTCAAATCAGGAATTCGCTTCCCCCACTGTCTAACAGAGCCTGAATTCCTGTGTTCAAATCACTGTGGCACACAAGTGCAGGGTAGGAGAAGGACCACAATCTCCAAAGTTCATCCAGACTGCTATGAGCCTGGGTAAATGAGGATGGAACAGGGCTGTTAGAAATAAATCCTTTTGCAAGGGTTTGCTAAGGTGACAAGCACTGAATACCAATGCATTAATCTAATTTTCAAATGATCCCCTACTCTGGAGATGACCTTAGGTCCATTCCCTTTCCTCTATGTGAAATATTCAACTTTCCATTCAGTGAGGCAGCACGAAGATGCTGTGAATCAAGTCAGAGCACTGCTCTGCATCTCTTGAACTTCCAAACATAATTAGGAGAAATACACACTTAGTAGAAAATATAGTATGAGATTTATACATGAGGATAAATATAACCTGGTTACCATTTTCCTGAGGGATAGCATTCTGGTTTAAATCTCTATAATTGAAGAAACTGATTAACTTGCTGTTGAATCCTTAGATGAAGAAGTCTATGTCTGTCTATCTGCAGATACAAACACAGATTACTACAGAGGAATAGCAGAAATGTGTATATTCAGAAAGAGTAGAAGAGTCTAAATAGATGAAGGATCTGTTATTATGCTCCTCAGTGTAATAAGATTATTTTTTCCAGGGAAATTTTGTATTTCTTTAAAAATTAAAAATTATTGAGGTGTTATTTTCTAGACACATGTAACAGAAATATACCTCAGAATGGACAACAGGAATGCAAGGTCTCTGGTGAAAAGCTACGTAATCCAAAATCATCTAATTAGGATGCAAAATATTGAATACTTAAATACGTTGTCTTAAAAAGATACTGCCAGGTTGTTCTATCATTCATTTCTAGAAAATTCCAAGAGTGTATTACTGCTCCAAACAGCAATCTGGCAGTCTGAGAAGCTTTCTTGCTGCAGTAGACAATACTGGACAAAGAAGAGCCAGAGCTCAGGGAGAGAGGATGAAGTAATAATGAAAAGTTTATCAATTTGCCAAGTGAGGACTAATAAATGACATTGTTCTGAGGATCAAGTCTGGCCATTTTTTACTAAACCAATGTCTTAGTTTGACAGCTTCATGCAGGCATCACACCAGGAGTGAAAAATCACCTGAGACACAGAGCTAATCTGAAATAACAGAGTATTTAAACTGGTCTCAGCTAAAGAACTGAAAAGTGCATGAATAGAGTCAGAAAATAAACCAAATCTGGATAAAAGCAGGGCTGGGACATGATTCCATCACGAAATGTGTGATTAAAGCAAAGTACTGTCAAGTCCATGTTCCACAGGGGATTTAATGCACATGACATTTTGGATGTATGTGTTGTGACAACTGAGATGAGTCCTAAACTTCACATCTAAGGTCTTGCATTATTTTGTATGTTCAGAGTACTTTTGCTATTCAAAATCTCAAAAGACCTGCTGTTATATCATTCCAACATCACTCAAGTAAACTTGGCAACCCCAGCAAGATACTTCTCTGGAGCATTCCACTCTTAGTCCTGTTTTCCTTTTCTCATTATTGTCACAGTTTTCCCTGGCTGGCAATTCAGTACTCCTGGCTTTTCACTCCCCTCCCCTCCCCAGCAGGGAGGAGAATCAGGAAGAAAAGATAAACCTCATGGGCTGAAATAGGAACAACTTAATTATTAAAACAAATATTGCTATTATTAGAAATATGCAAATAACACTAGTTATAAATGAAGCAACAAGAGGAGAAAGGGGCAGAGCCCAAGGGAAGCAGGTGATGCTCAATGCAGTTGGCCACAGCCAAAGACAGACAGTGAGGGACAGTGACAAAGTCCCTGAGCAGTGACTGCCAGCTCCAGCCTCTCCCCCAGCTTCTGTACTGGGCAAGGATTCCTGGCTGTGGAATTTCCCTTTGGCCAGTTTGGGTCAGATGTCCTGGCTAAGGGCCCTCCCAGCTTTTTCTGCAGCTCCTCACCTGCAGAACAGGAGGCAGAAAATTCCTTAATTTGGGGTGAGAACTGCTCAGCAATCACAAACATTGTGTGGCATCCACTTCATTCTCATGCTAAATGCAAACACAGCCCTGTGCCAGCTACTCAGAAGAAAAGGCAAAACCAGAACATATTACTTCAAGGCTGGAAGAGATATTAAGTATATTACAGAATTATTGGCTTGCTTGGTCTTGGCAATTCCTATATTCCATTTGTTTTCCTTACTTTTACCTTGGGGAAAAAAGTCATCTATACAACCCCCTTCCCAAAACCCCAAGAAAGCAAGGTAAAATATTAACATTATTCCTTTCTTTTGTAAGGATCCAAAACACAACTGTGTCTGCAGCATCAGCAGGCTTTCAGATTAGAAAGCAAGATGTAATGAAAAAGAGTTTATGCATCCTTGAATGACTCCTCATATTGGTCATTTCCACACTCCCTGGCAAGTTATAGTTGACTCTGAAGTTTTTACTTTCCCTGATTTAACTTCTCCATTAGTAGAAACCTTAAAAGTCACATAAAATATATATGGTCTCTTATTTCCTTGAGCTTTCAGTAAAACATTTCCAATTCTACAATGCATGAGAAGAAAGGTCTGTCACAACAATGCTATGGACTTTTAAATACCAGAAACTGATAGAGTTTCCTGCAAATATAATTCTGGAGTAGTTTGGATTTTTTTATGCAAGTATCAAATTGCATGTCAAGGGAAGAAAGTCTTTGCATAAAGGAATGTGCAATAATATTTGTGAGAATTGAAAAATCCTACAACAATTATATCACTTTTTAAACATTTGAAACCTTTTGGCAGAGAGATGTTCTTTCTAGATGTGATTGCTTATGAAAATATGTATTTAAAAAAATAAGAAGAGGGAAAAGTAGAAGAAAAAAGAAAAGTAGAGGCAATTGTGTTTGATTGGATATGAAAGGCAGCTCGAGAGTCTCCAGTTTGTGTAGCAAATGTCCCGTGGACACTGCCAATGTCCATGGGAATGAATTGCCCTCTGAAGGGAATGTTTGAGATAACAGAAAATTCAAAGTTCTGTTTCACTGCCAGTGACTGGACTAAGGCCCTTACAAGTTGGTTTATGCTTTAAAAGGTCTTACAGATAACATTATGAACATCAGCAATAAAATTAAAATATTGCATACAATATTGTAAAATATTACTGTAATAGTTTACTGTATAAAAGGCATTCCTTGGGTTAAGAGGAAAATCCAGACGAGCGTCCATGGACACCAGGGGAACAACACCAAAAACTGAACAAAAAAAGGAATTATTTGGAAATGATCAATAAAATGGATGGACTGAGGATGCTCTCTCTGCACACACAGATTTATATTCATAGGTGATCCCCAGCACCCTTGGGTGGGTTTGCAACCAGCTCCTGAACAGGGCAGTGTGTGAGGCAGGGCTGGCACCACGCCTTGCTCTAGGTCAGCTCTTTTTAGCTCTTTTCCTTCTCAGAACAGGGCTGAGTTTGGGATTTCACTCTAACACCTGTAGGAAAGTTCTGGCTTTGTATTGGAGTTTGATATTTTCTGTTCAGCTGCCAAACAGTTGGGCAAAAAGATCTGAGCAAGTATAGGACAAGAAGTAAGGGGAAAGTTACCTGGAATCTGGTACATCACTCATTGACCCCAAAGAGCCCATAGCAGCTGGAACTTCAGCAGAAAGATACAAGAACAGCAATAAAACATCTAATTTTTAAACTTCAGTTCTGGGCCTTTTGTGCCTTTTTATCTTCTCATCTGTCTATCTTCTCATCTATCTTCTCATCTGTATTTGGGTTTACATTTCACCTCTTACTTCTGGAAATTCTTAGTTCCATTAAATTTCTATAATAACAGTGAGCACAAAATCTTGCTCTTTAAAAATGTTTTCACGAAAGTAATACAGCTACTGCTTAAAGGGATCTCTGCCATATCATAGAAGAAAAAAAAATTGGAATATCAATTCTATTAATAGCTTATATGAAGGTGAATGAATAAAATTCAAAAAACTGCAAAAAAATCACTTCTTGGGAATTTAATATATGTTCCAGAGAGATGAAGAATGAGACATACTGTAATTTTATGGCTTCTGCTTTTCAGTGCTGCTGATGAGTGATAAGTGGGTTGGACTTTTTTGGTATATGAAGGACATGCACATATAATGCAAAGTTATCTGGGAACTATGGAAATAATCAGCCTGTACTTATTACATTTTTTTCATATTCCAATGTACCACCTTATAAACTGCATATATAAAATTTGGGGGCTTTACGATTTTTGTTTAGTCATAACATAATAAAATTAAATTAAACCCAGGTAATGCCAGGAATATGGACATTCAAATTGAAAAAAAAAAAAATAAAAATATATATAACCAGTTGAAAAATATCTCTGAAGTTTCTTTTGTGGTCAGACTCAAAGGGATTATTCTGGGGGAAATTTAAATTTTAATTATTCCAGAAAAGAGGGAACTCAGTGTTAACTAAAGGTACTGATCTAAGCAGAATTTGCATTAACCACAGAGACTCTTTGATAATGCAGGAAAACCTTACTCTATGTTTGCAAATCATATCCTGTTTCCATTAGAGACTTCTCTGGGCTGCATTTCACTGAATTGCAATGAAGTCTTTGTAGCCTGGGGCTCTGTAGTTCCTTTGCAATCAATATTTTTCCCAGGAGTGCTGTAATCTGAAGTAAAGATAAGAACAAGGGGTTTTTTTGGTGTTTTTTTTGTTTTTTTTTTTAGTTTAGGAAAAACTCCCACAACCAAAAACAACAACAAAAAACCCCCACAAAAACTTTCAATCAAGCAAAACCAACAAGAAAACAACAACAAACTCACCAAAAAATCCAACAAGAAATAAACCACATCAAAAACTGAAGCTTTCCTGTGTCCCTGAACCCAGATAGAATTTACTTAATAATTTGAGAGGGGAAGAGAACCTGCAAAGACAATCACAAACTGCTGAATAAGAATGATGTGTCATGTACACTTCAGTAACATCTAGCCAAGCTTTTGGGGTCACTTAGGAAATGTAGGTTCCTCCCAGACCTGGAATAGGAAACATCTAGCTCTTCTATACAAATTTTATATTGGTTTTCTAACCTATTATTCTATCTTGTTCTGCTTTTGATTTACAGGAGACTATGTAGTCATGTCTGTCTTCTTTAACCTGAGCAGGAGAATGGGTTATTTCACTATTCAGACCTACATTCCCTGCACACTCATTGTTGTCCTGTCCTGGGTCTCTTTCTGGATTAATAAGGATGCAGTTCCAGCCAGAACATCACTGGGTGAGTTTATCCTTCCTGTTTAATTGACACCTCTGCAGATCACCAGTTTGTAAATATGAGAACAGACAACTTCACATGAACTCTCCTCCTTTAGAGGATGCAGTAATTTCAGAGGAATAACACAGACTAAGCTGTATTTGCATCACTTCCTTTTTACAAGGTCAGATTCTATTGTACATTGTCAAGAATAAAAGCTTTCACATTTTTTCAGAATACAGAAATATCTTTTATAAACATTGAGAGGATGGAGACACACAGCTGGATTAGAGGCAGGATGTATTAGTTTCACTTTTTCTATTTCCATATCATGGTGACTGGCAACACAAATTAAATAATTACCAAGGAGGAATCCACCTTCCTGGCTGTGTGCCCAAGGACAGGATGTACCACCATGGCCACTTTAGACATCAACAATCAGATGTAGACTTCAGGCAAAAAAAATCAACTGAATTTGGTGGTATCCAAAATCTTATACATGAAAATGTGACATGCAATTAATCAGAATTGGAAATTTCTACACATTTAGCAACAGCTCCACAAATAAACTAAGAGAGACCAAATTAATTTTGTTTGTGCAAAGCAGCTGTAACAGTAAGAAATAACAAAGCAGAAACATTCAGCTAGAGAAACTTTAACACTTTCTACTTCGACATTAAATCCACACAAGTGAGAATTATTTCAGTTTTTCCTTCCATTTCATTTCTTCACAGAACCACATCACAGAGCACTGAAGTAAATTAGGAGACACAATTTTCATTCCAGACTCCCTAGAAAGAACAGAACAACAGAGGACAAAAACAACCCATAAGAGAAAGCTTCAAGCATTTTATTGTTTTTGACAGATTCTCTTTAAAATGAGGTTATAAAATCTGCTTTACAGAAGTACAATATTAATAAAGGCATTCAGCTGTTATTGTAAATTTTACCTGGATACACAAAAGAGACTTGGCCCTCTGTTGAGAATTAATCTATTTCCACCTCTAAGAAGGTAAAACCAAAGGTGTGAAATTTGCCATATAAAATAAGATAGATTTTAATTGTTCAAATGCATTTTTACATTTTCCACATGACAGTACATTCAATAATGTTCTGAAAGGGAAGGGAAGGTGAGGCATGTCACAGCACTTCTCTTTTGTAGCTCTTTCTCTTGCTTTGCTTAAGCATTTGAGCACATAAACCCTAAACTTCAATTTTCAATAAAAATAAAGGCTCCCCAGAAGTAAACTACAAACGCAAAACCTTAAATTTAATTTCTTAGAATTCATCTAATCAAAGTATTCTACAGAGCAGCACTGGCAGTGACCATGCAAAAATGTTGCATCCCCCTGTTAATCCCCTGAGCTCCCATGGAATTGGCATTTCCCTGCTGGAATGTGCTGCTGAATATCTTTGCAGCAGGTTTGAACTCCAGGCAAACAGTCAGAGAGAGGTAACTGGCAAAAATCACTTTTCTACTTGAATTAATATTGTTTCTGTTGTTTTCTATCTGTCCACTAGGAATTACAACTGTCCTGACAATGACCACCCTAAGTACAATTGCTCGTAAATCTCTTCCCAAGGTCTCCTATGTGACAGCAATGGATCTTTTTGTGTCAGTCTGCTTTATTTTTGTGTTCTCTGCACTGGTGGAATATGGAACTTTGCATTACTTTGTCAGCAACAGAAAGCCAAGCAAGGATAAAGACAAAAAGAAGAAAAACCCAGTATGTATCTTTTTACCAGCAAGGCCTAAAATTTAATTAGTTTTTTGAGAGACCATTTAAATCCCTCTTTATAACTGCACCTTTTTTTTCATACTTTTCTATTACATATATACCCATCCTTCGTAACAGTAAGAATGCATTCACTCTGAGAATCAAAAGCTCAAACATTACAGTTTTCTGGATGCCAGAGAAATGAATTTCTTAGGATAAAGATCTTGACAGAAAGTGTTCTGCAAACCACAACTACTAAAGCCATTATTTATGCTATATACAGATCTCTTTATAGATAAGATCTCAGTTTCTTTGTCTTAGTATTAGGAATATTCAATGCTGTTAACTTATGTCCACATTATTGACATGGTTATCTTGCTTATCAGGACTACAGTTAAACTTTTATATTCAAACTTTAGTTTCTGCTTTTTCTAACTTCCCCTTAAACATCTGTTTACTTTCCATTGTTTCCTTGAATTCTTTTTCTTATATTTCTTACCTTATTTACCTGCTTCTCTGCCTTAGAACCTGACTTTGCAGTAGTTTATAATGAAACTTATGCTACCCAATAGTTAAAATAATGTATATAACAGTAACAACTGAAAAATCCAGGAAATACCCTCAGTAGTGATTTGGGCTTTTGCCCAGTCAGGGAAATAATTTTTTGTTTATTTTGTCCAGGACAGATTTCTCCTTGCCTTTGGCAACTGAGCTGACAAATGTGTTGTCTAGAATCTCTAGAACATTTAGCCTAATCACCAAAAAAAAACCCCAAACCCAAAATACCCCCATGAAATAAAAACCCTCTCAAATAAACAACCAATCCAGAAAAAAAAAACAACCCTTAAGCCAAATAAGCAACAACAACAAAATGAAGAATGTGAAGGAAAAATGTTTTACATTAATAAAGACTATTTGCATCTCCATTTCAGGCATCTATCAAAGAAAAAAATAATTTGGATTTCCTCTCATAAAATATTCAAGGACTTTTGAAGATTTAGTTTTAAAATATATCACAAAAATGGATATTGAAAAAATAGCAATTAAGGAACCTTTCACTGTATTCCTATAACTTTAAAATCTGCTGAGAGGTAGACTGAAAAAACCAAAGTAAAATGATAAAGTGATGGGCCTTGTGTTAGATGGAAATAAAAATGTCTGTGTCTTATGCAGTCAGGTAAAGGAGGGAAACTCAATGCATCTCAGATTTCATTGTTTCACTTTAAGGTGTCTATATAAGGACAAATAACTTGTTTTTTACATTGCTTATCTGTCAGCTTCTGGGAAGAAACAGAACTATAAATGTTTGCCTGAATCCTTCCTGAATGACAGAGTCTAAAACCTTAAAATAGAATGTTCAGGGCACAGTCTGCAGGTAAAAAGTCTCCTTTCTAAAAAGTGCTTCTATAAACTGTGAATGGTCTCTTTCTAACCAGTTCAGAATGAAAGAACAGAATCCCCTCAGGATATGAAAATCTAACAGGAGTTTGATATTTTATGTCTTTGGCCCATATGTAAACAAGACAGTGACAAGTTGAAAATGTGGGGGAATTTATGTTACAGATACTTGTCTCAATTGCTGTAATCCAAGTCTTTCTATAAATCTAGTTCTTTTTGACTTACAGTGTTTTAGAAACATATTTTTAATTTTCATTATTTTTTGTCTCTTTCTTTCCTTTCTTTAATTTAAAACAAAACCCTCTGATTCTCTTTTCTGTCTACAAAATGAAAGCTTCTTCGGATGTTTTCCTTCAAGGTATAATGTTTTTTGGAATGGAAATTCACTGCATGCAACTGCTGAATTTAACTATTAGAGCTTAGATGATAGTGGTGTTTTGTTTGGTCTTTTAATTAACGAGACTTAAGCTACTTCCTAATTAAGTAGAATGGCTACAAATTTCTAAATGATTTGTAGAGTTGATTCAGCAGCCCAAATACCAATGCACTGCAGTTCTGAACTTAAGTTCAAGAGTGACCAACATTATTGGATTGCATGAATTAAGAGAGTTTAATATGAAAAAATTTCTGTTCCTCTCTCTCAATTTGCCATGGGATCCAATAGCACCAGCTATCCTAAAACCTGCAATCCACCCTTTTAGAACTCTGACCATGGATTTTTAACTTTTGTGATTTCACTCCTAATTAAAAATCCAAATCTGTTCTGATGCTGACCTGAAAAAAACTCAATGTCACCATCAATTACTCAAATGCTGTTTGTTACTAAAAAAAAGTCAGAGTTTTGAAAGGGTTTAAGATGCATATAGATTTTTAATGTTGTCACTGGATCAACACACTTAGAAAATTAGCAAATGTATCTAGCTGTGTTCCATATCTAAACGTTATCTTCAAAAACCCCAAACCCAAAATACCCCCATGAAATAAAAACCAACAAAAAAAAACAACAACAACAACAAAAAAACCCAAAAAAAACCCAACAAAAAAACCCCACCAAAACAAAAAAAAAAGGGGGAGGGGGGGCAGGGAGTAGAGGGAAAAGAAATCACACAAAATAAATGACATTGAGTTTACATGCTTATGGAATGGTATTGTTATGTTTCCCTAATAACTCTCAGCATGAAATTTCAATGTCTGTCATCCCAGCATTCACCCAGTGCTCCAATGTGTTTTAAATGCTTAACTTGCTCAATTCATTCTAAATATATGTATGTATATGTACATGTACAGCTTCTATATAAAATTTGGAACATGTTGAACCTTCTAGCTGGTGAACATTAGTAGGTGGTGAGCTGCATATATTCAAACTGCAGAGTCTTATAGAGACTCTCCTAATCTTATTCAAAAGACCTAGGTTTTGCCTTTTTCCTGATACATAGTTGCTTTTTTCTCAACATGAAGCACCCCTTTTAAAATCCTGCATTTCCAGTTGGTTCAGTTCCTTTCACATGCAATACACCAAGTGCTGTCAGATATCAAGCAGCTACTATAAAACAAAAATCCAAAATACCATCAATTTCATCCCTGGATGTTTCATTTTATGTTTACTGGGTTTAGCTTTGAAGCTAATTGCCCATAGCTGTTAGATTGATTTGTGTTGATTTCCTCTAAAGGGTAAGATGCAACCGATTTTAATGAGTTCAAGGCAAAATAGCCTGAACAATTGAACACCTGAGCAATTTCCCATCACACACTTTGACCATCATCCCCCAGCTGGCCTGGTGACAATAACAAATTTTCTCTTCTACCATCTTTTTCTCCTTTTTTTTGCCACTCCCCCTTAGGCGCCCACCATCGACATCCGCCCGCGCTCGGCCACCATCCAGATGAACAACGCCACCCACCTGCAGGAGCGGGACGAGGAGTACGGGTACGAGTGCCTGGATGGCAAGGACTGTGCCAGCTTCTTCTGCTGCTTCGAGGACTGCCGGACGGGCGCGTGGCGGCACGGCCGGATACACATCCGCATCGCCAAGATGGACTCGTACGCGCGCATCTTCTTCCCCACCGCCTTCTGCCTCTTCAACCTGGTCTACTGGGTGTCCTACCTGTACCTTTAGAGGCAGAGGGAGATGGGGGATCCGAGCCTTACTCGCTGGGTTTCTTAGAGAGATGGTTTCCTAAACCCACTTGAAGTATTTATGACGCGCTTTATAGTGGTCTTTAGTGCCATAACCCCGTAAATATCGGTCACGTCGTTCGTCCAGAAATTGCCATCGGGTTATCGTGAGTTACATGTCAGTTCCATATGCCAAAATAATTTAAAAATAAAGTCATGTTGATAGGTAATATACACCTCTACCTGCTGGAATAGAGAGAAACAGGGCAGACACGCAAGCAGCATCACTTAATAGTTGATATTGTGATTCCAAACAGGAGTGAGAGAGAGGAGAATTCCCAGGTAAAGTGCTGTACAGTTTGTTAACATTGGCTATAATTATGCTATAGCTTTATTCTCTGTGGGCTTTTCTTTTTGGAAGAGTCATCTCTCACTTTGAATAGGTATTATTAAGCTAGGAAAATTAACTTCTACTCCCACCAAGATGAACACAGACCTTTCCCTTTGCCATCCCTTTAAGAGCACATGTACAATGCTGTAAATATTTCAATACCTTATAGTACATAAAGTCTAGTGCATGCATCTTTTGGGGGCCAAAATAAATGAAAAAATAAGGTACCATAAAGTTTTGTCTTTTATTTTGTGTCTCTGGATGTGCTATTGTAATTGAAATGTGAACAAACCTAATTTTCTTTTTTCTTGAAAACCTGCCCCTCTCCCTCGTGCATGGAAGATCCAAGCAGACAGCACTGTCATGCAAGATATTAGAGAAGCCTTAAGGATTCAACTAAATAACATATAGACAAATCTGTATGGCCAATATTATAGCTCATAAAGTGTATTGTATGTGTCCTCTGCAGTTGTAGCCTTCATTTCCCATTGATAATGTTGCTATATTTCAACTCCAGTAATTGTACACTGCAAGATCAGCTTCCGAATCCAATCCATGTGATTCTATTGTTCTTTTCCCACGTTGAGATCCACTTTTTTCCTTACACAAGTGTTTGTGGGGGTCTTTTATTCTTTAATCCAGTACAGGAAATAGCTTTTATTCTAGACATTATTTTTACATAAGAGCTTCAAGTTAATTTCGAAACATGAGTCCTTCTATTGTAAATACACACACACCTCTCTTCCATTCATGTCCTTGATCAGCAATAGTTGTTGTCAGTGCTGCTTTCACCCAGTGAGTACCTTTACTAAAACAAACCTTACCATGGCTAGCACAGAGTTTATAGATAGCCTTGAAAATAAAAGGGAACTGAGGATGTCTTGGCTACTAAATCACATGTATGCAGTTATGTATGTATTTAAAACCTTCAACTTGAAAACCACTGGTTTTCAGAACCTGTACGATGCTCAATTATGCAACCTTAAGCACATGTAAATATGACTGATGGTTTGGGTTCTTTTTTTTTTAATTGTCAAAGATGCAAAATGCCACCTCCAGAAAAGTGGGCTTGCAGATTGAAAAGGGAAAACTATAACTTATCACTACAGAATTATTATTAATTGAAATGGAGGAAAAGGAAAGTTTTCCAATGTTTGTATAGTTTTGGAAATAAAAATGTATAAAAAAGGAATATCTCTTGATCATCAATTGCTCCTAGTCCAATGTATTTGAAAACATTTTAATAAAGGAATTGCACACACCTGTGGACTTTTTCAATAAAACTGCTGCACTCAACTCCAGTTTTTCTGTGCTGAGTTTGTTAAAAGCTTTGAGAAATAGCCTGCTTGGCCAGCTGGATTCATCACTTGCCTAGATAAAAGTGATTATAAACCTTATAACCCTCTGCATTGTCTCATTTTGTAGTCAAATGGCTCACATAACTTTCAAGAATGGAGACTCGTTTGAAGGTTGTTTTATTCTAAAAAAAACCCCCAACATATTAAAAAACACTGAATTGGAAGTATTCTAAAGAGAAATAACCTTCTTTTATCTACATAGAGTCTCTGCTATCTGAATAAGTGTCAATCACCTTTCACATGGGAAGGTGTTTCAACTGGACTGATCTCTAATTTTTTTTTTCCCAGTAGTCAATGATTTAGGAGCTTTCTTTTATTTTCTTGTAATTAATAAGAGCGACTAATGTTCTACAATTCAAAGTTTCAACTTTTCCCTGCTCCTATCTAGGTTTTATACACACCACTATTAAACTCAGTCCAAACCAGCCCTTCAATACCCTCAGTCCAAAGTGCATTTTGGTTAACATACATAGAAATTTGGGGTTTTTTGTCATGATCTGTGGAATTAATGTAATTAATTTTAAGCACTTTACCCTAGTTCCTCCATGAGGTTAATCATGCCTAAGAAAACCTGCAGTACTGATGTATCAGCTGTAATAATGAGGAACAAATGATCCAATCCCTCACTTGTGCAAGTTGGGCTTCTCCTTCCACAAGGGAGGAGTTCAGAACTGATAAATCCCCACCTCAATAATGCAAACCACACAAACTGCAAAGGTTTGCCACATCTGCCTTAGGCAGGGGAATGAGCTTTTCTCACCATATATCATGGCAAAGTAAAGGAAAGAAGACCCCAATCAGTCATTACCCAAACCCTTGCTCCTGCCACACCTCCTGAGGGGATTTGCCATTTCCTCCTGGGGAAAATGGAGGAATTCAAAAGGATGGTGAATGGAGAAACACGAAATTCCCAGCAAGACACTGGCACCAAAGTGCAATCCAGTGCTGAGTGCTCCTCTTACAGGGATTGTTTCAGCTCTTCTGTACAGAAATAAACCTTTGTGCTGTGCAGCCAGATTGCCACCACAGTAAACAAACAGCAGGCAAAATAGCATTTGGGTTTGGTAAAAGTTATTATTCAGAAGAAAACTGCCCAGAAACCTGTCTATATGGACACTTCCATGCATACATACTACAGAAAATTCTATATACATTATACACACTGACTCCCCCAGGTGTATTCCAGGGAGGAAACTCCCTCCTGCTGCACCAGGCTTGCTGAGATGTTTTCAAGCTCATCACACTGCAAATAAATATTATTGTTCTGAGGGTGTTCAGATTGGCACTGCAAGTTTTATCCAGTATACTCTAGTGGCACAATTATTTACTTGCTATTTATATTCCAGGAGTGTGTAATATCCTGACCAAGACAAGAGTGTTGTTCCTGGGATTATGACAAAAGAGGACACCTTCAAAGCATTTGTAAATCTTTATGCACTTATAACATTTACAAACCCACATTGTAAATACAGAGCTGGTATTCAGGGAGATCACGTGACTCCACAATAATTCTACTATTTTTTATGTTAGCCAGCCCCCAAAATATATATTTTACCAAGAAAACACAGAATAATTTTAGCCTCTGTACAATAAAAAAATGCTAAATACACATACACACTAAAAAAGAGTCAGTTTCAATGACACAACTATTGCAACTATTGGAGGTCCAGATATTTATACCTTCTTCCACCTATGCCCTCAAAGCCCTTCAGCATTAAAACATGTAGAAAAAGAAAAAAGTATTCTTATAAAATAATTAGGCAAGTGAATAATGTCAGAAAAGGAACAAGAAAGTTCTGTTGATTGCACAAATTTTAGTGGATAACATAATTTTATATGTAACAAAAATTATTTTGGAAAATATACTTTTGAATTATTTGCCTTATCACTAAATCTGTTTTTTGTAGGATCATGGTGGAGTATTGGAATGCACCTTCCAATACAAAAAAAGTATTGGAAGATGATAAACAAAGACTTTTCCAGGTTTGCTGAAGATTTTCTCAAGCTTCAGAGAAAAGGAAGGACAATCTGAAAAAAGCATTTGTAGGGGAACTTGGTAGTTAAGGAGAGAAACTGAGGCCTGGATGTGGCACAGGGGCTGGAGTCAATATTAAGCTGAAAACTGAATTACACAAACAAGCAAAATAATCTGTAAATTAATGGACTAAAGTGGCAGCCAAGAAGGCAAATTAGAGGCAAAATCATCTACAGAAAATAATTTTCAAGGTTAAAATAATGAAGGTTGCATTTTCTGAACTTTTTAATAGAATATCTTTGGGATTCAGGCTTCATCTGCGTGCATGAAGGATCAGATTTTAGTGATGCCATGGTTGAAAGTTAATGTTACTTGGAAATTATTAGCTACAAGATAAGGTCTTCATGAAAATAAAGTCTGATTGTGGGCTTCTGCAGCTGAGGGACTAAAGCCTATTATTTGAAATTAAGGGATCATCCAAAGCAGAACTGAGTAGTAAGAGAGTGAAGAAAACAAGTAAAATATGAAGAGTCCATGTAAATACAACCTAATTTCAGCCCAGTGGACAAAATAACATTTTAAAAAGCAAGTGTTTTCTTTCAAACAAAATTTCTGTCTTTGTTGAAAATTTAATTAAATTTTATTAAAATCTTCACAGATAAATCAGTTTACTATACCCAAGAGAGATCTATTTTTCCATTTATAAAAATTAAGAGCCAGTGCACTTTCCCCTCCTTATTTAGAAGGATTCTGTAGATGAAAAGATTTAGACTTCCTACATACACGTTACTGTGGGGCTGCTTTTTTTTTTTTTTTTTTTTTTTTTTGTCAAGATTTACAATGAAAAACATACCTGTTGAATATGTAAAAGAAAGCTCATGACCTTTAAAGGATCTTGAATAGCAGACATGAACTAAAAGCCTGCTTACAAGTCAGCAAACACATTTGAATAATTCATTCCAGAATGTCAAATTACTTCACAAAAATATATTAAAAAATGTTGTCTTTCTTGTGGGAAAAATAGCCAGACCACAGTATGCTAGACTGGATGAGACATTCTCATTTGGATTCACATAAAACTGATATTGATTATCAAAATGAGAAAAGGAAAAACAAGAAATAAGAAAATATTAATATAGCTTTAAGTCAGCCAATATGAAAAACATTAGAAATATTGATCTTTCCACCAGAAACACGCTTTTTAATAATGGCATATTGAAATCTCTACCTGATGAGATTTAATCTGCCATCCCTCTCTTTAGAATTTTCAGGTTTATGCTATAAGCATTACTGTGGATTCAGTTATTGTGCTGTGAGAAGCCTGACCTTAGTTCACCCATAGGGAAAAAAGGAACAAAACCCACAAAAATGCCACCAACCTTCCCCCAAAAGGCTCCAAATCAAGACTTCTCATTTCACTGCTAAAATGGACATGAGCACAGGGGCATCTACGCAGCTAATATATTTACAAGATGTCTATAAAAATAGAAAATCAGGCAACAAACTGCTCGAAAGTCAGACCTGCTAGAGAGGATTTAGCACAGAGCTGGATGCTTTCTGTATTAAAGAACAAAAGAACCCCATGTAAATTTACCATGCTTTTACTAAGATATATTTTATTTAAAAGTCTCCGTGTTTGTATTGACAAAACAATGCCTATCCATAAACTCTCAGAATTCATTTCAGTGCTTTCCTTAGGACTAGAAGGGAAAGAGTAGACACAGAATTTTAGCACTTCTGCAATCTCACAAATTTATTCTGATTTCAAAAGCTTTTGCGGTTCTCATTCTTGTTCTACTTAGATCACAACTCTTTAATCTGCTGCCACTGTGAGATTTCTTATAGAAGAGAGCACTTTCCTTGTGCTCTTTCCAATTCCTTTGCCCTCAGTTACATTCACCTGAATTTGACAGCTTCCTGCTGATTTAGCAGTTCTGCATCTTTTGTCCCAAAAATCACCATCCCACAGTTTCACTTAAATAGGTGATTCCATTTCAACCCGGAAATAAATATTGCAATTTGAAAACTACTACTTCTAGAGAAGCTATAAATGAAATCATAAAGCTAATGGGCTTGAGATCAGGAAACACAAAAAGAGACCAGACAGAGCAATTGCTAACTTCAAGCTCACCTTTATTTTAAAGCTTTCAGAAGAGCTGATGCCAGCTCTTGTTCAGTCCCTTCATTCTGTGCTGAACTGCTCAGAGTGCCCACACTCTGCAGACCCTGAGAGCATCCAGGGGTGGCTTAAATCTCCCCCAAACCATTCCCTCCCCAGACAGGAGCTGCCCTCAGCCTTGAGGATTCTGCCTGCAGCTCTGAAGCTCCTCCAGTATTTCTGGAAAGCCAAGACAATGGTCATGCCAAAGCAGATGCCATTCATCCTTTCAAACCTCAGCTCACAATTCCTTACATTTTTGGCTGGTTCCTGTAGCTTTGCCAGCTTCTTAGGAGCCTTCAGCAGTTCTGCTGGAGAACTAAAACTGGCTAATCTACCCTGGATGGCCCTTGGGAAATTCTCAGCCTCAAGGAATCACAGGTACAGACAATGTGGGCATGACAGAAGGTAGTTCATTATATGTTATGTTTGAATGAAGATAAAACATCTGTTCTTCAGCTCAAATACTTGGCATATAGAAGAAATAAGTCTAAAAACTGAAAACACTTCAACACAAAATGAAACTGCAGCAAAACCTGCTTCAGAAATGGTCATGTAGTTATAAAAGGGTTTTTCCCCCCATTTTATTTCTACAGATTGTTTTGCAAATATACCACAACTAAATTTATGAAAACAAACTACAAATAATTTTATGTACACCTCTAATTCTTATTTGTTAAAATAATTTGTTTACTTCTGAATTTACTGAAACATCCTGAATCAGGCTTTGTTCCAAAGGGGATTGAGCACAGGGGGTGTTTCTCTATTTGTTCTGCTCCCCTCCAGATCCTACAGAGCATTTCTGCAGACAGGTCCAAAAAACCTCATGGGTTACCTGAAGACAAACACATCAGCTCAAGCTACAAATTTATCAAAAATCTTTAAAACAGAAAGCAATATTATGCTAAAAAATTCCCCTTTCAAACTCTCAGTACTGCTTTGCGTGATCTGCCTTAACTGATGAAAACTTCCTCTATTTGAAGCATCATCTCGTTCTAGTACATTTGTCTGTGCTTTAGTAAAATAACATTTTTAGTCACTGGAAACCTCTCCTGTCCTTTGGAGCCCTCACTTTCAAGAAGAGCAAGGGCAGCTCCTCCTTCCAGCTGTTGTTGTACCCAGCACTTTTGTGCAAAGAAACAAATCTGAGTCCCAAATGCATCTGAAAGTGGGTCTGAACAGAACTCAAAAATTGAGATTTCTTTTCTTAAACAAAATCATGGCTTTCTTCCAAAACCCTCTAAAGAGCCTTCTCAGCTGCCCATGAAGGAATTGGAAGCTGGCAGCTCCCACCCAAGGTCTGAGTTATTACTCGGGTGCTGCTGGCACCTCTCCCTCATTTCCTCTGAAAAAAGTTCTAAACCAGTGCCTGACACAAGCCCTGAGCAGCATGAGAAAGCACAATGGGGAAAAAGTAACATGAGTTAAAAGGTTCAGCATCAGTGATAATCAGGAGAATTTATTAGCTATTCAGTGTTGTTATTTTCTAATGGTTAACCATAAAGTGATGTTTCTACATATAATTTTTAAGAACCAGAAGTTTTTTTTCTTTTCTCTGCATCACTTCTGACTGTTTATTTTAGCATATCAGCTGCTGGGACCAGATATTGCCCAAGTGTAAATGTTACATCTCTTCTGTAATTGCTAAACTTTGAGCAGTTGAGCAGTGGACCAAACTACAGGATTCCTGTCTGGTAAAGCAGTGAAGTGGTTGGCTTTGTTCAAAATCTCTGAAATTTGAAAATAAGCTGATCCACATTTTTTTTCCCCTCTGTTGGCGATTTTATCATTTACAGGGAATTTAAAGATAAAACAGGTAATTTAAGAGTAAAATCCATCCCATATCTGAGATAAGATTTGCTAGGGTAATATTTCCTGGGGGATAAGCTGAATACAACAAGCTCATTGCATGGACATGCATTTTGGTCTCCAGAGGATGCTTTTCCTACCTGTTACAAAGGGGAAGGGCCAATGATGCTGAGTTAATGCAGACACACGGGGTTTGATTCTGTAAACAGGCTGGAGTTCACATCCCATGGACATCTGAGATAATTGTAAAAATTCTGCTGGGGATTTTGCCAAATCAATGCTAAGCACTCTGATATTGCTCCTTCTACCTTCCCTCCCACTCTGCCTGGCATCCAGGCACAGAAGAAATGAGATCTTGAATTCCTACATAATGGAAAGGAAAAGTACAAGGGGAGAGGATGCTCCTTTTCCAAGATGCCTTTATTTTACCCTGTCATCCAAAAAAACCCCATAGACTAAAAAGTAGTATTTGGGAGGATTTTTTTTTTTAAATAAGAACTCTAAATTAATTTTGCAACTAAACTTTTTTAACTAAAGAAAAAGACAAGTATTACCAGCTTATTTTCTGTTCTCTGTTTGTCCTTCTAAACCTCTTAGAAAAAATCAGACCACAGTAATTTAGTAAATTAATGTTGGTAGTCTAAAACCATCATGACCTTTCCTGTAAGAAGTATTACCAGACCCCTATATAATTTTGATTAGCAGTATAATTAAACAGTTCTATCCCATCTGAATTATTTATCACAGTTCCAATAAAAGGATTGACATTCTGATGTTGCTTAGATATACGTTCAATGCACATTTTGGACCAGAAAAGGAAAATACCACTTTCTCAGGTTCAGTAATAAAAATCTTACTAACTTGAAATGTTCTGTTTAATTCATAGGCAGTAGGCAAAACATTAATCAGAATGCTAATCAAAATCACTCATGCCACAATAGAGCAGAATGAATTTTATTCTAAACAGCAACAGTTTCTAAAGATATTCTGCAATTATTACAAGTTAAGAGAAAAATGGTTTCAAATTTTAAATATAAAAGGAGTACTTTATTTATTAAGAAAAAATTTAAAATAATTACAGAGGAAATGAAAGTAAAAAGAATGCAGTCAAAAGAGCTCTATCCCTGAAAATATGGTAAAATAATGGAAACCATAAATTAAAAACTCATTAGATACATTCTAAGAATTAACATTTTTAAAGTTTGCACTTTTTGTTTCCACTATTTGGAATACATTATTATTCAAAAATGAGAACCATTGGAGAGTTATGTCACAACTAGCAATGAATACATCCCCACCTGAAAGCAAAGTTACCATCTGTAATTAGCCCTGCAGATCTGTATTTTAATTTGTTTCATCTGGTTCAGCACAAGATACAAATTTTCCCTCAAAAGCCTTCTTTGCACATTTTTTTTTTTTAATGTAAGCCTCATGTCACCTGTCTTTAGCATATTTAGACAATCAAAACCTAAGGAGAGCAGTTAGGTCACCAACAAAAGTAACTTGGCAAGTTACCACTTAGTCACCTATGGGAATTTCAGAATTCACACCTTCATTTTTCTCTCTCTTATACAGAGAAGAAGCTGACATTTCATTGGGGTGTGCTGTAAAACTCAGGGCAAGTGGCCTTTGAGGTGACAGAGATGCTCCTGTGACCTGTCCATGCTCGTAAGGAGCCTCCAGTCCCACACACACAGTCCTGTAAGGTGGAGGCACCAAGGAGGGACCAAGGAAATCCCTGCTGGGGGTCCCACACAGGCTCCCCCTGCAGAACAGTGCTCTGACCTGTGTTAGCAAAAACAGCCCAAAACTGCAGAACCATCTCTTAGTGACTCCCACATTTCCTCAGGGACGTTGCTGACTCCACCCAAGTTCATAGAGAGATTCACAGATTAACATAAAAAAACCATAAATGTAGGAGACAGGTACAAGATTTAAGTTAACATGTTTTCCTCAGATTGCTGGACAGGTAAATACAGAATTTTAAAAAGTTATCACTTCAGTGACAGATCATCTCTTTGTAACAATTTTTATATAAAGCTAAATATCAAGGTGCATAAAGAGTCAATAACATTCACTACTCTGTATCTCACTCAAACCTTTAATGTTTGAAGCACCAGCTGGGGATACCAACTTCATAGATAATCTTTGGTTTAACCACACTGCATGTTTTACAGTAAATATTGAAAAGAAGAAATTGGGCCATTTTATGGTATTCATAAACATCATCCAAATGCTCTTTGTGAAATGTTGTTCTGCTTGGAGAGTAGGTGAAGTGTTGCTTTGCATTTTCAAGCTGTGCAGCAAACTGCCCAACCCCATTAAGGGGGAAGCACTGTGAATGTCACCTCTACACAGGGCAGACCCATTTGTCTCAAGGGATTTTTGGTTTGGGGTTTTTGCAGGTTGGGGGTGACATATAAAGATATACTGCATTATTCCTTCTGTTTGGAATCTGAAATGCCCCTTTACCTCAAGTTAACAAAGCCTATAGCAACCTATAGCAAACATTCATGCTCTTTCTGCTTATTTATTAACCTTATAAAATTAATCACCTTAGTTCCTCACCAGCAGCAGGCAAATATGATCTCACATGTCAGAACAGGACACTCACGGGCAGTGAGTGAAATCCTGAAAATCCCAGGATTCAGTCTCTCTGTCCCCATACTGATCCCCTAATCATTGACTCATAATGTTACATAAAATTAAGATTTTCCAATTTCAAGAACCCAGAATCCTCCTCTAGGTGATCACCCTGCAATTGTACCTCCCATTAAGTCAGGCAGGCAGTCTTGGAGGAAATTCCATTTGCTACCATAGAAACCAAGGATGTGGACTCTACACCCATCCCTTGAGTTTAATCCATTTAAGACTGAAATACATATTTGGAGGCAATGAGGAACAGAAAATGTATTTCTGAGAGCTGTCTTTGAAGAGGAATAAAAGGAGGGAATGAATGTAAATCCACTGGATGGTTTCTGTATTGTCTAGGACAAAATGACCAAAGTGCCAGGGAGACAGAGACTGCAGCAATCCTGGACTCCTGCACAGAACTTTCCACCTGTAGAGCTCTATAATCTCCATGATCTGCAAGCAAAACCAGGATAAACTGGCTGACACTGCCAAGTAATTACTCCTAGCAAGAACACTTCTGATGATACTGCTGTTGGGAGAAGTGGTAAATGCAAGGGCCATTTGTTCAAGCCTCTTCTCCCCTTTTCCATTCTTTCAGTTGATTCTTTTCCTCCTTGATCCATTTTACAGACTCTGGAAAAAGTGAGAAAACACCTAGAGACACAATTCACCTTTCTTGTAAATATTGAAACTGTAAGCAAAGGACATCAGATATCTTTCAAGGTGCCATTTCAGGTTTCTTAATGTGCAATTAAAAAAAACCCAACTTTCTAGTTTCACTAATTGGTAAAAAAAAAAAAAATGTTTTGCTTGCCAAACCATCACAAATTAATTTCTTTTGTTGGTGTAGAGATCTTTGCTTGACTAATACTGTAAGTCTAAAAGGTTGGATATGATAAAAGGGGTCACACAGCCCAATGAATAAAACTTAGGTCAAAATAGAACAAGACATGTTGCTCTCAGGTGAAAAGGAACCTGATTTCATGATGAGATGAACAACATAAAAGATGAGATATAAACCCTCAATAACTAAATGTAAACATCAATATATATTGTCTTTATGTCAGACAATGAGTAAAAAGTAGTAAATTCTAATAAGAGTGTTTTAAAATGTTGATGTGCAACTTCATACTGAAGTTGCCCTTGAAATATGCACTGCAGTCTGCAAAAGATGAATATTCATTTTTGCTTGTAGTGCAGAGTTAGCAATACACTGAAATATAAACAAACCCCCAACACTGAAATTTGCTGAACGTTTGTACTATGCAAATTCCCTATTGCTAATGGATGCATTGTCTGGTACACTGAATTTCTCTGTGTTCTTTCCTCAGCATCAGGAGGGTGTGAGGAGACTGAATGCTCTGACTTCCCACAGGGATCAGGCACATGCACAACTGCATCCCTGAACTGGAGGCCTAAATTTCAGATTACAGCAAAATTTAGATTTCCACTACAAAAGACAATATTTTTGATATATGACATCTAAATAGACAGAGGATTGCTATCCTTATAGAGAAAAGGAAAAAAAACCGCAGACAATATGAAGTTAAAACTGACACCCATACAAAGTTTATATCAAAAGATGTAAACTGAACTAGAATCCTTTGAGACCCAATCTATGCCTTAATCACAAATCTGTCCTTTCTATGCCATAAAATGGAAAATCTCCCCACCTACCTGTCAGGCAGTGACAGCATTATAAGAGGATTAAAGATGAAAGGTTTACAGAGTTTTTTAAACTGCAGATCTTAGAGGCTCTTTGCTTTCTCTCTCATGAAGATTTTATATTTGTTCTCACTTTGTATTTCAGTTTTCCTAATCTAAAATGAAAGCCATTGAGAATGAAATGTATGTTTTGCTCTTTATGCACTGAAAACAACACAGCAAAGCAAGCTGTCAGTGAAAACGCAACTGTGAACAACAACAAACTGCTTCCAGCAAAGAGAAGGTGAAAAGGATTCTTGCATAAGAAATAGAAATAATTAAAAAGAGCAAAACCAGTATGCAACCAAGCAAGCAAAGCAGCCTATTATGCAAACATAGAAATTTTCAGTTTAATTAAAAATATGTGAAGAATCTCACTATCCCTCACAGTGGATGAGTAAATATTTTCTGCAAATGCTCCAGAATAAATGAGATGTCTTTAACAAATCCTGAAGCCCTTTTAATTTTCCCTGGGACTACTCATGGAATAAAGAATGACACAGAGCAAGTCCTCAAGTTATTCACAATTATCTCAACCAGGCAAGTTCTTTTGCCTTTTCTTAAAGTCACACAGAACTCTAACAAATTTTGTGGGAGGGGAGAAGAGGTGTTTTATTGTTCATAAAGGTGCATCAGGACTTCAAACTCTGAATGTGCAAATCTGGAGAGGCAGTTTCATTTTAAAACTGGTGATGTTTTTCTGTTTTTGCTTTTAGTTTCCCTAAGACAGAAAAATAGGACATAATTTTCTTTCTTTTGAAAAAAAATTATCTCAATTTTATTCGTGAATTAATTCAGTAAAAGCATCTGATCTCATTTGTGGGCCTTCTGTAATGCATTATGCTCCTAGAGTCTCCTGATTATTAATTAATTGGGAAAAATGAAATATCAGGGGCTGATTTAGAGTGGAGAAGTTCAAGACATGGATCTACTGAGAATTCATAATTCATAGCTTGATAGCAGCAGCATTGACTTACACCAGGATCATAAAGTTATTCAAGGATTTCACTCATCAGTGGGGAAAAGTTTATCCTGGGAAAATCTGCATTCTGCCTCTCTGCAAATTGCTTGTTCTCACTGCAAAGAGTTTCCAGGTGTTTATGAAACACCTGGAGCTCTGGGAATAGCCAGGTTGGTCTTCTCTCTCCAAAACTGTTTTTGGAGAGAGAATCTATTATTGTTCTCTGCTCCATTTTGAAGCCAAAATTATATTTAAAAGGGTTTTAACCATTTACTTTCCTTGATTGACTCTACAGACAGTGTTTTGCTAAGACAGGATGCCTTTATATTATTATCTCTGCCTGATCAAAATTGCCTCACACAGTGGGAATATTTCAAACTTTTCACAGGAAAATTGAAAAAAACCAGGTTTGGCTGAATTGCAGAGTGTGACTCCTGAATGTCTGAAAGATAAAGCAGGGAGGTGCTTGGTAAATGCTGCAGCTTCATTTGAATTTGCAGTGAGACCAGATCAGCACCATCATTAGAACAAGTAGGACTCCCAAGCATAAGGAATTTAATTAATATTTCACTCCAAATTACTGATCCTCCACACCAGGGTTCATGTGAGCTGCTCCTACAGAAATTGGCACTGCCACCATCTGCTCTGGGGGTGAACAGCAAACCCCACAGTCCTCACCTCTGGGGAGCAGGGAGGTGCAGAAAAGTGCTTTTCAGAAAGCTCTGCACTCTGGCTGTAATCCAGGGAAATGGCCCTTTGTAATTAACTGTGCACGAGTCCATTAGAGAGGGACTGAAAATCACAATTCTGGGCTGGCAGTGACCTAGAAAAGGGAATTGACAGCTCTGCTGGTCCTGCCTGGAACCTGCACTGCAAAGCAGACCTCACAAAGATCAGGCACTGCAACGTTCTTCAGAGGAAAAACTGAAATTATTCTTGCAACTAATAGACCAAAACAACAATGTTTGAGTTATCTAGTTTTGTCTTGATTTCCTGGTTTTTGTTTTTTTTTTTCATAGCTTCTGAACACCACAGCTACTATTGCTTTCAAATTTGAAATTCAGGTCATTCAAAGTGACCAAAACCAGTTTTGGGCCAAGTTCCCAGGACCAGTTAGGTATTAAATATTATTACAGAGGCAGGACAGAGGAAAGGGACCTACTGGAGGAATTTTGGCTAGTAAGCACTGCCAAATAAACTCAAAAGGTCTCTGGCAAATTGCCTAAAATACTTTTAAGATCCAATGGATATGGCTAAAAAAAAAAAAAAAAA
>VXBR01002913.1:306221-346184 GCA_013400215.1 Cisticola juncidis | reverse complement strand
CCCTCCCAAAAAAAAACCCAACCCCCCCCCCAAAAAAAAACCAAACCACCCCACATATAAAAATAGGAGCTCCCTGGACAGTTGCTGACTTTTCTGCTAGTGTAACTATTCCAGTTAAAAACTTATTTTTATTTTTTCCTAATGGAGATAATAACAACAATATAATCCCTAATTCCAGATGGAGTTGCATTATTATAACATGTAATATGATTTATTCCCTTTCTTCCTGTTATTCACAGCTGCTGGGTTCTGTGCTTTTGCTGGAGTGGAAAAGCTTCTCACTAAAACTTGTATTTGTTTTCTTGCCCATGGATGCTCTCAGATGTGATTTCTACCTTAGCCTGCAGAAGCAGCATGGTGTTACTTTGAAATAATAACATTTCTTATTTCTCCTCTCTCTCTCTGTCTCTATATGTCAAAAAAAGCAGTAAGCACCCTCTTTAGGATGCACTTTGGGGTTTAATTTTTGTTTATTTTCTCAGGAACCTGCTCCCACTCCAGCTCCAGCTGCCCCTCAGACTCCTCCTGCACATCCTCCTGTCCCATTTATTGTCTTCCCTTCACTGCTTTCCTTCTGCTCCATAGTTTATGACTCAGCTCAAGTTTTGAAAATGAGGAAGAAACGAGTCCCTGTGTGTGCTTGGGAATGATTTCAGAGCTGTGATATCAAAATTCTGGCCTTTGCCACTGGTATTGATACCCAATAGGAAAATAGCACAGGCAACTTCTTCACTCACCAAATATTTACTCTGATGTGAAGTTGTGAAGTTTTTAATTCCCTTTGTACACAGGAGGGTCCTGGCAGAGCAACATTAGCACAAACCTTACAAGATCATAAAATTATCCAATAATATTTTATAACAACATTAAAGTATCTGGCATGTCTAGATATTATTATCTTCATAAAATGCATGTTCTCTGGAACTGTTTTACAGTTAAATAGATTTGTGCTGGTATTAAGGACTTACAGGAAAAACTGCCCTAAATAATGTCTGCAGGATCCAAAACACAATCAACCTTCAGTTACAAGATATGGAATGCAAAAAATTAGGATATAAAAATATTTTTCTGTAACTTTTTTTGACATTTTGATCAGATCAAACCATAATACTCTGCTGTTTTCATGTACTGTCCCCCATTTAATAAAAATTAGAATAGAAAACTTATAATGGATTAGTGCTTTTTATATGTAAGTAGATTTTGTCCAAATCTACTTAATATTAATCATTCTCTTCACATGAAGACTCCTGGGATATTCTTTGTATGTGTAATTTAGCCCATGCAACTGAATAAGCTCCATTGCTCAAAATCCTTTATTTTTTTTTCTCTGTCATTCGGGAAAATATTAGAAAAGTACTTATCTAATTATTATTTTTATTGTAGTTTTTATTGTAGTCTGTGAAAGTTTATCCTTCCTCAATACCTTCTCTTCTAGTTCACTATTTCTACCTGTGTTTCTTCCTCTCTGCTTTACTGAAGGGTAGAAAAAATGTTCACTGAATATTGGGAAAAAGCAGAGATCTTTCAAAAAAAAAAAAAAAGTATAATTATTCCTGCTTTAACAGCTAGTAGAGATGGAACTCTGCTTGTAAAAATATTCTTCTGCTTTTTCCTTTTTTTTTCTCAACTTCTTTCTTTCAATGTAGCTTTTATCACATGACAAAGCAAGGTTCCTGATCCATAACCAGAGCAGCAACTCAGACTGTAATTGTGAATAGAAGCAGATTTTTCATATTGCTAACTAGGAAAAAACAAACAAATGTTCTATTACACAAAGAAATATTGTGCTTGGAAAACAGATCAGTAAAATTCAAATACAATTATCTTGCAGTTTATGGATCACAAGCATTAAATATTGCATTTGGTTGGATCATGTGGTACCAGTCTCTCATAAAATAGGAAAATAAGCAAGAAAAAGTTGTGTTAAGAGATATTTCCCCTCTGTTGGGAAGGATCCAATCTGTTGTTTCTTTTTTTAACACTGTCAAAATTTAACATTATTAAAACTGGCATGTAGCTCCAACCATCCCAATTTTCATTATTCTCTGTAAACTTCCACACAGTTCACGTGTAAGCTGGATAAAGAAGGCTGCAGTTTCTTTTCTTGTCAATAAAAATCTGAGACTAAACACTGAAATCCCCTCAACCTTTGAGATAACAGACAACCTCTCTGAAAGACTCCTTACAAACAAATATTGTTCTACTCTTTAGTCCTTGAAGCTGTCCTTGACCATTTCAGGAGCAAAGTCAGAAAATGAGGCAGATGAGCTCAGCCTCACGAGGCACCAGCACCCTGCTGGTCCAGGTGTGGTTTGATCCTTACTTTACACAGGTAAAGGGTGTAAGGTGTTTCTGAACTGCTGGGCAACAGCATCCTTTGTGAAACTGCAATTTGTTTAGTTTTACGCTGCTTATTCAACGTGATTTATTTAATAAAATACTGATCTGTGTAACCAGCTGAATATCAGGAGTACTGGAGTCTTTTTCTAAATGAAAAGCATCTATTTCTGGTGTTTATAAAAGGAATATCAAGTACAAGTAAAGAAGTCCTTTCTTGATGTTGTTTAAATAGGAGGCAGCTTTTTTACCATCCCAGTGCCTTAACTGAGGCAATTACTAGATCTAGCAGAATAATAAATGGTGAGATATTTTAATATCTCCCTTATTTGTCCTGTTTGTAAAAAATATTGGAGAAATTACAGGAGGACCATCACTTTTTCTGTATGAATGACCTGATATTAGGCTTCATTATTTTTCAAAATCAGAAAAAAATAAAATCTGTCTTTAAATTCATCCTCTTGTGTGCTCCAAATGGAAAAAGAAGGTCACTGTGCTCACCAGACTGCCAGGCTACACCTGAGAAGTTTGGATTCTGTTTTCAGGAGTCTAATTTGGGTACAGTGGGACTCCCTGGGAAGTCCAGGTTTGGCTGCCAGAAGCTGCAGCAGGAGGTGCCTGAATGTCAGCACAGCTCCTGTGGCACTGCCAGCAGAAGGACACAGAGGAGCTCTCAGCATTCCCAGGAAAAGCTGCACAGTGCAATTCCCTGCAGAACTGTCAATTTAACCCAGAGAGCAAGGGGCACACAGCTTCACACCCCTGCAGTGGGACAGGAGGGACAGCTGGGATGGAAAAGTGAAAAAACTCAGTGGGTGAGGAGGAGACAAAGCCCTGATGCTGTGCAAGCACTGCTCAGTCCCAAACACAGGTAAAATTAACCCCATCCCAGCCAAAGCCAGCACAAGCCACGCTCTTCCTGACCCATGAGGGCCAGAAAATGTTCAGCAGACAAAGTAATTTGCCAAAAGAGGAAAAGCAGAGCATCCCACACTTCCTTAGCTGCTTTCTGAGGGTGCATAACAAAGCCACTGTGAAGATCAGCAGATAAACATCTGGATATGCCAGATTAATTCCACGGGGTTAGAAAATATCTCGTGATTTAACAATATGCAAATCAGTTGCCATTCTCAGCTACCAGTGAGTATCTGAGAATATCTGGGTGCTTCTTGCTTATAGAAACAGCCACTTGCAGGGCCCTTTAGAAGAATATGCAAATCCTTTTTCCTATCAATCAGATAAATTATTTGATGTTGATTTTCTTTAACTAAACTGCTTAGGGCAACTGAACTACAGGCTGTGGTTGCCTGGGAGAAACCTGGCTGCCAACAAGGCTATCAATTTCAAACATTATAAAACACTCAAACAAATCAATGCATGTTTTGCACTCCTGGTCTGTAAAAAGTGTCACTTCTTAATCTGTATTGGGACTGATGAGGAAGGAAATTCTAGAACCTTCAATACTGATTTTACAATAGCTTTACACCGCTGTTAACAACACTAAAATAACGTAAGAGGTAATGTGCACTAACATTTGTGAGAACATCTGGACACTACCATTTATAATCCATGTGGAAGTCAGAGCAATTTAGATAAGTACAATAAACTTCAAATGAGAAAGAAACTATTGCAACACTTGCTGACCTTCCCAGCCATGAATCCTGCTTGGTCAGGACCATGCCTGTTTTGCAATTTATCTGTCACATGAAAACTCTACTGTGCTGTTTGCAGCCAGTTATGTCCCAGAACATCATTTCAGTAAAGAATTTTTAGAATTTTATTCTAGACAATGATATTTTTAAAATAAAATACAGTTGCTGCTCTGTGTAAGAGTAAGGATTTGTCTGTTCATGTGTATAATTGACTCCCTAACAGAACTGCTCTCACTGCCAGATCACATCTACCTTTTCTTACTCAGCTGCCTTATGTGAAGCTTTTTTTTGACATAAGAAGCTTTAAGGCTTTATTTTTCTTTTATTCTCCTATGAAGAAACAAAGGATTCACTCTGCTCTCTAGCACCTTATATGAACACAGCTTAAAAGGTTATGTTTATGTCATTTCTCATTTAGCTCATACATCCATCATTCTTTATCCTGTGGTGGTACAATGGAGTTGGTCTAAATCTATGCCTTGTGCAATGTCCAAGACATCCCAAATTGGAAAGTAACCCTACTGTAAGTCTCACCTGTAAGACCCATCTCTGTTATAAGCAGGTGAAATTCAAACACTTCATAATCAAATTAAAATTAAAACCCATTCACATTTGAGAAACAAAACGGAATCATCTAATTTGAAATCTGTAAATATTCCTGGGAATACCTTATACTAGCACACAAGAAAACTACTTTAAAATTATTTTAACTTACTTTCTTTAAAGGTCTTTCAGTAAATCTGGGGGCCAGTGCTACAGTCAGCACATTTAGATTTGATTGCAGGGCCAAGTTCTCATTTTCTCATCAATGGAACTGAACTTTGTCACTCTAACAATTTCACTCCAGAGCTCACAGCTTGTCTGCCTAATGGAATATCCCTTGTAGGATGTTTGTGTCCAACATGATTACTCAGAGGAAATGTTTTATAGAAATGGTGAAGGCTTCCTGCCCACTGCATTTCATCTTGAATTCAAAAAAATCTCGTTGTTTAAAACTGATAGATGCTTTAGAATATTTTGGTTATACTTTTTTTACCTCATCTACCCATCTGTATCTGTGAAGCATGCACAGACAAGCTGGGGGACTCTCACAAGTTATTTCATGATGTGTACAGGAGAAAGCAGATGTGTCACTCACAGTTTATGCTGTCCATACCAGCACAGCACAGTTCCTGTTAGGACATTTCCTCACCACACAAAATTTACATTTTCAAAAGTATTATAAATATTGCATCTCAACATCTGACTGTTCAGGTGAGTCAGTAGCCCCTCCAACTTGTGTTTCTCCTCACTTTCAAGCTGACTTCACCCTGTTCTCTGTCAAGAACTTCCAGACAACAACAACAACAAAATCTGTCTACCAAAAAATTATAGAAAGCCTATAAATAAAATAAAAAAAATACAGTCAGTTTCTTAATTGGGAATACAATTTCACACAGATGTCATGGTGGCATCTGTATACTGTTTATTAATTTATAAGGTCAAATTCATTCTGTTTTGGGCTGCCCTTTACGTCAAAAGTCTCACTTCACCACATGTAACAAGCAAACTTAAAGGTTACAGACCAGGAAACAGAATTTGACAGGACATGGTGTGGTCTTTCTCAGATCAAACAACTATTTTTGTTTGAGTTTGTTGTAACACTGCTAATGTAAATTGGCATGTGAATTATGCTACACAGTATTCCTTCAAAAACAGAAAAAAAGGAAAGAACAAAACATTATAAAGAGAACATTGCTGACTGTGGGCCTGGAGAGGCTTTCTAAAATGCCTTTTACTGTGATAAAATAAATATTTTAGTTCAGCAGTTATGTTCTGCTATTCATCATCATATAAATGTATGATCTCTAAATGCTTCTGGGTTTATATCATGGGTAAGATTGATCGCTCAGCCACTGCACCAATACCAGCTTGGTCAGACCCCATGTACAGATGGACCCCTGGATTACAAAAGAAAATTCCTCCAACCATTAAGAATGCACTTTGTGTTCTTCATGCCCACCTGAACTGTGGTTTTTTGGAGGTTTTCTAAAAATTCATCATAAAAAAAAAATTAAAAAATATTTCCATAGTCAAGGATTTTTAGCAATCAAGACAGGAATAAAAGGCAATTACAGACAAATCCTGCAAAAAGGTCATAAACACGTCCTAGGAATTACCTGAAAGGAAAACGAATTCTGTGGATATACTAGAAACCAGGAACAGCTGTTATATTGTACAAAGGAAATTTGGGCACTTAATTCCTTTTCATTCCCTTATTCCAATATCCAGTACTGGCAGGCAGATGTGAGTATATGGGTTTTCAATCATTGCATCATAAAACAGCTGAAATATTTACAAATATCTCAGCCATTAAAAGCAGATAAAGATTGTAACTTGTGGACATCTTCAAAAGAGAAAATCCAGTTGGTCTTCACAGATCAAATAATTTTTAAAAATCCCTATTTCTAAATGCATTTTCCTGCATAAGTTAAAGTTTTCAATGCATTATTGGGTCTTGGAAAAGCCTCCAGTGAAATAAACCCACAACTGTAAAGTTAAGCCACCAGTCCTCCAGCTGAAAATCTGGATTTCTTTGGGAGCAAGCACAGATGAAGGAGTTGAAAGGTCTAGTTGCAAATTTGCTCAGTAGAGGGGAATTGTCACAGAATATCAGAATGCTTCCTTGAAAAACAAACTGTAGGCTCCTGCACAGAGCACTGTGTGTTCAGAAAGCCTTAAGTCAATTTTCTCAAAGTTGTGTAACAAACTGTACAAAAAGGTCATAAATTGCGACATAGGGAGATTATTAATATCCTGAATTAAATACTTAGTTGAAAAGGTCAAGGTTAGAGTGAAAGAGGAGGAACAAATACATAATGAAGTTTTGCCTCACAGGAAAGAAATTACAGCTTAGAAATAGGAGCTATCCCTCCTCTCTTCTCCATTCTTGGGATTCTTCAGAATTAACCAAGACATCAAAATATGTATTTTACAATGAGACGTGAGAGATGAGTCAATCCTGATTCGAGGCTGTTGCAGTGCATCTCAATAGCAGAAACTGAGCTGCCTGATTGAACTTTGCAATTCACCCCACAGTATTTCTAAAGTGAAATTGCAGATCACGGATATTTGTTAAAAGAATATGATGAAATGTTTTAGGAAGGAAAGAATTCTGGACAATTATTCAAGTCCCTTTTCAAGAGTTCAAGGAGAAGGACCTACCATTGACTACTTTGTAATATCTTATTGTACAATGTGCACTGAATAGAAGGCCAGAAGGTATCTAAATTTGCCCATTCAAAGGCATTTTTGAGGGGCTAAATTTTTTCTTTATGAAAGACTAAAATGTTTTCTAATATATATTGATTGAAATACTATTGCTTAAGACAGTGAACCACAAAGTACAATGAATCTCCAACCAGCAGGTGCTGATATGGGATCTCAGACTGCCACTTAAACACATATAAGATGACTGCTTTCAGGACCTGAGTTTTTTAAATAAAAAACACCCATTTATAGACACTAAGCTATATTTGCCAGGATGGAAGGCAGCAACCGGACAGAGGAAAAAAACCAGCAGTAATAGCAGTGGAAACAACAGATGCTGGAAGAAGTGTCAGTCATTGTTAGAGCAAAATAAAGAGAGTTACAATCCTCCAGAACTGCTCAGTGTGAGTGTGGCTCCCTCTGAAAGGCACAGCTACCCAAGCTCCAGCTGAACACCTTTCCTGGCACAGTCACTCCACTGAGCCAAGAATCTGGCCACATGCTCTTGGATTTGAATAGTTTGATGAAACTACCAGGCTCTGTGCAGTCCTCACTCAATACATGATCTTATTTCTGTGCATTGTTTTAGTTCCTATCCCTGAGGCATTACAAACATGATTTGCCTTCAGCATGCAAAGTTCCTGCCTGTAGCTGACTCTACAAAGCAGTTCCAGTGCTCACCCTGGCCCTTCCCTCATTTCCATTCTGTGCTTTTTTCCTCAGCACTTGGCTGTAAACTCAGGACATCCTCACCATTTCAATTGCTGGGCTCAAAACCTATTGAACAGCACACCAAGAGCTGCACTGGGGGTTTCTTTAAGTGCCAGGATGAAAAACCAAGGGTTGTTTCTGGTGGCCTCAAATTAAATCTGAATAGCTGGCAAGAGTCTTTCTGGAAAAAGACAAAGTGTGTAACACATTTTGTACTTTCCCAAAGGCCTTTGAACCACTACCTTTTCTTCCAGATATTGTACCTGGTTCTGAGCTGGCACGAGATGAGAGCTAAAACCCTTCTCATCCTTGTACAGCTTCAGAAAGGAGCCATACACATTAACATGTTTTTTTTAAAGCACATTCATTGTGCTGATTTTAAAAAAGGTGTTTTGGCTGGAAAATAATTTTAAGTTCAAATAAAGTAAACACCTTTTATGACAAAACCCAGGAAATTAATATGGGGAATTTGCAGTGAAACCAACAGCTGTAACAGGGATAATTTTATTTTGTAAGTCAGGGCAAATGAGCATGTACACTGACACTTTTTTGTGTATACCATTCAACAGTTATTTTCTTGCAGAGTTCAAAAGAATAATTATGCCACTCAAAGGAAATGGTAAATCCTCAAATTTGACAGATTCTTGTCAGACCAAATCATATACTGAAGCTTTACATATTGCATTATTAAGGATTTCCTGCATTATTCTCTGCCATCTTACCTCCTGCAAGCCTGGAATAACCTTTCAAGCACATTCCAGTTCCAAGCAGTGTGACTGCAGCTCCTCCAGGCTCTGCACAGCTGAGGGTTTTTGGTCACAGCCTGCTCAGGGACAGGACCTGGGCTGTGGATGGTGACAGACCAGGAGCAGTGCAGTGACTGCTCCTTGTTGCTCCTGCAGCTGCAGGAGAATCCCACTGCTCCTGTGCAGCAGCCACCCCAGCCCTGCAGCCCTTGGAAGGGGCTCTGGGGCTGCTCTGTCCTGCAGCACCAGGACAGGGCAGTGTCCCTCTGCTTGGGCAGGTGACACTGCTGGAAATGCCAGGTTCATCCTCCACAGAAAAGCAGCTTCCCCTCTGGCAGGCTCCCAACAGCCACTGCCCTTGTCCAGCCTTTCCTCTCCCAAAATCCTGCACTGGAAGCTCAGCTAAAGGTGCAGGTTTGCAGAATTCACTTTGCAAAGGACTGTTCAGTTTGTGTGTTCTACCCACGAGATTAAAGCTGAAAGGGCCACAGGATTCCGTTTTGTGTGTTCACTGCAGCCTTTAAAAGTCATATTCCCAATAAATGAGACAACACAAAGTGACTGTCTAGCTTCATGGTAGTATGATTTAATTTATTTTTAGGTTGTTTTTTTTTTGTTAGAAATAGGCCACCATTCCATGACTATGAGACTCACACTTTCCCCAAATTCATATCAGATTTTGAAAGAAAGATTTTCTGTGAAAGGAGTTAAATGGACTGGATTTTTTCCCCAATTATGTTCAGTAAGTTCCTGCTGTTCCAAGATTAAATAAAATTCTGTATTAATGAATTCTGTCTGTAGGTGGCCAATTGCATTTGGTATCACATTCAAAAATCCACAAGCAAACATGTTTCTCCTTTAACCTCTCATCATCTTTTTCTCCTCTAATCAACATACAAGTGATAGCAGCTTTAAAATACCACAGTCTAGAGCATGGACTCTTTCTCAGGCTGCTGAAGTTACTACAGCTTTTCCCTTATGCCAAACATTAAACACAGACTTATTTTTCCCCCCCTTCACTCCCCAAGAAGAGTAGAAATCTCATATTCTGATAATTCTTCTGGAAGGCTGAATGCAGGATTTTGGAAGGCTCTTCAACCCTAAGCAGCAACACTGAAGCAGAGCAGCTGAAGAGCTTGCAGTGCTGCTGTCTCTTGGCAGAAATCATTTATTCCAGTTGAATTCTAACAGCAATCATTTACCCTGACTGACTGCTAACAATCCTCCTTGAGTCACCGTGCTGTTATCCTGCTACCCACTGCCTGCAGCAAAGTCAATACAGCCTTTCTAAAAATAATAATAATGGTGATAAACCTTGCTTTTTAAAGAGATTACATGCTGCAGGCTAGTTTAAACTTGGACATCTTGAGAGGTCAAGGAACTGAGTATGTCAAGGGCCATGTAGTCCCACTCACATGGTTCTGGGCTGTCAGAGTCCAGAGCATCCCTCTGGATGGTCTGAGACCCTGGCAGGGGGGTCTGAGACCCTGGCACAGAGCCCAAAGTGACCCTGTCTTTTATCTGAGTCCATGGGAAAAATTACCAACATTGCATAAAGGTCTGCAGACCCCAAGAGTTTAATGTAAATAATAATTTATCACCAATGGGGAAGGCAGGACGGAGGAATCAGGGTGTGGGCCTGTTCTCCTCCTTTCTTGTCCTTGTCCTCCATCTCCTGCTGTGGTGGGTGACAAGGGATTGGTTTAGGACAGAAGTGACACTTCTAGTATAGGTAGTAGGAACTGGTAATAGACTGTAAATAAGAAATACGTCGTGCACAATGGTTGGGTCAGAGTCCTCCCAACCTGGGGGGAGTCACCTCGTGCTCCTGCCACAGCAAGGACTTTTGCTGGGCACAGAAAGTATTGAGAGATAAGAGACAATAAACAACCTTGAGAAACCTGAGCTGGCAAACTCCAACTCTTCTGGCATGGGCATTCAAAGGAAAAAAGACTCCAAACCCATATTTCCCAGGAAAACCCACAGAGCCTGAGCCAACATCCCTGAGTGCAGCTCAGGGGCCTCTGTCCCTGGCAGACCCAGGCCTTTACTACATCACTACTCAGTGGTGTAGATAAAGTTCTGGCCTGGTCATGCCTTTTGCCTCCTCCCCTGATTTTCAGGAAGCTCTTCTCTCAGGGAGAAGACTGCTCCAGGTTGCATCGAGCTCTGCTGTTCGAGATCCCTGGAAGTTTTCATGGCAGGGCTTGGAGCAGCCAAGGAATGGAAGGGGTCCCAGCAACCCAAACCATTCTGATCTCAAAGCTTCAGTGCGTGCCAACTGTTCCAACTCATCAAATTTGATTCTTTTTTCATTTCTTTTACCTTTTCTTCTTTTATTTTTTCTTCCCATAAAATCTTTAGATAGAAACTTTATATTAATTTCTTTTAAGCAATAAGTTGATCACAACAAACACAAGAAATTCCTGTGACTACCCATCTCAAAGGGTATTATGATGTACTTCATTACCCATTTTTAATCCCAGGTACTAAATTCATGAAATGAATATATTAATATTTCTTAGTCCCCATCACTACCCAGTAAAATACAGCTTAGAGCTGCAACTGTAAAAACAGTCAAACAAACCAGTGAAGAAGCAAAGAAATACTTTTACATGAATAAAGAAATATTTTATATAAATGGCTTAAGCAGCAGTTTACCCCATTTCCAGGTTGAGTCAGGACAGGTACAATACATATAACAAGACTCCCTATATATTCTGGTGCATTATCAGCGAACCTTAACTGACTGATTAATTTATGAGGTGCAAAAGGAGTTTTCTGACAAAAAACAAATCATTGTGTTCTGCTCTGCCTCTGCCCAAAGCTCAAGCAAAATTTAGCTTGTATTTGCCATATCAATTAAAATAGTTCTGCTTTTGGCAGCTAAAATAAACCCTCATTCATGTTCTGGAACACCTGAAATAGAAATACATTTGTTCTTACCCCTTTCACAAATACAGATGTTCTACACAGGGTGGTGCATAGCTCATTGCTCTGCTGACCATCCATGAACACTGAGATTTCAGCATTCCTGGCAGGCAGCCATCCTCAGAATAACATTAAGCAAATAAATGCATCATTTCATAGAACATTTATGATTGTCATAAACAATAGAAAGTATTAGTACATAGAGCAAAACAATGGGTTTTAGATGCTCAGGGAAAGAAATTCAACTCCTGTTTCCTTTGCAAACTAAATATGCTTTGAAGATATATGATAAAATGGTTGATAAAGCAAGAGGTCAAGTGAAGGCAGCCTTTTTTCAAGTTGAGTCTGACTGTGAGCCAGGTAGGAAGTATACAGAGCATGGATGAGTGCTCACTTGCAGGGCTTTTCCCTATAAATTTGAGTTAATGGTCAATAACAGGAATAAGATTTTCATAGTCATGGGTTAAGGTAAATGGAGGTCTATATTCTGATTCTATAAGAAATAATTTTGTTTTCCCCCCTCCCTTTTTACTGATTCAACTTCTTAAGCTCTGTCTTGTTTAGCAGAATCTGTTTAAAATCAGTTTCCTGAGAAGGGAAAAAAAGAGGATCAGTAAGTATAGAGGATGAGTGAGAAAAAAGAACTGTATCAGGTTATTGAAAACACTTCTAGTGTTACTGTTAGCAAGCATAATTTTAATTGTAACTGGGGGAAGAAACACCCAAACCCTGAAAGCTGCACAGCTGCCCCTTTTATTTCATGACAATTTTCTCACTGTTCCCCATTCCCCAATGGTTAATTGACACATTTTGTCATTAATCACTACAAGAAAATTCAGTGCCCTTCCCTGGTTCCAGGATTTGTGTGAGAAAGAGAGGCTGGAGTTTGATGGAAGAGGGTGAGGTTTTGACACAGGGAGCTCTTTCACCACCTGCAGTGTTCAGGGTGCAGAGAGGATTTCTACACAATTTGCTTTTAAACAACCATAAGGAAAGCACTTTTAATATTAAAGTATCATTTAATTCTTCCATTTTATTTTCTTCAAGCAGAAGTTGTGCAAAGCTGAGAAACAGGTAACTGGAAAAACCTGAATTTCAGGGTTTAGACTTTAGTCAAAACACAGGGAGAAAACCACTAGAAGGACTAGAAGCTCTCCAGAGCTGGTGGTGGTTTTCCTCTGTGTCTAAGAGATTTATCATCAGGAATTCCATGGCATAGGGTTGTGTAATACCTTTATGAAATCAGGCACCTCCTCTATGCTCTTCATTATAAATTGTTAAAAACCATGAGTCATTTCCTCATCAATATTCATTTGTGAAGCACAAATTTGCTTCATTATATCTGGTAACTACAGATCTAAATAGTAAAAGGGTGACAAAGAGATGGTGAGCAGATAAACCAGGTCCTGTCCTCTTCATCTGCAAATCACCAGGCTGACAAATTACATTTCATACATTTTTTTAAAATTTAGATCTTAATGTTTATTTATCACAAAGTTAATTCAGTGTGCATTGAAAGCATAATTTTGTCAAGGTCAGTAGATTTCAGATTGCAGCCTAAATGCTCAAGTTCTTGTCATTGTTTCCCCTCCTAAAAGCAGAATTAAATAGAAGCTCAGTGTATCAGACACTTGAGTCATAACCAATTTCATTCCCCTCTGGGGTGGATCCTCCAATTTCTCCATTGGCTAGCTCTGACTCATTCTGTACTTCTCTCATTCCTATTTTTTTTATCTCCTCAAAAGCATCATCTTAATGTGAATATTGTTTAGGTGGAGGACCTTTTTATTTTAACCGATTGTACTTGTTTTTATGGTTTAAATGTCAGCCCCTGGGTACTCTGAGCTTCTTCCTACAGCTCGTTTCAGTAACATCCAACTCACCAACTGCTCTGGTCACTAACACAAAGATTTGGGCTAACACAGACAAAATTTGGTTCATTTTTAAATGCTGCACTGGAAAGGGAACGGAAATTCCAACCTAACAGCAGTCCTTTCTTTAAAATTAATCTATGTTTTCCCACCTTAATACAAAGATTTAGTTGAATACACCTATGAGATAAGGAGCAGTAACCTACCCTGAGGGAAGGGGGCCAGGCAGGCAGGAGAGCCCAGCTCTTTGTGCAAAGCAGCACAAACTGATAAGGAATTTTAACCATCATCCCCCCAAGAAATCCCAATCAAGTAATGAAAAATTGTCCTTTTAACTGGTTCCAAGCAACAATCATTACTGCAGCTTTCATGAAAAACTCAAACTCTTTGGAGAAAATTAAAATCTACAGTTTGTAAAGTTTACCCTTCATTTTATATAGATACAGCTTCTCTTCACCATTCCAATTATTTTTCTGGCTCTACTCACAGGTCCCCCTGGAACTAATAAACGTTACCTGCCAAAACTGAATCCTAATCTGACTCCACATATCCAGAGTGAGAGACACAACATCCCAAATTTTAATAGATTGTTAGTCAGTTCAAATTTACATCCACAAAACATCACAAGATGTGATGGAAATCTCCAATCTTTGCAAAGTCTCAGCAGGTTCCGTCAAAGGCCTCTGGCATTAATATTTTTCTTTTTTTTGCCCACACATTTTAGTCCATGAAATGTTCTTTGGGTCAAAACTTTCAAATGAGATTTGTTGAAGAGATTTTTTTAAATTATTTTTAGGCATCTCCCCAGATCTTCTGGTGGTTATTTCTTTATTTCAAAGAAATTAGCTGAGCATTTGTCTGTTCTGTGACCTCTCTAAGGTTTCTTGAGAGGTAGAGAGATGTCAAAAACCAGGGATGTCTCAGTGGTGATGTTTAACCTCCTCCCATTTTATAACTGCCTGACTCTGCTCCTGTTCAAAACTGAAAATTCCACTTTTGCTCGTATATTCTTTGTTCTGTTTGGGACACACACATCACTTCAGTGGACAAAAACAGGCAGAGACAGAGGGGCAGCTGTCCAAATATTATTCAGGCAGTAGAAATCCAAGTGTGGAACCCATGGCAGTGTATAAGGCACTGCTGGAGCACAGGAAAAGGGGCAGATATCCTGAGGATGCAGTGGAACAGAACACACAGATACTTATAAATGCAAGGAAATATTCATTCAAAAAATAAAGTTATAGTGGCCTGAAGTACTTATTACTTGTTCTTGAGATAGATAAAGGCAGAAATCTCATGCCAATAGAGCTACCAAACACTGCTGAGTGCTCAGGCTGTGCACTGTCCTGTGAGCACTGGCATGAAAAACTCGAGTTTTGTCATTTCTGTCCTCAGAGTCACTGTCAGAATGAATTGTGCTGGGGCTGCAGGGGCAGTGCACTCTTGGGTCACACATCCAGGAGTGCACACACTGGAGATAACCCAGACACAGAAGTGGGGACACTGTTTGTGTCAAGGTTCATCAGGCAGCATCGCTCATGTTTGTTTTCCTAGCATGGATATTCACAAAAAATTCATTCAGGTGGGAATTGGCTGATTGCTTCACAAGGTATTTGATGCAGATGATATGAATATACATGATATAAAGGATTATTGCTTCAGAAATAAGAGCAAAAAAGGATCATAGAACATGAGCAGCTGACAAAGCCCCTGAGGACTCTCAGTGCTGACCTCACTCTATCAACCACTGCTAAATTTTAGAATAATATAAATAAAGTCTAAACTTTATGTTACCACCAGCACCCTTTTAATGGATCTCTTCTTTGCCTCTAAATAGCTGACAAGCTTCATTTTTGATCAGGGCCACACCTAAAGTTTAGTTTTGGATCTTATCAGTGCACAACTTATAGGTTATTTTCCTGGGCATTTAATTGAGTGTCCCAGAATTATTTTTATGCAAGTTGTGATAGATGTCACCTTAATTCTTATTATAAAAGCACTGAATTATTTTTTAAAAGCAATAATTAAAAATTTATGGCTTTGTAAGTAATTAATTGCAATTACAGCATAGGATCAAAGACTCCCCAAGCAGAAGTCTTAGGAGTCACAGAATATATTAATTTTCTTAAAATCATATTGCCACTTATAGTGTGCAAGCTTGATGACAGCTGCCATCACTCTAATCCTGCCCACACAGATATGAAAAGGAAGTGCTAGAAATTAAGTTTTCTAACTTAAAGTTTCTCCACCCTCCAGATATTAATATTTATCTCTGAAATCTGTCATTTTTCTGAAAGGTCTTAAAATTTATTCTGCTCCTGCCATCTTTATCACAACAAGACAGATTCTAGAGGACAATTTTTTAATAGCTATCTAGGGATCGTTTTCATTGCTCATTTTACAGTTCTGGTATATTTTCAATTATGGCTGACCAGTTAGACTGGAAAAAAAAACAAAAAACTGTGGAAAAGAAATGCTAGGTCCTTTCTTCCTGTGCAGTACCAGCAAAATGCAGCAAGTCCAATTTATTATAGCATAACTAAAGATCTTCTAATGACACAGATTGCCTATTCACTACCTCACTTCCACCAAAAATATATATTTTTAAGCTGTTTTTTTATTAAAAGAAAAGAAAAAAGTGGACTACTTTTGTCAGCAACTAAAACTCTGGCTAAAATGAGACAAAGCCTCAAACTTCTCATTTTCAGGTGATGAGCAATCTCCAAAAATAAAATCTGTACATTTTTAAATAAGACCAAAAGTTAGGATACCCAGACCAGAAGAACACAAAAATGTGGTCCTAANGGCAGAAATCTCATGCCAATAGAGCTACCAAACACTGCTGAGTGCTCAGGCTGTGCACTGTCCTGTGAGCACTGGCATGAAAAACTCGAGTTTTGTCATTTCTGTCCTCAGAGTCACTGTCAGAATGAATTGTGCTGGGGCTGCAGGGGCAGTGCACTCTTGGGTCACACATCCAGGAGTGCACACACTGGAGATAACCCAGACACAGAAGTGGGGACACTGTTTGTGTCAAGGTTCATCAGGCAGCATCGCTCATGTTTGTTTTCCTAGCATGGATATTCACAAAAAATTCATTCAGGTGGGAATTGGCTGATTGCTTCACAAGGTATTTGATGCAGATGATATGAATATACATGATATAAAGGATTATTGCTTCAGAAATAAGAGCAAAAAAGGATCATAGAACATGAGCAGCTGACAAAGCCCCTGAGGACTCTCAGTGCTGACCTCACTCTATCAACCACTGCTAAATTTTAGAATAATATAAATAAAGTCTAAACTTTATGTTACCACCAGCACCCTTTTAATGGATCTCTTCTTTGCCTCTAAATAGCTGACAAGCTTCATTTTTGATCAGGGCCACACCTAAAGTTTAGTTTTGGATCTTATCAGTGCACAACTTATAGGTTATTTTCCTGGGCATTTAATTGAGTGTCCCAGAATTATTTTTATGCAAGTTGTGATAGATGTCACCTTAATTCTTATTATAAAAGCACTGAATTATTTTTTAAAAGCAATAATTAAAAATTTATGGCTTTGTAAGTAATTAATTGCAATTACAGCATAGGATCAAAGACTCCCCAAGCAGAAGTCTTAGGAGTCACAGAATATATTAATTTTCTTAAAATCATATTGCCACTTATAGTGTGCAAGCTTGATGACAGCTGCCATCACTCTAATCCTGCCCACACAGATATGAAAAGGAAGTGCTAGAAATTAAGTTTTCTAACTTAAAGTTTCTCCACCCTCCAGATATTAATATTTATCTCTGAAATCTGTCATTTTTCTGAAAGGTCTTAAAATTTATTCTGCTCCTGCCATCTTTATCACAACAAGACAGATTCTAGAGGACAATTTTTTAATAGCTATCTAGGGATCGTTTTCATTGCTCATTTTACAGTTCTGGTATATTTTCAATTATGGCTGACCAGTTAGACTGGAAAAAAAAACAAAAAACTGTGGAAAAGAAATGCTAGGTCCTTTCTTCCTGTGCAGTACCAGCAAAATGCAGCAAGTCCAATTTATTATAGCATAACTAAAGATCTTCTAATGACACAGATTGCCTATTCACTACCTCACTACCACCAAAAATATATATTTTTAAGCTGTTTTTTTATTAAAAGAAAAGAAAAAAGTGGACTACTTTTGTCAGCAACTAAAACTCTGGCTAAAATGAGACAAAGCCTCAAACTTCTCATTTTCAGGTGATGAGCAATCTCCAAAAATAAAATCTGTACATTTTTAAATAAGACCAAAAGTTAGGATACCCAGACCAGAAGAACACAAAAATGTGGTCCTAAAAACAGAGAGCATTGTTGAAATGTTGGGCTCATTTTTTCAGCAGATTTATTAAAAAGATTTTTCTCTAAAGGAGCTAGACTTCATTTTAACAGAAATCTTTGAAGTACCATTTAAAATGTAAAAGGCTTTTAGGAGAATTGCCCTGTATTGCATTTGGTATTTAAAAATATTCCACTTTTAAATCACAGTGATTTATAGTTTTTGTTGATGTTGTGGAAGAGATGAGTAGTGTTTTCCTTCCTCTTGGATTCCTGTTTCCTGGTTCAAGCTCCACTACTTTAGTAAAAATCCACCATTTTTTTGTAAAAGCACTGTCAAACTATTTACAATAACGAGTTGACTTAATCTCTTCTTCCTAATCTATCTTTATTAGCCCTGTAAAAATAATGACACAGGGCATACAGTCTGATATATTTACATAAATTGGACTTTTGAAAGTTTCTCCTGGTAAATAAATAGAATTAATTGCTTCATAATTAAGCTTAACCTTCCCAACCTCCAGAAGAAGTAATTTCAATAAGTTAATAACCTAATGAAAACAATTCAAGTATATATGATCACGAAAATTTTACATACATAGATGTTGAAGCTTCACAAAGAGAAGCCTGAGTAAACAAATTTAATTTATCTTCATCAAGTGCTGTTCCTTGAATATAAATTTCATCTTTATTAAAAACTTGTCATTTCTTATTGAGATGAATGGTACTTTGCTTTTGAATTTAATCTTTGAAATATCTTCCCAATTATTCTGCCATCCAGTAGATGATTTAGTTACTCCTTATTAGCAGATAATTTTGCACAGGAGTTTGATGCACCTTATAACTTGTATTTATTACTTGGATTGTCTCTGAGAAGGTGACACTTTTATTAAGTTTGCAATTAGTGCACTTTATTATGCAGGCTTGTGAGCTGCTGAGTTCTTGGTGCTTGCACTGTCTGTGGCAGGCTGATTTCCCTGCCTTTTACCCCTCACATTTCATTTTTCTGTTACCCCAGCAGCTTTTGCCATGCTTTTATTCCTGTTTCCAGGACCTCTGCTGGTGTTTGCCTCCCATTGCAGCACACTGGGCTGGATCCACTGGCATCCCCCAGGACATGGCACTCACAGCAGTCCTGGTTTATGAAATTCTTGTTAAAGTCTCCCCACTCCACTCATCTTTCATTCACATTTCCATTCAAGTGACAAAACTGGTGGCAGCTCTCTGCTCTTGGCCATGGTCCTGTAGCATCAGTTTCCCATTTAATTCTTACAGCATTTGAACCATGTGAGATCCACCTGTAATAAACCACAAACCCTTCCAGTCTCCTTGCTCTCAGACTGGTTTAAAGTTCTGGTTTTGGTTTCCCAGAAGGTTTCTGAGAACTCGGAGTTCATGTCCTGAGCTCTCACCTGGTGCTCTCAGACTCACTCAGCAAACGCTCCTTGTCCCATCCAGGAAATCCCTGAGCATCCCCACAGTGGGCAGAGGGTAATCCTTGNAAAAAAAAAAAAACCACCAAAAAACCTCAAAAAAAATTAAAGATTCCAGTTCTAAGACCTTGCCAGAAAATAACTTAAAATAAGAAAAAGAAACCATTGTGTGATTTCTGGTTTTAAGGAGGTCTAAAAAAACTATATTTCTTTCACTTGTCTATATGTCAGATCAATCATCTTTTTCCATAGATTTAAATAGTGATATTTATGCAAGAAGATTTTTTCAGTGTAACTGTCCAGAAAAGCAGCTGAGGGTGTGCAAGGACCTGAATGGCTCATACAGAACAAAAAGGAATGGGCAGGGAGGGAGAAGAGAGAAGAGATTCACTGCAGAATGGGAAGAGATCATGACAACACCAGGGATTCACACACAGGCATAATTTTCCCAAAAATCTATTCAGATGGCATAACTCTGTCTTGTTACAGCACAGGAAATACTTGCAAGACATTTTTGAAAATGAAATGCTAATCACATCGTTTAAATATATTTTTCTGTTGCTTATTTAAATTTATAAAATCTTCTAAGTATAAAAACACCTAGTATATCAAAAGCTATTCAATAAGATTTGAGAAATACTGAATAAGATCTCAGGAACATGAGGTTCTGTTCTGTTATTAATGTTTTTTATATGAGTCACTCCATTTCTTGTACTTTGCCCCTGTTTCAAACTTGCTCTTGTGATTTTCCAGGTGTTTGGTTTTCACATAAATTGCAAGATTTGTGGGAACTGCATCTTCCATGGGGCTGCACCTCACCCTAAATCACAGTAAAATTTTCCAGGAGAGCTAAAATTCTGACTTCTAAGAAAAAAAAAAAAAGTTTCTGTTGCAAAGCTGCCCATTAGCTCCATGTACAAGCTGCAATTATTGATTCACATGTCCTGTGGATCTCTTAAAACACTTCATGCAGACTGTTTCTAAAATAGAATGATAGTGATATTGCCCTTTGTTATTTAAACTGGATCTTGGGTCTAGATCTGCCTTGGCACTGGGTGACTCTTCTATCTCAACCAGTTAGATTTGGCAGAATTTGGGGTGATATGACATAATAATCATCACAATTTGAGAATCAAGTATATCAGGTTTAAAGGATGATACTAACAATCATTCACTACAGCAATGAAAATATTTGAATGAATGGTGCAGCAATACTCTAAGAGTAGTACATAGACAATAAGGATATTTTAGTGCTTTAGTGTTTAGGTTATAGAGATTATTTCCTTTCTTAATATAAGGGATAAACACACATAAAACAATTCTGTATGGCACAAAGGCTTTGGCACGTGTGCCTCCAGTCACTGGAAATTAAAAAAGAAGTCTGAGTTATCATGTAACAAGACAAGATTAGAAGTAACACAAATAAAAGCAACCTAACAATAACCACAGTAAAAATATAAACATTTTAAGGGTCCAGAAAGTGGCTTGAAAACAAATCAAAGCTGCTGTTCTTGGATTCTGCCTTGAATTAGTCTTTTCTCTTGCTGCAAGTCCAACTGCAGAATTTTCTGCTCTGTTCTGCCATGTACACACACACACATCTGCTGTGTGTCTGCTGACATATGGTGTTGCACTAATTAATTGCTAGAAATCAGCCAGGCTCCTATTGCTCATATCAAAGTGAGTACCCTCCAGAATATTTCACAATAATGATCATTTCACAGATTCACTGCAGTAGCCACTGCTTGGTCAGAAAGCAGCTTTCCCTGAGAAATATGATGAATTATGTCATCATTAAACCTGGCTCTGTTGTTTCAATATTGCAGGTTCACTACTAGAGAAAAGGAAAATATCAGAATGAGTGCATGTCAATAAATACTTGGGTATGCAAAAAATACCTCTAATAGTTTAGAAATCTGGTCCTACTGATGAAGGCAGAAGTGTGGGAAGCAGAGGGATAATTCAAGTCCAATAAAATTTTAACACAACATTTTCAAAGGGATATGGTTTAGTGATTATGTTTTTATTAATCCTAGTAAAGGAGCTATTGAAATGCTAATATTTTATCTCTGGCCACAAAATTATTTCTGTCTTTTTATGTAATTATATATAAAATTATGTCTTTTTGGAACTGTGCAATGTCACGTGGCTCTCCCAGCTCTCGGTGTGAAGCAGATTTGGCAGTGACAGAGGAACTCCCTTCAGCTTTTGGTCACCTTCTGCTGGTGGGTTCATCCCAAGGGACACAGCTGGGAACCCGTGGGACAGCACAGAGCTCACCCCAGACCTAAATATTTTTAGGTAATCATGGTACATGATGAAATTTTAACTTCCTCTGAGTTGGTGTTTTAGGTGTTTCTGTGTCTGTACAAGCAGACTAAGAAAGGTCCTTGCACATGCCCAGGGATCTGCATGCAGCCATCTGCTTCAATGTATTTGGATTTGTTTCAACATGGGACACCAAACAAAACCTCAGCTTTATCCAGATTTAATTTAACTTGCATGTAAGATTGTGTTTGTTTTTCTAATGTGTGGAAGGACTCAGATATCACAGAGACCTGTGTGAGACTGAGCAGGCAGCACAGGATGGATCATTCTATATGCAAATATTTCAAATCTTTGAAAAAGTAGCCACTGACAAAGAACCAGAAAAACACAGGGGTTATCAGAAGTAAATCAAGAAATACATGGTAGTAAAGTCTGTCAAGCCATTATTTAATCTAATACCACAGAGTGGTATGAAACAAAGAAAATTAGTCAGAAGCACTTCAAAGAAAAACAGAGTTTTAATAAGAAAAACCCCAAAATTGAGGAAGAGTCTTCCTGGCCACATAAGGGATCTGTTCCTTGGTCACACAAAGTGTGGTATCCCAGACCTGAAGGTGAAAAATGGGACACAGTAGAGACAGGTGAGAGTTTGTGTTGGTGTAACCCAACCCAGAAACAACTTCTACAGATATGGATATGGCATTTGATAAAGCAATTATCTATAGATTGCAGAGTCCACAGCTGCATGAAACTTGCCCCTCTCAAGGTCAAAACAAAGACTTTCCAAGATGAGAATCAATTCCAGGATTAAACCTCTGAAATTCTGTTTGCAAAGGAAAACACAATATTCTTTTAATAGGAAAAGCTCTTTAATTCCACTGTCTGCTCCTCAATGTCTCACTGACATGGTTATAGGATACAGTTAAATCATAAAAAGACTTGGCAGCATCTCTATTATAAAATATTTTTCATTGTGCAAAACAGTCTTTGTGTCTGTATCACGTTATAACAAACTCCAGCTAAATATAAACTTTACCACTTGCAGCTGAAGGTTTTATTAATAGAAGCATTAACATGACTTTAATCATAGCACCAACGTTATAATTATGAATATTTTATGACTAAACAGTTTTCAGAGGAATGATATGATAAGCAAAACTATTAATAATGGAAAGCAGTGAATTACAGACAAGTAGAAGAACTGCCTGTAGAATTAGAACAGAGTTACTGAACATAATTGATAAGACACAATATTCTTAAAGAAGCTTTGAGATTGGTATTGTTTTTCTTTAAAATGATGCAAATCCCTTGGCAGCTAAGTAATGGAATCCACAGATAATAGGTAGGACACAAAGAACTGTTGCCATAGGGCTGAAGAACTGAATGGAGGTGCTGCTCAGACTGCAGCAAGGTGAGCTTGAGCTTTTCCAAAGATCACATTTCCTTTGAGTCTAACAATCAAAAACAGCACCTCTGGAAGCTTGAAGAGAAAGGAGGAAAAAAGAGAAACACCAGTCTAAGAACTAAGGCCTGTTCACTGCAGTAAAGCATGGAGTGATTGCATAAGGAAAGAAAAACCTCTACAATCAGACCAAGTTTAGGCAAAACAGCAAACACCAGTTCTGCAGTTCTGTCCACACCTGCTGCTTAAAGCCACAGCCTTGGTGTCACTTCAATGCAGCTCCTGTTGTAAAATCCTTTTAGGTCAGTCTGTGATCCTCATTTAAATTCATATTTTGACATTGGTGTCCTGAATAGCTTCATCTTAGTCTGGAGGACTAACACACCTTAGTCTTGGAGGATTAACACACCTGTCTTAGCAGAATCTGCAAATTGATCAACAATTAATAGGATTCATTAATGCTACAGGACTAAATGTGAATTCAACCCTACCAGTTTTAGAAGGAAGCTTCTTACACACTGTGTCTAAAGCCTGTTTCCCAGGACTTCAAGGCAGCCATCTCTAAAAATAGCCAGTTTGATTTTGAAAACGTAATGTTTGTTCCTAATTCCCAGCTCCACCTGTAGCCATCTATGGAAACCCCTATCCTTTCCAGCCTCTGACAGAGAGTGCTACCTTAGCATGGTGTGGACTGATCTGAAATAGGTGAGAGTCAAATCTGGACCTTCACTGGAGGCTTGAATTACTCATTTTTCTCTGCAAAGTCCCCTCATCACTCTAAATCCTCTCCTGTTGAAAACACCAAGGCTCACACTTTTCCCACCACCAACTCCTGTTTAGTAATTAGCTTCTCTCCCTCCTTGCCCTCAGTCTCTGAGAAAAGCAAGACAATGAAGCCTGCAAGGTACCAAGAAACAACACATCAAGCAGACTCAATAAGCAATATGTTTATTCTTCATTCTCTCTCATCCCAGCTCTCATTCATCTCACGTTCACATTCTGTACTTTTTATGCACTGTACAGAATAGACTTGTTTTTAAAAAACTCACTGCTATTTGCTCACTGACAGCACATAATCAACATCTGCTGTATGACTCAAGGCTGCCCTGCAGAAATTAGTGCATTTCTATTTGTATGCATGGGCTCCATTGATCAGAGCTGGTTTTTGTTACTTGTATTTGCTCTTCTCATTCTCACTGTCTTGTCTTAGTAAATGGAAAAAAAATTACAAATACGTTATCTATTGTAAAAAGAAATGAACCAAGTGTCATGGATGTGGGACCTGCAATATATTTGCCACTACATTTAAAAAAATAGTTTCCATCAAGAAAAAAGATGCAACACTTGTAACAGAAAATGTAGTGAATGGTGCCCCAAGGTGTCTTACACTTGCCTAAACTGAGTTTGTTCAATTTACCACCTAACATACCTAAATATATCTGGGGTTGGAATTAATTGTTATCATTTTTGTTTGCTTTGATCTTTTAAATAATCTTTTAAATTAGGAATTTTACATTTTTAGTAGCAGAATGTGATGATCATAGTATAGATAATATAGAACTAGATCCCAATATACACATTGTTGTAATTTCTTTCTACAAAAACGAACCTCTGCAAAACAATTTGAGACAGAAGGAAGGATATTAGCATTGAACAAAAAATTATTACAAAGCCTTTCAGAATTAGGTCACTTTTATGTGAACTCTGTGTGATATTCCAAGACAGCACATTTTTTGGAATTTAAACTGCTGTCGACTTATCTCAGTAAGTATAAATTAAGGAAGACAAGCTGGCAGAGGGTGAGAACTTAATCATATTTTTTAGCTACTGTCAATTGCCAATAAAAACTCCTAGCTGAAGTCAAACTTTTGAAAGTTAAGCTTACAGCTGCTGTGTCAAGGAAGTGACCTGAATATGCCACCATGATCTTTGCTGGTCCCAGGAGGCCAATAAATGGTGTGCTGGAGCAAGGAAGGAGACTCTCCTCTCACACAGCACTTCCCCATAATTAACTTCAGTGCACCCAGAGACACTGAAGGCTTGAACTGAGCTTTCAAAAGTGCCATCACAGCAGCAGTGGGGGTCAAAAGTTCTTGGCTAGAAGCTCTGCCTGAAGACTGTAGCAGAGCCAAAGGAAAATGTGTCTGTGAATGATCTTTCTAAAGTTGTTTTAGGAGACTTTGACCAATCTACAGAAAGACCTTCAATACAGGGAAAAAGCTGTTTGGAATCACAAGTTTATCCATTGCCACAGGTACGTTTCTGCTTCCAGTAATTGGTCATTCTGTGCAATTAATACTGTTCCACTAATGGGGCTGGGTTTGAGGAGAACCCAGCACAGCACGTGGACTGCACCATTTCCATGAGGTAACTCTGAGAGATAATGTGAAGTTTGCTGAAAGGAAAACAAACAGATTACTGGAGGACCTGGCTGTCAACTTCTGTTTTTAATATAATTCTCCCAATGAAAGAAAAGTTTAACCAGGTACTCCTATACTTAGGAATAAAGACTTACAAAGATCTGCAGAGGCACATATGACTGCCTAAACAGTTTTTTTGTTCCACAGATGAAGGGAGTTTAATTACCATGTGCTCCTCAGTCAAGTGAGTGAGAGAAGAATATCACCTGATTATCTAATTCCTTCTTTCTCACATTTACAATCTAGGGGAAGCCTCCCACCAGCATCCTTATACTTTCTGACATCAGAAGTTGCGATTCTAACCTCCCTGTAAATGCAAATATTCCTTCCCTGCCTGACCCACATCATCATTTTAAGTTCAGTACAAATCAAGCTATGCTATTGACAATCCCAGTTATGTCAATCTTTTACTCATAATGATATGAGATCCTTGGAATACAGGGCTTTCTCTTCAAGTATCCCTTTCTGTCAACCACCAAAACCTGGATGCAAACTTTGTACTTAAACAGAAACACTTTTGTTTGGCAAATTCAACTCTGAGAAGGGAAAACAAGGAGAATTTTCTCCACCATGTTGCATATTCTGGGCAGCTTGGAATGCACATTGGAAAACATTCTGGAAAACGTGGAATAAATCCCTTTAAAACTGTCATTTGGGGATGAACTAGAGTGCTGGGAATCTTAAGTGTTTGGGGAACTGGTTACATAAATAACATAAAATTGGGGTTGAATTCACCTTAAGCTTGATATTGTCTATTTTCAGTCAGACTCAGAAGACCACCCACAAACTCAAGGTCAAATTCAGTGAGAGTCAGAGCAAAGCAATAAAACCAATCACATCTCTTCCAGGTGACAGCCTGCCAAAGCTTATTTATTCATATGATCCTGGTGTCTAATGGATTTATGAGCATCAAAGTTGTCTGGGCACAAAGACATCAGAACAGACCCAGAAAGAAGAGTTGGGGCAGCACAGGAGCTCAGTGCCCCTCAGTGAGGGGAAGGAGGGGTCTGAGGAGTGAGCCCAGCAGTGGGGAAGACCCCTTTGTGTGCAGGAGTGGGAATCCCACTGGAGTCCAGCTTAGTGTGGTTGAATAGGATCAGGGACATCCAGAAAAAGGGTGTTCCTCTGATTGTCAGCCTGTGGACCCAGGATTAATCTCCTCTGCAGTGTGTGTTAATGCTGATGCCTTTTTTGTGTGTCCAGCTGTACTTTTGATGGTGCATCCTTGTGTGCAAACCAATTGCACACAAATGCTGAGCCTTGCATCTGGCTAAGCTTGGGCACACCAAAACCTCAGCAGCCAACCTGGGAGCAGGCACAGAGTCTGACAAACCCAGAGTGGGCTGCAAGAATCCCTGGGTGATGGGTGCACGGGATTCTCTGGCAGCAAGGATGAGTGGAAACTGGTTTAGGCAGAGAAAGTGAATTGTTACATGAGATTTACTGGCATGAATCAGAAACTGAATTGTTACATGAGATTTACTGGTATGAATCAGAAACTGAATTGTTACATGAGATTTACTGGTATGAATCAGAAACTGAATTGTTACATGAGATTTACTGGTATGAATCACCCATAACTTAAACACATTTCTGCAGAGCAGTAACCCCAGTGGGATGACCACTGTTACCATACAGAGGTAACACCTTGGGGAATCAGGATAAAAGCCCTCTCTGCTTCTGAAGCCTCTGGAGATTTTTGCATCTGTGTGCTCAATGGACTACACTGACCTGCAGCTGCCCCATGACCTCTCCAGAGAAAATCTGCAAGAACATTACTGGGTACAGCACCAGCTCTCCATGGGGCTGAGCAAATGGCAGGAAATCTTCAGGTACTGCTTGGGCAAACCCCACTGGGAAAGAGCAAACAAGTCAGTCCTCACGGAATGAGGGGAATCTGAAAAAGCCTCTCTGATGTCCAAGCCATTGTACTTGTTCATCAATCCATTCAGATTTTAAGTTAGCCATGTAAGGTACAGTAAAACAGGAAGTTAAATAGCACAGGCAATTAACCTTCAGTAAAGATCTTTACATGGCCCACTTGACAATTCCATCTTCATTTTGCCAAAGGTTAAATATGTAGTTAGAAATTAATCCATCTCTTTTCTAGTTCAGATCTAGGCAGAAAAGTCAGATTGACACAACTGAACATTATATTCTGTATTATAACTGAACAGAATATTCTGTGTTCAGCCCATGCTGCAAAACTGTGCTTTGCTGGCTAAATTGTCCAATCATTGCTACAGGATGAGAAGACAAGTAAAAGTAATTCCTCTTAGCACTCATGCTGGTTGAATCCTACAGAATTCATCCAATCTGAATTATTACATTCCCAGTATTCCTGTGAAACCATTTGGACATCCTGTCACAATGGTGTGTTTTAGTGCAAAACATTTTGGATTCCCTTTCTCTCATAAAACAAAATGCTCCAGATTGCCAAGCCCGTGCTTTAGTGCACAAAGAAAATTTAATACACGATTGCCTAGAGTCACAGAAATAAAATCCTCATGGACTTTCCTGGACATACAAGCTAGAGGTTGAAAGAGTGGAATATTTTCTATTACACTGTGCTTATGTTTGCCTCTCCTGGATTTTAACATTCCCCTAAGACCTTTCTTTTCTCTTTCTTCACATCAATTATAGCACTTAAAAGAAATGTCTAGCAAGCAAAACCAGAATGAAATGTTAGAGGTCTGATAACACTGAAATTCTGTATTACAGGAAAATCACGTCTATCTTAAGAGAAAATGCTTTACACATTTTGAATGAAGTATTTTATATGGAAAATAAAATTTAAATACCCATCAGACAAGTTTTTTCTTAGAAAAGCTTATTTGTGATTATTCCAATAGTTCTGACAACCTGAGTCCAGTATTTGGCAAATGGTTTTGAACAAGGTGGAGTTGTGGGGAGGAGGGAAGAGAGACAGGAAATGCCATCCCCATTTTCAAAATGAGAACTGTGATTTTTCCATTTAGATGAGACAGATGTGTCTATTCTTTCATAAGACATATGGCTTACATAAAATATTTTAGTGTATTATAGTGGGGGGGGACCCCAAAAGATTGAAATATTGTCTCCTCAGAGAGGAGACCCAAACCAAATAATGAAATCTCAATTCTCTCTGAATCAAAGATACCTTGAGTTAGGATAAGTCTAGTCACAGTAGAAAGGTAAGATCATTAAGGAAAATAAAAAGCAGGCACAGGAAAATAGTTTAATTTACTTTTAACTGCCTGCTTTGCTACAAAAGTCTTTATCCAAAAAATCCAGCTTGTTGTTTGGACCAACATGGTGACAAAGCAACACCAGCTCCTTGTTCACTAAGGCCAAAAAAAGGCAGTGGAGAAGCAGGGCAGGACACCTGAGCTGCTTGCAGAAATTGGTACAGTGCAGAGCAGACTTAAAATTCAAGTTATCAATATTAAACCAATCTTCATTTAAAGACAAGGAAAGAGATTGTGGTCATTAAATTTTAATAGCCAAGGCTTCACCCTACTCAGGGAGGACTTGATTTCATTCTCAGTGGAGATTCAGAGAACCAGGAGCTGCAGTGTAATTAAAATCCCATCATAATCAATTCTGTATCCTCTGTGAGGGGTCATCTCAGTTTCCCACTCTTCATGAGAGAGTCAACTGCTCTTTGGGAATACTTTTAAAACAAAAAAATATAAACATAATGCTTTCAAGGTCTGGCATGGAAATATCAACAGTATTTGCAGCAGTTTAGAAAGGTGTGCTATAACAGCAAGCCAAGTTTTAACTGATGATTTTTATCAAAAACTGGGTATTTTAGCAGGGGCTTGGACTGCAGGAAAGGAGTGAGAGAGGGAAGTTTAGCTAGGGAAAAGGGAAACGAAGATGAACATCTTGGATTTTGCTGGAGAAACTCAGAAGTTGATCAGGATGTTTTAGCTGCAAGCCAAGGACGTTTGTTTCTTATCCTCCAGGTATTACACACTTGAATTTTATACTTCTTTCAAGCACTAAAATACAGCAGTTTCTAGTTTAACTGCAGTGTTATTCTAATGGGAGGGATGCCTATGGCCCTGTCATTGTGACCTTTAGCAGCTCACAGATGATAATGACTTCTGCCTCTTGCCTTGGCTAAATTCACTTTCAGGCCTGTAATAAGAAGTCAGAACTACAATAATGCTTCATTATGCATTATAACATGCAATTTTCTTACGCTTTTGTGAAGAAAACTGAATTCAAAATGGAATTTGCCAAGAGAAATATCAAGAACTTAAAAGTCAACAGACATCAGAAAAGGGCACTTGGTTTTTGGCAGTGGATGGAATATGACCTTTGAATTTATTCACATTTAAAACCCCTCTTACCTCTTTTATTTTAATGGCACAAATGTAAAAATATTTTAAGCAAGTGACAGTGGTACTTTCTCAGTTTCATTACTGTTAGCATAATTCCAGAGTTTGGTAAGTTTTATATTCTCACAAGGCTGTTTGAGGTTGCAAAATCCCTCTAAGAAAGGGAGGAACAAATCTCATAGTTCCAAGCATAGCAAACACTTCCTGTGGATTATTTACTGCACATTGTAAGATTCACCTGATGAATACATTTTTCCACTTATCAAAGATACATCTAGACCTTACAAGAGATTCTTCTCTAAAAACTTCCAGAATTAGTGTCAATGGTTTGAAAATTGTCTGAGAAGTATTCTAGTAATTTCTGTCTAGGATTCTGGAAAGTTTAAACACTTCCTTAAACAGGAATTGAAGGCTTCAGTTCTTCCCTGCTTTAGGGATAAAAGAATAACAAGAGAGTACACATGATAAGTAATTTCCTATCTATTATAAAGTTATTTTGTTCCTTACTCTGTTGTGGTGTCAAGTGATGCATAATGTAAAAAAGAAAGAGGACAACCTTGGAGAGTATCAACTGAAAGACAATTATGCCTTGCAAACACCTTTAATACAAGGTACCAGTAAGGATTTAGGTCNAAAAAAAAAAAAAGGAATATAAAGTAACTGAAAAATCTCCACATGCACAATGTAGACTTCAGATCCTGCTGCAAATGAAATAAATGTTAAGCAATTCCAATAAATTATTCAACTTATGTTTTCCTTAAAATATATTCTCTGTGGACTTTAATGAATAGATTAAAATTTCCAACTAAACTATGACATAGTATTTTCTCCTAATTGCTTTGAGAACTAGGTCAAACTAATTTGAGGGTGGGGGGCAGGGGAGAACTATTCTTAAAGCTTTGCTAAAGATTTTAGTCTCATTTATAGCATTTACTGGTATCTACCTGAGTACCAAATGTAATTTGATATATAGCAGGAAATAGCCTCTTTGCAATACATGATCCCAGAAAACTCATATAAAAACTGATCTACTAAATGTGTCAGAATTTCTACTATATTAATTTAAATTAGCCTTCTCTGATATTTTTCTGTCTGCTGAGCACCTTTTTTAAAGTCTGCTATACTGAAATTTTCAGTTTCTTCCACCAGAGCAATTTTTACTCTTCGTAGCTGGTAGCACTGGAGTTGCCAGAAAGCTCCTGGTGACACATGACATCCTTTAAAGATAAATTGCTTTGCCTTATAACAATAAATGTTACACTCTCTAAATGGAAATTGACTTTCTGAATAAAAGCATATAACCTTAATAACCTCCTAGATATCACCATGATTTACAGAAAAGAAATGGGTCTGGTCAGAGGTAATAGACATTCATAAGCAAGGCACAAGTCAGGATGATAGAGGTAATGAAAGAGGTTAATGTTTAGCAATGGCTTTGTGACCCAGGTAATGACTGCTGGTGTAACAAATGCAGGAAAATAAAGCAGTGTATCAGCAGAGCCTTTTTGAGACCATACAGCTGGATTCTGTTCTGGTTTCAAAACATCTCTGCAGATTAACCACAAAGAAAAGGAAAATTTACATTGGCTGGTCCCGCTGTGCAAACTCTGAAATACTTAAAGAGTTACAGAAATAAATCTGCAAGAGTCATTCCTACCAAATTAATGGCTCTTAAACTAGCTTGAGAACCCTCTGGAAGAAAGAAGAAAGTAATATTGTCCTGTTCTCAAAACCAGAACACAACTAACACAATGACAGTAATTTTTGTAATTGTTTGTGTTCAAACTGTGATCAGGTTGTTCCATTGATCCACACTGGATCCCATCCATCTTTTGCTCACTGAATATTACCATGCCTCATTTGCCAGTCAAAAATACAATTTTTCAGGCTCTGAAAGAAGCAGTGCAAAGCAGAAGACAGGGTATGTTAGCATTCTGTGTGTGCAGCTTTCCATCCAACAGAGGGGCTGCCTCAGTCCTTTCACATTTTAGTGGCTAATGAAATGTTCTCTCATATGAAACTGAATTTTATTAAAATATCAGGCTTTCTAATGAATGGAAGGTATTGAAGAATCATCTGAATTTGGGGTATTTTCCTTCCTTAGTCCATTCTGCCAAACAGGCCAGTCCTTTCACAACCATTGCCACATCATGGGTTAAACTGTCAGCAGTGGAAACCATCACATGTTCATTTTATTCCCTTTGCAACTTCCAATCAAACACAACCTCATGTTACAAAAATTAGTTATTCTTGATAATATTATGTGACAAAGCAGCATTTTTTCTTGACTCATTTCACATATAATGAAATAACACCAGCTCTTTTGTTTTAGTGAGAAAACCACCAAAATTATGCAACACTAATTCCTTACCATGGCCCTGGACTCAGCAAGCAATATAATTAATACTTTGACATTCTCAAATGAACTGGTCTGTTAATATGACTAGAGCCTGTGGATTTCTTGAAGTTACCTGCATGCATCAAGCTTAATTATATCTTGTTACAATAAAACAGTATTAAATTCAACCTTTTCCTAAATCCCATATGTACATGAGCTGCCATACACTCAGATTTGGTACAAATGTGACTTAGTCAACCTTTCTAAGTAAAGATAAATTATCTCCTTGTGCAAGTAGTTTTGTTTATAGATTAATTCTATACAAACCCAATATGTGGCAGCAGGGAAGCTGTGCCAGGCAGGACATAAATTCAGGGTGCCAGTGAACCAGCTGCAATCAGCAGGGACCTAAGAGCAAGTTTGTATTAAATAGGAAGACAGCTAAGAAAAAGGAATGCAAAAGAGACTATTTTATCACAAGTTGGTATCTATTTTATAGATAACAAGCTCAAGAATGTGGCTTCACAAGTAAGTGGATCCAACCCCAGAAAAAGCTGTGTCAAACATCTTTATAGTTAGCTTAATTTGACAATCAGGGAATGGAAAAGAACTGAGAAAATATCTTAAAGTAAAAGCTACAAACTGCCATAAAGCTCTAAGTATTTGTTTATTCCTCTGCATCACAGTCTCTACACACAGCTTTAGTAAGTTTTTCACTGGAGTAAAATAAATCCATTTTTGCTTTTACTTTAAAGGCTGCCTTGACTTAAATGTTATTCACAGCAGTTAAAGTGCAGTCATTCTGTTCTCTTGAGAGCAATCCCAAACAGAGGCATCAGATCATCTTCATGGGGAACCAAACACCAGCTACAAAACTGAGGATACTGGACAGTCCCACGTGAAATCAATCTGACTTTTGGGTGTTGCAAACACAGAGGATGGGTTTGGAACACACATTACTCCAGCAGGAGATGATTTTTGATCTGTGGTAAGAAATTCACAAGCTGGCCCTGTACACCTCTGGAGACCCCTGAGATTTTTCCCAATTCCTCTCAGTTATTCCATGTGAGATCACTCCACTGTCTCATTCTACACTACTACTGCCATTACACTGAAATATCCATTGTTTGACACCTCAGCTTTCTAGACTTTTTTACCACCAAAATGTAACAGAAGACAGAAAAAACACCCCATCCACCTTGTAGACAGACACAAAACTAAGAGCACATTCCCACATCAATCCCATTGGCCAGAAAGGTTCAGATCCTTCTTTCTCTCAAATACCTAGATTATAATCTTCCCCAGTGAATCTTTTTATTACAGATTACTTTACATTTTATTAACTCCTTAGTCCAAATTGTGTCTTTACTGTAGTTTGCTTCCTAGGATTTTAGTTCATTTCATAATTCTATCCAGTTAGATTACTTTCCAAGCAAGGAGTGCTCTTTATTCCATATTTAAACCCCTAAAAAGTGGCTTCACATGCAGATGCATTAAGTCCTGTAACTTGGTTGGTTGAAACACTCTTTGCTTAACTTTCACACCACACTAGTCACATTTTCATTTCTCATTTTAGTAAATTTAAATACACAAGGGCAAAATGGAAATGAGAATTCTTTGTATTCAACTGACTCCAGCAGAAGTTCTGTGTATTTTCCATGTGAGTTGTTCCCTAATCTCTATCAAACTGTACACAGAATAAATAGCAGACAGTAATGTGCCTTTGGCACATAATAAAATACATGAAGATGGAAATGTCTTTGCAAAAATCAAGGATTGAAGATTAAGAAGCCAATCTAGAATAAAAATATTCTGTGAGAATGATATTTATAGACTTACAAAGAATATAACAGTAAAATAGTCTAATTCTATTATAAAAAGGCTCTAAAGTTTCCTGATGCAATTTTTATGTAAACTAGAGAGTGTTTTAGATAAAAGCCAAGTCCTCATTTGAAAATATCCAACAACAAATAATCTACTATGACAATTCACAAATTTGTCCTTAGATGAGCTTCATTTATTGTTTAAAATTTCCTCTTTCTAGTGTGAACTGCACAGGACCAGGTTGGAACAGACCTCAGGAGGTCTCTGGTCCAGCCCCTTCCTCAAAGCAGAGGCAGAAAATCATCTCCTTATGACCTGCACAGAACTGTTACACACATCTCTAGATGTGCAAATGGGATTAGTTAAATTCAGATTTGTGAAAAGAAAATCTCTCCACCCCTGCCACCCCCAAATTATCACTGCTTTAAAACTGGGTTTTGGAATTGCACCATGCTGAAAGTCCCACTCTGTGGATATTCTGAGTGATTTGGATTCAGAAAAGCTTTGGTGGAGCAAAAAGCAAAGCCCTGGTGGGGAAGGACCTACTATTCTAAAATCAAGGGATCTCAATCTTAGTGCCTTCCTATCAATGTGTCCAGGCACATGCTATGATCCATGCAATAATTCCACTGCATTTATGCCCTGTTTGCATGTTAATTTTAGAAGTATTAAATGTCTCTTCCACACTTGGCTCTCACAGATGGAAACAGGAATTTCTTTCTCCCTGCATTCTCTATCCAGCCCAGATAAGCAAAGAGGTTTTTTTTTTAATCTTGTCCTTTTCTCATGTTACTTTTCCTTATCCAGCAGTAAGCTATTTTCTCCTAAGGAATCTGACTGCAAAGACTTCCTTACCTGTTTCTCAGGAGCATCACAAGTTCCTTCTTTGATAATTTATGACCCATAAGAAGCTACTTTGAGTTATTTACTAGTGGGTTACAAAACCATAAGGTGTGAAGTTCTGGTCCCTGTCAAAGGTCTATATGACAAATTTTAATAATCTGCAGCTTCCCCTGTACAACAGCAGCACAGGGAACACCAACCCACTTTGCCTGTAGCCAAGAAGTGACCCAGTTGAAGAATAAATTGAAATTCAATTTTCTGCAGAATATCTCTTTTCTCACATGAAAGCTCACTAACAGGATAGGCCTACACTGTTAACAGTGAATCATGTGGAGTGATAACATTTAAAGTTTATTTCAAGTGGGTTCTGACCATCAATTATATGAGTTTATAGCAGATATTACATGCAGGGACACCTATAAACCTGTGACAGATTCACTCACCCTTCTAACCAAATGAGTTATTTTGTTGAGGCTCCAAAGGAGGTGAAGGTCTGAGCCATAGGCAGGCCAAGATCTCCTCTAAATTCAATCTGAAAATTCACAAATGAGCAGTGACACAGCAAGAATCAACACACATTAGCTTGGAACAGGACCATGCAATTAACACATGAATAGCACGGGGCTTTTCCAAGTCTCATTTATAAAGGACAAAGCAAGTTTAGGTTACAAGGAGTCTCCAGAACACCTTTCCCATGCAATCTGACTAAGAGCCAGCACTTTATTCCGTGATAAAACAGCCTCAGTGAGCCCTTTCTGTCCCCTCCCTGCTGGTGGCTGTAGGGCAGAGACCTTCCCAGGGCTGGGCCAGCTCCAGGGCCACCCCAGGCACAGACCCTGAACATCAACATCTCTGCTGAGTGACCAGAGCCACACAGCCCTGTGGGGCACTCTGTGCCTGGGCAGCTTTAAATCACTTTTCAAAAGGCTGTGCTTTACAGTGAGAGTGAACCACTCCATCCAGCTTTGTTAAGCTGCACTTTTAGAACACTCTCCTAAGCCCACTCCTGCTAATACTTTCTGCCAGTGCTTCTTTAAGTGATCTAAATCACCAATTCACAACAAAAATGCCATCAACAAGTTCCTAAATCAGGATTCACAACAGGACTGTGCCTTCTTGTAAAGTTTCTTTTGTGCTTAAGCACAGTCAGGATGTGCTAACAACAACTACTCTGCCACTCTACAGTGCTAAATGTGAAATGAAATGTGTTTTTATATTGTACAACAATAAAAGGATATTTTCAAACCATCTGTGGAGGGGATTTGTTCATTATCCAGAATATCTCTGATGAATTCTGCTCTCACATTTTTTGGATCAAAGGTATTGTGTCAGAGTGGAGCTTGGAGGGAATAAGATGATAAAGTATTGCACAAGAGAAGTGTCTGATTACAGGGCAATCAGCAGCTAAGTGCAGACTGACTCTAGACTGACACCTGGTTTAAATTTCAGTGTTTATTCATACAAAATATCAGATACTGAAAGAAATTCAGAAAGATTCAAGTTGCATTAGTGTTGTAAATCAAGGATAAAGCATCTCCTGTTACCTGAGCTATGCAGCTGTCTTATGTACACCACACTAAATTGTTCTATGTAATAGCTCCACAAATTAAAGAAGCAATTAGACATTTCAAATCAGAACTGTTAACAGATTTAGTTTTCCATCTTGGTACGAGAAACGTTGAATTTTTAGGAACACTTCAAATAATTTTTCCCAACCCAGATGACAATCTGGGTCAAAGAGAACCTCCATATTCCACAGTTATTTATAAATAATGCTCATCTAAAGGTGAAAGGTGACAAAAGGCATCATCAGAACCTTCCAGCACATGAATGTACTTCCTGCATCACTTCCAGTTCAGGTGACAATCTGATCACTGCACAGAGCACTGCAGATGGGATGGCAGCACATGCACACACTGACTGCCCACGACCTGAGAAAGCTCATTATTAATTTTAATTATTTAATTGTCTTTGACAATTAAAAAATGAATGAAAAATTCAAGGAATTCTACACAGACACCACAGCCAGAATTGTGAAACTGGCCCCAGAGTGAGCCTTGCTGTTTGCATCAATGCCACTCTGAGGCTTTGGCAGGCACATAAAATTCTCAGCCCACTATCACTTTTTTCCTCTGAGGTCTGCTCTCCTTTCTAAGTCTTTATCTCATCATCAAAAAACCCATTTATTTTGGTCAGAAGTATGGATCAGATTCCACTACTGAAACATGAAACAAAACCCTGCAGGTTACCTGGCTTAGCTTTGGAGCTACTGAGAATTGTTAAATCAGCTACAGGACCAATTTAAGCTTAGAGTTTCCCTTTCAGCTTTCACAGTGATCAGGCAAAATCTATTTACACACAGAATTAGGGGCGTTACAAGTACCATGAATAAACAGGAAATCTTTAAATTAAAAAGTGATATTTCAGGATGAAATCATAAAAATACAACTATCTTGAATACTGTTATACAAAATTCTGTTAATTCAAACCTGAAATTTCTTCTTCCAGGTAGTAACAAAGAAACAAAGAACTGCAGGCTGGCAGTTCAATACCACTTCTAAATAAAACTGATAAGGAAAATGAAGAGAGGATATAAAAGAAAGTCATCCAAACTAAAAAAAAAATAAAATTAATACAGATTGGTTTTGAGATTAAAAGGTTTTGAAGCAGTCAAAAAGAGAAATTTTGGAATACCATTCACACAGAAAAAATAAGGAGAAGCTAATTTATACTAGCTTATATAAAGTATTAAGGAGGTGATCTAAATTAACTAGGAAATCCTTTCTGAGTTCTGATCTGAAATGGCTGAAAGGCTTGCAGTAAAAACTGAAACTGCTGCCTGCAAAGGATTCAGCAAAAGTGAAAGTTCTGTGCTGGCAAACTGTAATTTGCTACAGTCAGAAATTCTTTCTAGCCATTATTAGGTAAAGTGAACTAGATTGAGGGAAGCAGTTCTAACATTAATTGCTCTTAAATCTTAGGCACCTGCATTTTTACCAACTTTTAAAATAAATGTAAACTTTAACTCAAATGTCTTTTGGCACTTCTTTTAGTTGCAAGTAAGTGGATTTTAAGTGAATTTGTGTTAAAAAGTACTGCTGATATCCACAAAAATCTCTGCCTATCCAGAGCCTGGCATGCTGCTGCTGCTTCCCCTGCTAAACCAACAGGATCAAAGAAAATTCAAAGTAGCCTTGAACTCTACAAGTACCATATAAAGCTTTTCCCTTCTCTATGCACTCAGTTCATGCTGGTCTCTCTATAGAATAGGTTTTGTTTACCTTCTGGGGGTGGGGAGTAAAGCAATAATCTATTTTTTTATTTAATTTATACTTGCTTTGATTTTTCCAGGTATCTCTGTGTATCACAGTATTCTTAGTCATAAACTTGATAAAAAAACCTTTTAAAACATTTGATTTCAGAGGAAACTTTGGAGAAATACTACACAAACGGAAAGCAAGAGCATCCACATTAAGATGTGATACTTCTGGTAAAATAACTGGATCAGTTTTCACTAAATTCCAACATGCATTAAAAAAGTGACAGACAAGTAAAGCAGTTACACTGAAAAAAAGAAGCAGACCAAAATTTCAGATCTGAATTGTTGTCAAACTTTTAATTGACCTTATATCAACTTTAAAAGGGTCAAATCCCAGACTTACATATTTTATCAGTCCCTAATTAAAAAAAAAAAAAACAAAAAAAAAAACAAAAAAAAAAAACACCCCAACTCTCACATACACTTAAAATTTCTGCTGCTCCCAGCTAAGTGTGTAAGATCTGTCATTTTGAGCCAAAGGTCATAATGAAATGAAAGAATAATGTTAGGATGCTGTTTCACTGCCATTATTCATTGTAAGAGCAATACCCTTATCTTGGTTTAACTGATCAGTCCTTTTATTTGAATATTCTCTGCATGTCAGATCCTGCAGCAAACACCAGCCCAGGCTTCTCCACCATCAGAACATTGCAGAATAAATGCTTCTTTCTTGGTGCTCTTGATCACATCTCTCAAACCTGTGCTTTTAAAATTTATTTACCATGCTAACAATATATATATATACACTGATATATGGCTATTTAATACTGCAGGCTGATATTATCTGAAAGAATGACAAAGTCTGTGCTCATTTTTCCAGACTGCAGCTCTTATGAAAGTCAGTGATGGGAAGTTCTGCAAGGTACCTATGAACTGAGAAAGACCTTCACAAGGATATTAAAATAACTTTTCTTGCTCCACCTTTTTCTTGTGCCTCATCAAGAGAGATAGGCTTGTAAGAAATAGCTGTTCACTTAAGAAGAGCTGACCTTACCAGACTTGCTAAAATTTTATGCTGGAGATTAAGCAGTCAATGTCAACCAGAATACTGAGACACAATAGCACAGCTATTGCTGAGTCACAGGATAATAATGTGATTAAAAAGGGTGGATTTCCTTGCCAATGGCAGAGGAAAAAACATCTGTTCTCTAATGTGCATGGATGAGAAAATCTGCAGAACAGAAAATCCTTTCTACAATCTTAGTGTGAGAGTCTGCTTTGACCCCTGATCTAACAAAACAAACAAACAAAAAGGAGAAGAGCCAAAAATCCAGCTGGCAGGCATCTGGATTCTTTTAGGGTTTTCTCTGCTGCTCTGTATGTACCTCTCATACAAACTGCAGCAAGGCCCCAGCAGGACTGGCTTGTAGTGCTGATGTGCATGTTAATAAAACAGCTTTGTTCAACAGCAATTATCTTGGTCAAGCAGCCTGCATTTTACAGGGTTCAAAGGGACAAGGGTAACACCAGGGGAATAACAAAATCAAAATCATATTTCCACTTGTAAATAGGTTCATCATGTTACTTCAAAGCAGGAACTCAGGAGAGTCGAATCTTGACTATTCAATTCTCCTTTTTAATGGTGGTAAAGAAGTCAGACATGACAATTTGGTGATGTGGATAGTTAACTTGCCTGGAGCACTTTATAAATATTAATCCTGACACATATAGAGACATTGTACAACTGAATAACAAAGGATAGAGGGATCACATGTTTAAATCCAAACCCAGAGACAAAGAGACTGGGCCTTGAGGTGGGATTTAAATTCTGTTACAAACACTGACTGGAAGGACTTTGAGCATTTTTGTATCCCAGGCAGAGCAGCAATGTTTGGTTCCCATCTCTGACTGAAGCCATCAGACTCCTTAGTGTAGGCACAGCTAAATTCCAGGAGGTTAGCAACAGGCCCCATAGTGCATGTGATTAAAAAAAAATACAAAAAAATGTATGCAGTGTCACTGTCTCTGGCTCTCTTTTTTTTTTTTT
>VXBR01002913.1:257528-306211 GCA_013400215.1 Cisticola juncidis | reverse complement strand
TTTTTTTTTTTTTTTTTTTTTTAAGTCCACTGTGGATCGTTTTTTAAACTCTAGTATTTGTCATCAAAGATTGACAAACGACCCAATTGGAATTTCAGGGCTTCTCTACTAGCTACTGCACCATAGAAAATCTACAAACGCTACCTGCTACAATCAATTTTAATTTGAGCCATTATAAAATAATGAATGCTTGGAAGCTCACTAACACAAGCATGTTCTCCTGTGGCTGTTCTGGCACTCAGCAGGGCTGTTTAGACAAGGGGACCCAGCCAAGTCCCAGCACCTTGAGGCATGTGGCTTTCAGTGTGTCCTGCTGCCACCTACTTGCCATGCAGCCCAGCACAGTGTGGCCAAGTGCTGCTGCAAACTGTATTTTTTTTTGTCTTGTTCAATTTGAAAATCAATGAGTGCCAGTTGGCACAAATGCTATTTCTCTTGATTTTTAAGTACTCTTTCCAAGTCCAGTGCTAGTCTTGGAAGTACTCACAAAACAACCTCATGTCCAGAAATTGGGAAGTTCAGTTCCTGTCTGTGGCCATTCCCACACCTGTGACATGCACTGAACATGCTGGGGCTGAGGTGTCCTGGCAGAGTCACTGCAAGCCCAGCCCAGCTCCAGGATGGGCTTTTTCAGCCTCCAGAGGAGGTGACAGAGGAAACCTCAATGTGAAACAGGCAGCTCCCCCCTCACCTTCCTGTGTCTTTTAGGAAAAAAAAAAGAAACAACTAAACAAATCTAAATGTCAACACCTCTCTAGTGCAAGAGCATAAATACAGCATTAATTACTGGTGTCTCCAGACCAAAGGCAAGATAGGAAGATAATTCAAGGCACAACTCTGACCTTAGCTATGCCCTCCTTTGCTGTAGGAATGCATCTTCATTTTTTGCCTCTTTTCTACTCTTCTAGAAAACTCAAAAGGACAAGAAACAAAATGATAGTTAGAATCTAAGCAGATACAGCAAAAGCAGCTGTTATTTGTTCAGCATTAGCACAGAGACATGCAATATGCACCAGCTCCTCAGGATGAACTGAAAGGCAGATTCAAATATCTACAGCTCAGGAAGCTGCAAGGTTGGACACAGGGATCAAAAGCTTCAGATCTGTAAGGTTCATCTCCTCCCTGTAGCACAGCCCAGCCCTGCAAGAGCATCCCCCTAACGCCTGTGCAGATGCACATTAATAATCAGCCACTGCTGCCAGGAGTGCCTCACTCTGCCATTTCATTTGAGACACATTTGCCAGTGGTCCTAACTCCAGAAAGAGAAGGTTAATACTCAGTGTTTGACACCAGCTGGAAGAAAAGGAAGCTTATAGAAAACAGATCTCCCCTGTTAAATGCAGGAAATACTGATGATGTAAGTGCAGTTCTTGAATTGTTATCACAACTCACTCCCTCTGCTATCCTTTCACCAACACCTCTGTACACTAATCCATTAGTCACAGCATCCTTCATTTAATCAGTGTAGCCAGCCTGAATCTTTCAGTGAATGATAAACACATCCACACATTCCCTGACACAAATGTGCTGGTCAGGAAGAAGAACATGTTATGGTAATCACTGCAGAATTCTGTCACCAGCAACATTAACCCAGGTAATGCTCACTCATTACAGCAGAACCTTTCCTCCCTCAGGAAGGTCACCTGTACCACTTCTCATAGATTGCATTCATTTGGAACATCAAGAGAGATTGATTAATTGGTTAAAAACCAAAAGTTGAGAGGAAAACATTCTTTTCCAAACCTGAGTAGCAGTGCTTTGCCAGATTTATAAACTTGTCAGGATTTTTTATTGTAATAATGCATCAAATTAAAGCATGCTAGATGAACTCCTTTTGTATTAGAGATAAAAAGCAGATAAAGGTATTCATATGGAAACTCCAGTGGAAATACCAATGTGCATAAAATTCCACAGGCAGAAATAGATATTCCTTTACCTGTATGAGTTAAACTTGCTCAGCTTTAGTCCTCTGTTTAGTATGTCCAAAACATTTCCCATCTTAAATACCTCTTTGCCTGTAGAAGGCTGTCAGTGCTAAAGCAGAGAGTGAACAATGCCATCTGGCATAAAAAAACCCCACCGCATCAAACAGCCCCTCACATAAAAACTGGTGTCCCGAAGTAGCTTGCAAAATTAAATACTTCACAAATAAAAAGGCAGAAGGCACGTGTTTACAGCAAAAACTTGGAGAACTCATGAGGAAAGGAGAGATAACAGGAGGGTATTACATCAGGGAAAAGTTAGTTCAGGCTTTCATGTGAAAGAAATCAGAAAATTCCAGATAGCAGCATTGTAAAATGTATTTGCTAAATTTGGAGATGCTCTGACATAATGACAAACAAGCTTTTTCCTTGCCTATAAGAACAATAGCATAAATGACCTTTTCTATTTCTACATACTTAGCTGACAATGTCTAATATTTTTGTCTTTTCAGTGCTGCTCCAGCATGTTCAGCACAGGGATTTTGGTTCTGTCTGGTAACCAGGAATTTACAGCCCATTTTGGTGTTTCTTAAGGATTTCTCCAGGTTTATCACCCAACTGTTATTGACTAAAGCTTATTGCTTAGAGTCTCTGAAGCTTTTTGTAATGCATTTTCATTTCAACTACAATGAATAATTTAGAGTAAAATATGCCACTTCATTGTTCACTCTGGGAGCAGTAATTTAGGAAACCAAAAAATCAGCCAAGACTTTACATAGCTTCAAAAGTTTATCCTCCCTCAAAACCTGATATTTTCTACTTATTTTACTTTCTACTAGATATGAATCCCTCTTTCCCTCATGTAGATTTTCTTACTGCTAAGAAATACTGGCTGGCACACAGCAGTAACATCTCAGCAGCTGAAACAGAGAATTGATACATTTTTTTTTCAGAATGGCTCTAAGAAATGTTTTACAATCATAAAAAAACCAAACAAGTGGTATGTTGTCTATAGGAACAAATAATTTTAGACTAATGGCCAGTGGAAAGGAATGCATTGCAAATTGTGAAACTAGAAAGAGTGTAATGAACAAAAGATTATAGTGAATTGTTTCATGAAGTCCTCCTCTGGCCTCACTGTTACAAGGAGCTGCACTCTTGGGTAGAGATAATGGGAATAAAACAGGTTGGTTTGCAATACAAGAAAGCTGAGCAGGATCTCCCTGCAGAGTCCTGCTGACATCAGCCATAGCAATTTTTTTTGACACAGGTTAGTGTAAAACAAAACAACACACAGCTCCCTGATTAGAAACAAACAAACCAAGCCCAGAAAAATGAAAAGTAAAACAAGATATTTGGACACAAGGCAAAGAAATCTAACATTCTGTAGCACATCTAGACAGTAACCTATACCCACCCTGTACATCTACTGCACCCAGCATCACCAGTAAACTCAGAATGTGACTGTAACAATCTGATATTGGTGTAAGAAACAAGAAAGGGCTCATTTCAGCGCTTGTCAAGCACTTGTTCATCACCTTACCACAACAGCAGTAATTATGGGTGTGGAATGGTGAATACAAAGAAAAGCAGCATGGATAACACCAAGAAAGCAATCTTCAATATACACAGTTCTTAAATATTATAACTGCTCTAAGAACAGCTGTAAAACCTCAGTTGGCAAGGCAGATATCTCTTTATTACTAATGAGACAGTGCAATTCTCTATAGCATGTTTGCTTCAAAGAAAATATTGAGTTTGTTTTTAATTGGTCTCAAAAGGAGGTTTTCATTGAATAGTAAATTCTCAAATGACAGGAGAAAAGAGAAGACTCAGCACAAGTGAAGTGAACTAGAACCAGAGGAGGAGAAGCTGAGTGTCTGCTGGACAGGCCTGCCAATACCCCAGCACCTCAATGTCACTGAGAGCAGGAGACGCAGCAAGTGCCTCATTACATTAAGGAACTGCCACCTCTGAAAAAGCTGCTGATGCAAGGTTTGTGCATGAAAGAAGTTTTTGCAATTGCTGTAGGGGGGTATTGTTTGTTTTCTTTAAAAAGGCAAAATAAAATTCATTCCACAATGGGTAAAGTTAAAAAAAAGTCACCATCCATTAAGAAAAAATGGCACCCCATTCTTTTAATGGTAGCAGCTCATTGGGTTTGGTATTTTGAGGGAAAGAGTGGGTGAATTGGAACTGTATAACCACTAATCATGCCTTAATTATAAAGAATCCAGCACATTATAGGCAAAAAGTGAATTAGTAAAATCAGCTTTACAGGTGTTGAAAAGCATATTCTAAAAGTTCCTTTTAGCATGAGAAGTGTTTTAGATTGACTCCAAATTCTAAAACAGAGATTTGTACTAATACTGACTAATAAGAACTAAAACAATTGTTTAAATGGTAGCCTATTTTGTCAAATTTGAATTAACTAATGAACTTTTATACATAAAACAGGTTAGAGATCAGGAAAAATAACTTCTATCAAAAATATAAATAAACCAGAGCAATGAATGCACAAGGACAGGATAAAACATAATTGCATATGACTGTGGATTTGTCAGAGCTTTTTACCCTGCTAATAAGAACAGCAGAACTGTCATGTTTACCTCCACAGAGAAAAGAAGTGAATACCTCCAAATCAAATAAGCAGCTATCAGAGAAGTATTGTTTGATACTGTCTGCAGGGCTCTTCATAGCAATCAGTGAAACTTAACTTTTCTATCATCATTTCCATGAGATTCAACCCTTTTCTGACAACCTCAAGGTGATAAAGCTGCTAATTTACTTGTCTTCAAAAGTCTTACAGTCTTGTTTTTTCTTCTGAAATTGCATAAGAAAGATGCTGCAGAGTGAAAAGTTGAAAAACACCTAAAGAAACTAAACACAGTATACAAATGCAGGATCCCAGGAATCAATATCAGGACCTCACAGAAGAAATTACAACTTCCCTAAACCAAACAGTTGCCATTAATAGTAGTCAGGATCAAAAATGTAACACCCTTTATACACGTGCTTAGACATCTTGCAATACGACAATAGAAACCTGCTAGATTAATGAACTCAGTATTTGAGGAAAAAACATTGTTTCAGTCATTAACTACTGGAAAAGTGAGCACCAGTTCTTTGCACTGTTTTGCTCTTTAGATGGGAGCCATTATAATTTCAATTCATTTTGACATCCTTTGTTAATAACAACCAAGAAAGAGGGAACACCCTGTAACCCAACAACAGTGCTTGCAAACAGAAAAAGCATCATTAGCAAATTATGCATGTTCTTCCTTTGCTGCATCAGCCCTCTTGTGAGAGGGTAGAAATGAGCTGAGACACAGACTCCTCATTTATCACAGCATGAAAAGAGTCCTGGTTTATTCCTCTTTACAGCTCAGCCATCCTGACTCCAACCATTCCCTGACTCTGCCTGCAGCAAGCTCCTGCTGCAGGTTTCCCTTGCATCCTCTCACTGTTGCTTATTTCCTGCTGAACTCTGAGTGCAGCTTTTCTCCAGCCAGACTGTGGCTGAAAGTTCCAACACCAGGCTCTGCCTGCACCCCCAGACTGACCTGCCAGCAGGGATTCTCATTCTTGCTCTCTCCTTCATGATCCTCTTGCTCCCTCTTCCTCAAGGCTCCTTCTCCTTCATGATGGCCCCTCCCCAGCTCAGTCCCTTTTATCACACTGATCATTATTGGATAGAGCTGTGGCTCATCAGGGGCCAGGCTGCATTGGGTAATTAACACAGCTGTTAATTATCAGGGGTGAGGTCACCTGTGTTCCCCTCTCACATTTCTTCACCCATTTCCTGTTACTTTCCAGCAGCACAAAGGCCATTGTTGGCTATTCCATTAAGTGATCCTGGACAGTTTGCTGAATTTAGTTGATATCTGATTTAGTTTATCAATTGGCTTTGAGTTTTTGAGAGAGAGAACACCAAAAAGGGACCTTTTTGTGTCTGCTACAACAAAGAAAGTTAATGGCAGCAGCTTGTTGCAGCCAAGACACTGCTTTGATGCAGAAACACACTCAGCATGTGGACACTACCAGGCACATGGTAGCACACAAAGATGTGTGGCACATGTAAATTGTCATAACCACTACAAATCTAACACGTGCAAATGCGTATTTGCTTTACCAGTGTTCAAACCTGTAAGCTCAGAAAGTTCTCTTCTAATGAGCACTCATAAGTTACAAAACTCTCTTGATCATGTGGTGTTTAGTCTCCTCAGATTAATAAATTATGAATAGCCAGGCCATTTCAAAAACAGATGCACCTTTACACCACCTAAATCATTAAAACCCTCTGTTTCTGTAAGCAACTTCTATTACAGCTTTAAAAATCCACATTGTATTTTTTTTAATTCATTTTACAATTCAGTTAAACTGATGCTTTGCTGTGGTATGTAGGTCACTTGCATTTACTTTGAAGTACTTTATAAACACAGTAGCAAGCTGAAGCTTTTATAAATGTTCTCCCTCATCTTGGTGGTATTACAGTCCATTTGAGGGGCTTAACAATCAATGCTCTTGTAACATTTGAACTAGAAAAGAAAGAAGTTTGATTTAGACTGATAAAATATTCATATTGGGTCATACCTTATAAGTCTCCAGAATTTAAAGGCAATGTGTTTGCCAAGAGAGGATAGCAGCTGTATGAAATGAAATGTATGCTATGAAATATTAAGATACAAGTGATACAACTTCAAATTACATTATCAATCAGATTTACTGTTTGAGTTGCCTTACTGGGTAAAAAAACCCCTAGACTCTACACAGTCTAGTTCAAACCTAGATATTTAAAACACCAGCAAAATACCATTTATTTGCCTATTGATTCTATTCTTTCTGCTCAAAAAATTATTCTAGTGTGATATTAATGGAAATAACATACTACTAGAAGTAATAATAATTTACAATTATCTCACATGAAACAATGCAACTTTCAGACAACTGGAGCATTTTCTTCCCATATACACTAAGTCTAGCAGTCCAAGAAGTTTTGGCAAAAAAGTCAGAGGCATTTTTCATTTCTAAAGAGTACTACTCATTTCTAAACAGTATTTAGGATGCAAAAGCCATTAGATTCCTTCCTCACATATTCTTATTAACAGTAACCTCTGAATTTTAAAAATCACAATCCTTAGATTTTAGCTCTAATAAAAATTGACTCCACTATAAATGGGCTCTGTTGATAAAGAGGCTTCCTTTTGCTCCTTAAAAAAGCAGATTAAAACTGAAAAAAATATCTACTGCTCAACTACTGAGAATTTGGCCCATTAGACTTGATAACACATGCTGAACAAAAGCAAAATTGAATTATTAAAACCAGATGATTAAATTGAACAAAATGGAAGCCACTAGCTCCATTCTGGTTTGCTAAATGAGAGGTTAAAACTTTTCTGTCAGGGGCACGCTACCACTAATTTTCTTTCCTTGGTTTCAAATTTTGCCCCTCAAAACCTCTGCATTTAGCAATACACTGCTTTCCAGAGAATTACAAGAGTTTTATTAATATAAAAACAGGAAAGCTCCTCCTGGGCTCCTGCCTGCACCTTGAGCAGAGTGTGGCTGCTGTGTGACATCCCTGCCCAAGCTGCAGGTCACAGACTGAAGCAGGAAAAGAAAGTCACTTCTGGCAGTCCTGCTTTAACTCAGGAGTTTGCACTCGTGAGACTGAGTTAACCTAAATGCTGATTTTCTGTGCTGAGTAATGGCCCAAACTCAGTCAGAACTTTTCCCTTGATTTAGGAACTCCATGGAGGTTGAGCTCAACCTTCACATCAGGCCTGTGGGCATAACTTTTCCTGCTTTGTTTCTGACTTAGCACAGCATCAGAGAGAGAACACGGCTGCAAAAGCAGCCTCTGAAATGTCATGTTTCCATTTGATAAGATAAAGTAACTAGCAGCTGAAGATGACTTTAATTGCAATCTCATGTAGTAGCCAAGATGATAATCTCTCATATTCACCATTTAACACTGCTGTGCTGGTTTGGCAGTGGTCCACAGCAAAGTTTATTTAATATAAATGACTGAACATCTTAGAAAAACACGGGAAGAATTTTTAGAAAGTATCCAGCCTGGATTAATGTTATGATGTGACAGTAGTGAAGGTTTCTTCACTCTTTAGACACAGTGAGATTCCTAAAATGTTTATAAAAGTTTACAGCATGAAACCCAATACAGAGGTATAAAGATAATGTTAGAAGTCAAAACCACACTGATGCTTTACTTTGTTACAAAGTTATGAAAATGAGACACGCTGAATAACTCACAGATGAAACCAGGGGTTACCTGAGACCTTGATCTCTTCCTGATGCAGCCACATTGTCATAGAAACATTTTTTAAACTTTATAGACAATTCCTGTGTATGTCTCAGATGTCCCTGTGCAGGTATGGGGATCACAGGGAATGGAGTGAAGTTGGGCCTGGGAAAAAGGGGTGGGAAAAAGTGTTTTAGCTTTTCTCTTTGTTTCTTGCCATCCGACTCTATTACAAACTAAACTCACTTTTCCCAAACCCAGCCTGATTCCCTGTGATGGCAGTTGGTAAGTGATCTCCAGATCCTTATCTCCACTCAGCTTTTTTACCTTCCTTTCTTCCCCATCACACTGGGAAGGGGGAGTGAAGAGTGCCTGGGTGAGCAGCTGGGCAGGGTCACCCTGTCCTTGTGCCCATCACACTGTACCCAGTGCTGGACCCAGCCCACAACTCTGATATTATCAAGGGTTTTATGCCCTACAGCTGAGCTACCTGGCCATTCTCAGGGTGGTATGGCCATGCTTAACCCACAGTAAAATCAGGCCCTACTGAACTTGTTGTTTCACCAAAATATGTATCTTTTCAAATGAGAGTCCATTTGACTGAGCTCTTGGTGCTGATAAATGTTTTACTGGAGATGTGGAATGCTGTATAAATATCTAGACCTGAACACTGAGAAGAAAAGCACAAACAAGGATCTTCAGTATTTGCATGTCTTTATTAAAAGTAGACAACAACAACTGATTTATAAAAAGTTTAATATATGTGGTATTACATGAAGGAAACATGAATACCACTGTCCATAGTGGTGTTAGTATAAATTGGTATGATGATGCATCATAGATTTTACACAATCTTGAGCAAAAGATTTGGCAAAATTTTAACACTTTGAAAAACATAAAAGTAATTTTGCAAAAGAAAAAATGGTCACTACCAGCACTGTGATCACACTAATACATTTACATTGCAGTACATTGCAGCTTGGTTCTTTTGTCTTTGCCTAGATACAAAGGTAAATAAAAAATAAAAGTTTCAGTTAAGTGTGCACAAATAAAAATTCTCCAAGTGCTCTTCTCTGATTGGGTGCAGGCCTGCTTTGCAAAGCTGATTTTAAGCTTTCAGATGGAGATTGTGTCCTGCCAAGCTGCTCTCATTAGGACTTTTGTATGTGCACAGACATCTCCTGCTTTTGGAGCTGGTTGAGGCTGCAAAGGTTTTCCTGTGGGAAAATGTGTAGAGGACAAAGTCAAGAAATTCATTGCATTTTCTTTGTAAGCTCTAAAATCATCACAATTGCTCTGATCAAAGGTACCTTCAGCTCTTACCTCTGTCAGTCTCATCATATTCTCAGACTTGTGGCACCAAAAATATTTCTGAATAATGAAGAATACTGCAACCATGATCTCACATACATATGCTGCATCTGCAAAATGCAAAAATTCAAATTAATCATTTGCCTGGTTTTCCTCCCAGATGTTGGCATTTTTTGGGTGAAATGTCCAGGAGTTGTAAATGAGGTTTGTGTTTCGCTTACACCACATCTTTCTTAAAATTTGGACATCAGCTCTAACTGGGTAGGATTAAAGGCAAAACACTGAGCAATCAACTATGAGAGTGAGTACAGAATACTCATAGAATTTTTTTGTCTTCCTCTTGGAAATGGCTGTATTTAAATGTGGTTACTCAATAATCATTGTGTTGTATATGTGGTTACATTACGGGTAATGATCTGGAAAAGCAGCATCAGGGACAGGGTTTTCCCAACAAGAAGTTTTCATTGCAAAATAGGCAATTAATCTTCAAATAGACCATGTAAAAACAGGTGTTCAATGACACAGATTGGTGGCATTGATATTGAAACATCTTGTTTCCTAGTGTGTTGGCACCAGTATGGAGAAAAGAGAATGTTTCTGCAGCTCTCCATCCAAAGCAGACCAACACCTTTATGAATAACTTTTGATTCTCAACACAATTCTATCTACATCTTCATGTAAGAAATGAAAATTCTAACATTAGAATCTGTTCACCTGAATGGAAAATGCAGCCTAAAATTAGTTACAAATGATCTGCATCTGTGAACTGTCATACACAACTTCAAAAATCTATATTTCTGCTTTTTGTGCCTGAAATAGAATAAAATAAAACAACATCTTTACATACGAAATCTGTGACTCAAGAAGTTAACATGCTGCTTAAGCTATATTTTGCTGTCTAGAAACCATTACCTCTGAGTAGTTCTCTCCACCTAATCACTCATTTTCACATATTTGGAGGAAAAGTATACAACATGCTAATATGAAGAAAAAATTATATGTTTTGGCCTGAACAATTCGATTATCCCACTGGTAAATGCTTTCACAATTGGTATGTGAATTGACAATTTCTTTGGACAAGTTTTGCAGTGGTCAGAGTCTGCTGGCTTAAGAATGGTTTGGATTTTTGTGGTGACACAGCCCAGGCCTTTTCCAGCTCAGGGGCAAAGCTGATGGAGAAGGGATAAGATTGACAAGCCCTGAATGTGAACAGAAATGCAAACTGCTGAGGTGTGTGCAGTGAGGAGTGAGGGAAGTTTTCTCTGTATTTAGGCATTTTAAGGAATGTCTTTGTTGATGGGAGAGCCTTGATGATCCATTGTATTCCATTACCAAGCCAACTTCTCAGATGGTAAAACAAAAATTTGGCAGAGGATTATTCAAGTTGGTAAAATACACAGCAACATGGAAAGGGCTTCCTACCTTCTAGCAAGAAACTTATGTTCCTTTTCTTTATAATTACTTTCAGTTATGTTAAACATTTGCTGCTTTCATTGCTTTTCAGGAAAAAAAACGTTCAGGTTTTGGCTCTTTTTAGAGTAGTAAAATCGAGAACTTAAATTATGTAATGCTCTACATTCTTTGTAGCATAAGGGTGTTTTGCTCTGTCAAAAGGGGTCAGCAGAAGTCAACAGAGCAGGTGCAAGGTTTGATAGGCTTTTGTAAATTTCAGAATGTGTTTAAAATTTATTTTTTAAAGGCTAAAATGTTTCTTCTGCTTTTCCTTTTAACATAATGAAATAAGCCATAATGCCAGTCTGATAGAAACGTTGCCAAGCTCACAGCATTAGAAAACACACTGTCCAAGCTTTCATGTCTAGTCAAACATCACTAATGTCCTTAAACACAAAGAAGAAACAATTTGTTTTGAGAATTACCTCTCCTCTAGGGATATGTGCAAATTACACTGAGTCAAATAAGAAGTATAAACCTTGGAAGTTACTCTTGTGATAAAAAGAGCTAGCTGTGGCTTTTTCTATGTTTGACACTGGCTGGTGGCTTTTAAAAATGCATATTCATTAGCAGCCCTGCTTTCTAAAATCTCTTTATGATCTGGTCACTCTTTAACACAAAAGCAGCTGGATACAATTTGAATTTGTGCCTGTCCTTTAAGTGATGGATGTTGGAACAGCTTTGCACAGTACAGTAACTGTGTTCACACAAACTTCCTATCAGTTCAACACCCCTGTCTGAGCGATTTCCAATGCATCCGTTCCAGGCCAAGGAGCTGAAGGACAGAAACAAATGTCTCTTATATTCCAGGTGATTAATGTTGTTTTCCGGAGTATTTGTCACCTGTACTGATATCCACATGCTCAACTTGTAGGCAAACTTTTTCTACAGTGTATTTGGAAGGGAGTTCAACAAATAAAGATTTTTTCAGTGCTCCGTGCTACCTAGTGAGAGAGTCAGAGCAATTCCAGACCCTTAAAGAAATGAGAAATGCCTTTTTTCTTGAAACTGAAATGAATAAGCCATATATGAATTCATATATGAATTTTTATATATCAAAATTCAGAACTAGCCTAATGGTACAAATAAGGCTTCAAAACACCAGAGTGTATATATATATATATATATATATATAAGGTACCCTTTCCCAGACAAAAGCTACATTTTTCATTCTAATGAGATATCAACAAGCTTCCTTTCCACTAATATCTACAATACTTTTTAAATCACTTTACTAAAATTAATAAAAATTCTTTCCTTAATATTTATGGGTTAATATATTTCAAAGCTCTAGCATGGAAATTTTTTAATAACCTAAAGAAAACTCACCAGCTACAATTTTATTTCCCAAAAACTTGTGATAAAAAAAGCTTATGTCCCCAAAACAATTAGATATTACAGAATAAAGTAGCAATATTCCTCAGTCTCACAAAAAACCTCAACACTGTTCCAACAGGCATTGGGAAGAACAGTTCATTTTGAAAGAACAACCAAACCTACTACCATAAACATCAAGAATGTTGAAAAAATCAAGAAATAACAAACCAAAGAGAGAGAGAATATTTTTATTTATATACATTGGACACAGATATAGATATATAAACTACATTGACCTACATGAAAATCAGTATGGCAACAGTCCACTGTTTTTCTCTGCCATAAATATTGTTCATTTCTCATCTTGGATTCTGGATACTAAATCCCCTCACTTTCAATTAACTCATATAGATGCTTCTCTAGCTTCCTCTCTTTACAAATTGGAGAATATTTGTGTGCATCAGAAACACCCCATAAATCACCCACATCATTATCCACTCAAGAGGTCAGGGAATATCCTGGAAAAAACAGCTCCTGACAGATTGATAAGCAGGAAGCATCTACTGTGAGCATCCAGAGATTCAGGGCTGAGAATTTGTCTTTCCAAGGTGAATCCCAAGTCTCTGAAGCCTGACCAGGCCCTTTCAAGAACCACACCTGCTCCAGTGACCAAATTTTCAAGTAACTTCAATGGAAAGAGGATCAAGCTCTGAATATTCCTAGATTTTTTCAGGTGATGAGTATTGCAGACTTGCACTGGGAGGTGTCAAGCTGATTTACACACTCTGGCTATGGTGACACAGAGCAGCTGCCATCATCCCAATTCTCCAGAGGAGAATTACAGGGTGCTGGCCTCAGCCTGGAGCTCTGAGTGCTGGGGCCATTCTGAACTTTTAGAAAAGTGGATTTGCACTGCTCACACAAATGGATTGCAGCTCTTGCCCTCTGCAGTGAGCCTGTCCCAGCCAGCACAAGCTGCAGAGTCCAGCAGTGGAGACTGCACAGCTGGGAATGCACAGAACTCCAAGGATATCCTCACATTGCACCACTCCCCTTTTGTTAATGTCCTCTGGCAACTGCTTATTATTGTGCCAAGGTTCCAAGTGCTACTTGTTTCAGAAATGCCATGTCCATGTCTACTTCTGGAAAATGAAAATAAAATTTCCTGGCCTGCCTTTGCAAATATTGCTTCCCTACTCACTAGAACTAAGAAAATTTAGGTACAGGTCTCTCCATTTTTTCAAAAGATAAAATGAAGCATAACAGAAATTAACCTGGATATAAAATGGGGGAAAAAGAAACATGCACTTGACTTATTTAGGGCTAGAAAATGTCTTTTCCTATAAAGTTACACGGATACTTAGAGGCAATCAAAGGGCATGCAATAGTGGACTTGCTCTAGTACAAATAAAATCACTCCATTAGTTCTACTTTTATGTACTTTTATGTAACCATTTGATCTGCTTCAGTGCTTGGAATGGTCTGATGGGAGAAGGCTCAAAAGTACCTTAACAATCCCTTTATTTTGTCAAGTCACTCTGCAGCTCTCTTGTACTTCACTCAAACATGCTCCGTGCTGCCCAGTGAGAGAGACAGAACAATTTCAGACATTAAAGAAATTAAATTAAATTAAAGAAATTAAAGAAATGCCTTCTTCCTTGAAACTGAGCACCTCAGAAAGGAGTAAACCCCTCTCTGCCTTTAATACTGAATTTAATAAACTGTGTCCACATCTACACAGCCATTTGCTGATTCCATGGAGCACCGTGGTCCAACCTTGTGGTCTTTTGTTAGCACAGGAATCTGTTGTATGTTAAATAATCAAAATAATTTGTGTTTGAAGACATGTAGGTTCAGAAAATGAACTACAGGGAAGAGGCAATACAATTGATTGAGCTGGCACTGCCCTTTCTATTTTGCAGAAAGAGCAGAGATTTTCTCCTAGAGATTTGCTAGATCCCTGAAGTTACATAATAAAGACACATTCATATTTTTACGAGTATTAGGCATTTAAAGAAGCAGATAAATGCTACAAAAGCACATCTGAGAATTTCAGTGAAGGCCTGTCTGTAAATTCAAGTGCTTTCAATGTAATGAAAGATACTGATATGATGATATTTAAGCATGCAAATAAAATATATGATTTTCAGACATATTAATCAACTATGATCCGTACTGATCATAGTCAAATATTTAAAATAATATGCTGATAGTACAAGTGCTGCCCTTTATTGGTCTGTATTGGTCTCTATTATAGCTCTGCAAATTTGAGTGGAATTGCACTTTTGGACTTTGTGCTGAAGTGTGTCACACTCCTGCAAGTCACAGGGTTTTATCAGCTGATAGCTCCAGTTCCCCAGCATGACAAGCTCACCTACTGATATTCCCTTTATGCATTTATGGAAAGCAGACTGAAAGGAGGGACAGTGAGATACAAAATAGGAATTCTTGTTATCTGTTTTCTGTTATATTTATAAACTGCAAGAAGAATTCTAATAAGGACTCTCAGTATCTTACCAAAATCTCCCGGTGCTAGGTGTACAATGGTTTGTTGTTGTTTTTTTTTCTAATTAAACATACCAGGTTCTCAACAAGATGAGGTTTTCATGACAGCACTTGACCTCTGGAAATGCTGCATTTTCAAGACAAAAACCTCAGCCATCTGACCAGTAAATTACATTCTGAAATATCTAATAATTTGGAACTAAAAGCCAACACTTTTTAATTCAGCACTTCCATTATGCAGGTCAGTTATGCAGTTCAGTAAGGCTGCAGTGAGACAGCTCAATGTGCCTGTTCTCTTCTGAAGACACAGCTTTGAGTTTAGAAAGCATAAGAAGCTGTCTGCTTGCAAGGAGATTAAATTTCATAGTTTCTGGTACACTGGACATTGAACTACAATAGTATCTGTCAGTTTGCAATAAAGTGAGTGATGATAAATCAACAATTTGAGCTAAAATATCTTAAAATAACTGGATAAAAGAACTAGAAGGCTTGTGTTTAATCAATTCCTTTTTGTCTCTAATACAAAAAGATATTTAATATTGTCAACAATACTTTTGATGGAGAAGACTAAAAATAATAAAAAAAAAAAATTCTGGTTAAAAAAAAGCTGTATGATTTTAGTGCTGCCCCTCTGTGTTTTAAACTAATATCTTGATATTATCAGCAGTGCTGTCAGAATATATGCACGTGCACATCCAAGGTTTCTGTTGGTTCTTGCACAGTCATTTTAAAGAACAGCAAGCCCCAGTATTTGATAATGAATTCACTGTCTCAGAAGAGCCTCTCTCCCCAGGAGGTCCTGCCCAGACCTTGCTCAGTGCTGCACGAAGCTGTGAGAAGAAAGGGAACAATTTCAATTGTTCTAATCTTGCAGAGCCCTGTGCCTTTTGATCTTCTCTTTGTTCCCTCTTTGTGCAGCACAACTTACACTGCCTGCAATTTACTGAGTTTCACTATTTACTTATCTTTTTGGAGCAGTAACAGCTTGGTGTGAAGTTCCTCTGCAGCTCTTGGATTGTGATTTTTCTTGCTTCTAAAGATGACATCTGCATTTCTTTCCACAGTACAGTCTGAATGTCACTTCACCTGCCTGGTGTCTTTTTAAAGTCAACACGTGAACCTCTAATTGCAGAGTGTTTGTTTAGTGACCAGAACAGACCTTTCAGCTAATCTCTGATTCATTTCCCCTCAGACTTTGTTTAGAGGCTGTCAGGGACAGTTCCACAGCATGTGCTACACCTGTTAAAGTGGATTATCATACAGTTTGTAGTCCAGTTAATTAAGAGGTAGGCAATTCTCATAGAAACTATTAATTACCAAAACTTCCACTAGCATTTATTTTGTTATGAAAGCAAACTTGTATGAGCAATTGAGCAATATTGAGCAATTCTTTCACCTTTATAAATTAGTTTTCTGTTTAAAGGCTTCATACCTAAGAGAAGAAGTAACCTGTGCTTGGTTCCCAGCTGCTGGCAAAGTGGATTCTCATCTGTGAGGACACTTGTTCATTACAGAATATCTGACCCCTTTTAGTGCCATAATAGAGTGAGAAAAGGGATTGTGATGCCTTGCAGACCTGGGATTTTCCACAGGTCTGAGAAGCAGAAAATAAAGTGGGGTAACTAATTCTGTTTTCAGTTTATACTCTCAGAAAAAGAGCAGAAAAAATGCAATCAGACGTGGCTAGCTAACAATTCTCTGGATGGCCAAAAAGCTCTCTCTCGACACAGAATTGACCATAACAGGCTTCTACCAGCCTTGGCTCAGTGTATAAATGATTATGGAAAAGGTTTCAGGGATGTTACTTCAGAAATTACTACACAGAACACACTACAAAATGTTGCAAGTGGGACAAGAGGTTACCCACACCTGCACCAGAGATAATAAAACAGCAAACACCTCAAACTGTAATCCCCAGCTTCTGTGGCAAGCAGCTCTCACCAGAAGCACAGTACTGGAATCTGTATATAATTTTAAATACATCTATTGCTGTTTCAGAGCTTTAAAGTACTTAATCATAATGAAGCATTTGAGATCATAATAATTAAGTCAAAATTACTGTGAATTGTAATTTACAGCTTTAAATGGAACATATTAAAATAAAAAGGTGATTGGATATATTCAAATCCATCCTTGCAGGTCTCTCTGAAAGATGTTCTCTACACAGTGTTTGCATGGCAAGTTTTTCAAAGTCAGTATAGAGGAGCCTCACAAAGATCAATGAATTCAGTCATATGGTATAAACCTTAAGACAACCCAATACATTTATCTTCATTTATGCATATACATGTTGAGAATTCTTCCTTTGAATTTTCTTGTTAAAATTCTGGTTGTACATTTTAGCTGATAACACCTTTACTATCTGACTAGATCCATTTTTGATCTTGTCACAGTTTTGATGCTGGAAAAAGACAGAATTATGCAGGGGACACATGGAGGTTAAGCAAAAAGAAAATCAGAACAACACTGTTAGCTTCTCACGACTCAGAGAATTCTCCATCTGGATTCTGATGAGCACCAAAAGCATTTGAAAATGCAACAGCAGCGCTAGGGAAGGACACCAGTGAAATCAAAATCCCTTCCTCCTAGTTCATAAAGTCTCCCAGTCATGTATCAAGGGTGAGAGCCTAATCCATTATGTTAGTCATTCATTTAGAGGCAGGTAATAGGAAAAGATCCTCAGGGACCAGCAGACATTTTCTATTAAGTGACTTGCTGCTCTTTAGTAAGTTCAGTCCCACAGGACACGCTTTTCTGAAGCCTCAACACATTTTGCCAAGCGCTAGGAAATGCAATAACAAAAATGTTCTGCATAACTCTTGTCCCCAAAGCTTTAAAATATCATTTTAAACCCTTGCAGCAATAAAAGAACAAAACATGTAAAAAGAATTTCTGACCAAGCAATAAAAATTAAATGTGAGTTTTATTTAAAGATAGATTATGTTTTAGAGGTCAGACCATAAAGAATAAAGGCTTTACTATTTATTTTTGGACAGAAGGACAAAATGTGGGACTTTCTCCTGTTTTGGCACTCTGTATCCTTGTGGAGAAAGCATAACATTAACCAATGAGCACTTTGCAATTATATAATACTGCTCACCCAAGAATGTGGAATATTTAGTTGTGCTCCATTTCTTGAGCTCTGTGGGACTTTTTAAATCAAAGAACACTTTGAATGTCATGAAGGCAGCTATGAAAAGCTCAGTTAGCCATGATTATAGAAAAACATAGCAGAAATACAAATATTTCAGATTAGCATTATTTCAAATCCTAAGATCAAATCCTGAATTTGAGGAACCTAAAAAATGTTAGAATTTATTAATGTATTTCCTGGATTCAACTCTGCCTGGCTTGCAGGCTTAGCCTTGAATCAGCTTTCTGTGTGTGGAATCTTTTGGCCATTCCAAAAGAACAACACAATCAACTCTGTATAATGCACTAACACAAAATAATTTTTAAAAGCACAGAAATAATTTTCATATTTGTTTGTTTCCCCAATAAATTTCATAAAGATAATTCAACTTCACAGACTTTTTGCAAACCTGAATTACTGCCAGGACTAAGGATTTTTGTTTGCTTGGTTTTTTGAAAGACATCTGTAAATATTCAAGAGAGTATTTTCTTTTGTTTAAGTCAGTGTGACAGAGTAGGTTGGGAAGGTTTTGAGATTTTGGAATTTATTCATATTAATTTTCAGTAATGCTACTCTGGTCTTATCTGCAGCTGTTTGTAAACTATAATTCCCAGAGTTTTCACATTGACATCCAATGATTAACAGGATATTAAAAAATATAATACATTTCAGAATATTGTCAAATTATATCCTTTTTAGCTACTTGACTAGGACAAGTACAGAGTTGAAAATTCAGCCAGCACACACAGGAATTAAATGTATGGGAAAAGGAAAAGAAGATGTATCTTCATAGGATTTTTTTTCTGTTTTCCAGTAAATGTTTAATGAACTTGTAAAATCATAATCCTCATCTGAAGTTCAGAGGATCGCTTCCATCTAGTGCAGCTTTTCTCTTTCTGTGCATCACATATTTACTGTTCAACATGAACCAGTTTTTGGGATGTTTATAGTGAATAAACCAACTTTCCAGAACTACAGGAGCATGTTTAGTGCAGGTAAGGCCTGCACCATTCTATTATTCCCAGCCCAGATTGAATCCAGCCAGATAGATCAAGGTTTCCTTCACAGAATTGAATTCTGGCAACAAAAAAGGAGTGACTTTTGTTGGATGGTTTGTTTGATTTTTAATCCTTTGTGGTACGAGGATATTTCTTGACTACAATAAGGGAGTATCCTATTGTGTTTTCATGTCAATGTTTTATGCATGGCCACAAAGTGCTGATAAAGGGTTTCTGTGCATTCAGAGGGGAAAAGCACTCAAAAATCTGTTTCTGCAAGTCTTTGAAATGTACCATAGTGGCATTGTGTGTGCGTTTCAGCTGAAACAAAGAATTGTTTGCTAAGTTTATCTTCCTTGCATTTAATTTACTCTTGAATTTACTCTGCCTGAGCATCTCTGCACAGCCTGGACCCTGGCTCAGGTGCCTTCTGCAGGGAGGAGCCCTGCAGCCTTCTCTGCCTAGGGCAAAAATCCAGGGAAACTTCCCAAAATAGAAGGCAAGATATCAAAGTGGGCATTGACCAGGCAATATCTCTATACATATACAAACAGATCTAATTGCTATATGATTTATTACATCATTTCTATTATAATTCAGCTTAATTATCATGTTTTCCAGGCTGAAGAAATCATTACTGTTTCAAACTTCATGAAAAAATGAATGTGCAGGATCTCCTGGAAGCATGCATGAGGCACAAAGGGACTACACATAATGAATATACTGAAGCACATTACAGCAGAGATCTTGATCATTTTGGTTTTTTGACAAATGAAGGAGCTGAGGCAGAAGAGAAAGATTATCTGCTATCATAAAAATATCATATTGATTCCCTCCAAAATCCTATCCAACCCAGTATATAATTTATTTTCAGTTAAAAAAAAAAAAAAAAAAAAAAACAGTCAACAGAAAAAGTTTAAGTGCTGTTTCTTTGTTTTTCAATGATTTGAATGCAACTTGAAGGCTGCTGAAAGAGATAAAAGTAGAAGTTAGGTTCCCTGAATTCAGGTCCAGCCTATTAAGAAAATAGACTTATAAAGGAAGGATCCAAAAGAGATTTATCTCAGCTCAGGAGGAAACAGCCTTTAAAGAAGGCAGACATGGATTCTTTCTTGAAGAAGAATACCCATACTCTAAGCTATTATACTAATAATATGTTTTGACAATGTATAAATGTAGAAGATATATGTAGAAAAGGTGGTTTGTTTTGTTGTTTTTGTGGTTTTTTTTTCAATAGGCCTCTTGCATGTTTGGATTTTAGCATTCACTTTTATTAAGTCTTTGTCATAGGTGTGAATTCTAATTACACAAGTTACCACATAAAATGAAATTCAACATTTTTAACTTTGGAAATGAATGATTTTTTGATCCATGTCTAAACAAAGTCCAAGAGCAATTGCCTGCTGTAAGTTCAGACTGAGTGATAAATGTAAGAGGTTAGGGAAGAGTTCAGTTTTTAGAAAGATGATAAAATTTGACATGAAGAAGAAGAAATAGATAGATTTTAAACAAATGCATGATTTCCTCTTGTAGACAGAACACTTTTTTAGCTTAGTTAATTGGTTGAACCAGATGAACATTTCCCAAATGCATTCTCTAACTTTAAAAAAGTCATAATGCAGCTCAGTGGGACACTTGCAAAGGACACCAAAAACTTCTGACCAAAATGTAAACCAAAGCAAGGCACTGCTTTCCTTTTCTGAAGAAGCACCAGAGCAGCCAAATTCCAGGAGTAGCCGTGCAGGTTCTCCCTGGGGCCCGGAGTGGTCCTGGTGTGGCACTGCTGGGACATCCTGGTGGCACTTTGGTGACACCTGGGGATCTCAGCACTTCCAGGTTTTTCCTCCCTGCCATCTCCCCAGGGCGCCTCCTGAGTCATCAGGCTCAGATCCAGGCTGAGGCTGGCTGGATATTTGTGCATCCCTGAGCTCATCAGTCCTGACTCCCTGCTGGAGCCCCTGGCACAGGCACAGCCCCCTGGCTGCGTTTGGAGAGGCTGATTTCACTGAGTGGATAATAGAACGAGTCCCCAAACAAAACTCGTTTTTGGAAATGCAACATATACTGTTTATGGCATCCAATCATGGAGCTGAAACCATAAAAGTGGAACAATGTGGCTCAGGTGACCCATTACAACAGCTTGAGCATAAAGCAACACGCAACAAATATGCTGAATTTGTGAGTAACCTCTTGGCTCAGTCCAGTCTTGCAGAATTTTTCATTGAGGAAATATAAACAGTGTGAGAGCTTTTTATATACTGGGGAAATAAAGTAAGCCAAGTATTGCCTACTAAATTATTTATTTGGAATTATTTGGCTTCTCCAGTACTGAACACTTGTAAGCAAGGAAAGAACTCAGTCCTGGCTTGAAAAACAAGGGAAAAAAATGTTCTACATATGGCAGAATATAAACAATAAAACAAAGTCCTAAGACAGCACTCCAACCCCCTATTTCCATTCATAAGGGGCCTTGAGAAGGCCTCTAAGAAAAACACCTTGATTTAAAACAGAGTGCTATGGTTCCATAACTCACAGTAAGAATTAGCAGCTACTGCAGCAATTGCCCAACCTCCAAAACAACAAGTTTTGTACCTTTGAGAGAACTGGGTTAAAGCTGCAGAGAAGAAACACACACATGGCCAATCTATTCCTGGTCAATCTTTGATTCCAAAATCTTTCTGACTTCTCAACACTGAAATTTTAAGCCACTCCACTGTCTTTGATCTCCACACACCCCCTAAGCAAGAACAGTATTTATATAGCATACTGGAATCAGACTTAATGCTCAAAATTTATGTTTCTGCCCAATTGATTCTCAGCTTTTGGTCTTCAAAAGATTTTTCACAGGACTTCCAATCTTCTGCTCTTCAAGATACACATAAATAAGTACAAAATGCAGGTCCACAGATGGGGTCTGTAGAGTTGTTCTTACAATACCATCACTCTCAGCAGCATGGAAAAGACTCATCTACACAAAAGAATGAACCCAAATATTGGATCAATTACATATTTCTGGAGTATGTGGCTAGTTCAGACTTAGCACCTTTTTCTATGTAAACCACTTTCCAAAACAGCCCCTCTTTTAATATTTATTTTTTTAATTTTGTTATGTACCATTATAGAAAGACCATTACAACAAGCCTGCAATTGAACATTATCATTTATGATAATTTATGAGAGTTACTGATATTTTTGCATAGGTTTATCCTGACTTTTGGACCAAATAAGAGAACAACAGACGTTTAAAACTTCAGACCCTAATATTTCTGAGCTTCCACAGAAGTTTCAGAAAACGTTAGAAGAATGAAATGCAGTCACAGCCTAACAAGTTTTCTCCAGTCTAAATAGGAACTTCAATGTGCCTTTAAGAGTCCATCCACTCTGGGCTGGGTGCAGGAGCTGACATTGCCATTATTATTCTGTAGCTGTTCTGCAGTTGTTATGAAATTCCTGAATAGTTCCCTTGGAGGACAAATCAGGCCCACAGTTCTGGAATAAGATTTTAGGAAAATAATTAGGGATTTAGAGATACTGATAAGGGAGGATTAAATTTCTGTTGCCAAGAAAACCCACTTGATAGGAACCTGGGTTTAAAGAAATGTCACACTATTTGCTCTTGTATCTCTACAGAGGAGAATGAAGGATTTACTGCTTACCTCTTCCTACTCAAGGTGACTCCCAAAAGCCTCAGAGAAAATTCCCCCCACTCAAACTTGTAGTGAAAGGAAATCATTCACCTATCAAAATATTATGAATTATTATGAACAATCCAGAGGCTCAGATTTATCTACAAGGGCTTACATTCAAAACCTAAAGCCAGACTAATTTCAGTATAATTATTTAAAAATGATGTTATTTGTGGTGTTTTTTTCTTGACTAGACTTTATACCATTTAATTACCTACATTAAATTGAATGTACCAAACATGGAGGTTATTTTGAGACTCTAGGAATGGGATGGTGATTTCCATACTATTTTATAATTTGCCCTAGCAAAACCTGTAGAGTACAGCTGCACCACTAATCTTTGAGCTTCCTATTTTCTGCTACAGGCAATTCTCAGAAAGAGAGATACAATCAGGAAATAAAAATAAGCATGCTAGCAAAAGGGTTGTTTATCCTATTGATTTTCTATTTAATCCCATGAAATGCCTCCCTTCCAACACTATCAGCCTCTCAAAAGAAAGCTCAAAGTGATATTATCTAATCTAAGGATACTTTGGCACAGTGCAGCAATAACTCCAAAGGTTAAAATTTGAGGAAAATTTAGTAATGTTGCTGACCATTAGAGCTGAACAATTTAAAAAGCAAAGATCAACAAATCAAGAATGCAACAAATGGGCTGGGAGAAGACATCAGGGAAAGAAGAAACACTAGTAATCTTTTTAATGAGTGGAATCAGGTGCAGGAGTTTAATAAGGTGACAGAGAAATTGTGTCATAGTGTATTGATTGCAAATAAAAGTTTTCACAGGAAGAGGTTATCTAGAATTCTTCAGCCTCTTATTTGGGGATTAAAGAACTTTCAAACACATCAGGACAGAACTAGCATTTGGCAGGCATCTTCACTCCAGTCCTGGGAAGTCAAGACCTGTTCCAAGTTTTTCCCTCCATACTCTGTTCAACCTGTCAGTGATTCGTACTTCAGGGCTGCCAGTGAATGACAAGCACTGAATGCACAGCATAAAAGACAGAAGGGAAAGAAAAAAAAGGCAATAAAGCCACTTGAAAAAAAAGGAGTCTTAAATAATTGCTTGGCTCTCCAAGTTCACTGATGTTTGGAGAACTGACCCTGACACAGTGAAAGCTCCTTGAGGATGTTCACTGCAATCCCTGGCCTGGTGGAGAAGGTGGCTCCCACCCGAGCAGCTCTGGGAGGTGACAGCAGTGGCACGAGCTGCCCTGCCAAGGTGTGCCTACCCCAGCTGGATTCTCCTTCTCTACTTTTAGACACTCAGGGGGTTATCAACACCTGAGGAGGATCTGGGGAAACATAGATAAATGCTTTTTGTAACAGCGTTTGGATTCTGCAAATCACAGTAAAATTAGTGTACTCCCATTGAAGCAAGCAAGAGCCGAGGTGGGTGTTTTGTGCAAGGGGAAGCATTACATGTCAGATCACCTAAGGTTGTAAACCAGGCAGAAAATTGTACTTGTAACAGTGTTCCTCTTATGATTTCAGGGAAGACAAGCAGTATTTTTAAGATTCTCTGAAGCCAGAGTTTGAAGAAGCGTTCTGGGAGTCCAAAGTTGGGGAGCAATGCATGCAGTGGCACCCAGTGCTTCAGGTGCATCCAGTGTTTGATGGGCACAGACAAGGGATGCAGGCTGTGGGTGCAGATGCAAACTCCATGGCTTCAGGGCAGAAACAACAAGCATAAGAATTTAGTTAGAGAATTTACTTTCCTGAGAAGTTTCCTTTGATATTATTTCCAGAAGCAAGTACAACCAACTACTATCTGTAGAATTTCTTGTACTATATTTAAAATAAATTGTGTTAAATGGATATCTTAACTCTTGCTGCACAGGTATTAACTTCTATAACTTTTACCTCACCATTTAAAAAAAAAGAAAAAAAGTATTTAGTTGGTCTGTCTTTACTTAACAGTCAAGAGTGTAATGTCATGAAAATGCACTTACAAGATGCTGATATTACTGGCACATATCCATATACTAAATGAAATTGCCTTAGAAAAAAATAAGGTTGGATTTTTACTCAGAAGATGAGAAGGATCAATTCAGTGGTAATCAATACCTTGGGGGATTTCATATCAGGGGAATTGCAAGGCTCTCCTAACTGGAGAGGTACTGAGAGCAACCTCCCTACTCTGCACAAATGAAATCAAAAATACATATCTGAGCTTTTGAAGGTCAGATGCAAAATTAATCTTGAAGCAGTGAGAGAATAAAAAAAAAAAAAAAGAAAAAGAAAAAGAATCCCTTCCATTTCTCTTTTTGTGCAGTGAGATGGTTTTCAGTGCAGATCTCTGTCATGTCAGTGGGCACTGCACTCAGCAGCTGCTGTACCACAGCCCCAGAGGGTGGCAAAGTCTGTTCACACTGAAGCACAAGGCACCAGGAAGGATACATTGCATTCTGAGCTGTTCCTGCAAGTGGGATCTGAAAACAACATATTGGGCTGAAGATCTGAGACAGCCATTTAGTAACTGCTGCAGCACTGAGCAGTTCATGATTCATTTTCTTCCTCTGCTTTAACAGTACATAAGGCACATTTTTTCAAGTGTGATGCAAATAAACACTTCATATTTTAAGTAACAGACATATTAAAACAGTGGTATGATTAGAGAATTAAATATCATGCTTTTCTCAGTGTCTCTTACTATTTTTCTTACCTTATGTTGTTTCCTTAAGATCTTTTTCTGTTATCTCAGAAAATACTAAAAAAATATGAAATTCCTGTAATTCCTGCATGCCTTTACTCCTTCAATCAGTTCTCTGGATTTGCTCAGTCCATAAGATGTCAGGCAATTTTCCTCACAATTTCTCATTAACATAAAAAAGATCATGTCTCCTCGGAACTATAGAATAATCTTTTGCCCTTTTTTTGCTTCTTGATGGTAAAATATAAATTTCTTTTTCTGAGTGACTGTCAGACACCAATACAGTAGGCAATAGCAATGACTCAGCTGTGAAATATAACACTTTTCAACTTTAGGAGAGCCTCACAAAATTTTGCTCCTTAAAAAAACAAGGTAATTTATTCTTGGGCCATAAAAAAAATAATTTGGAGGAAGAAACAAGACCTTCCTGGCATAGTAGATAATTAGCATACAATTATATCTAAGCTGATATATGCCAAAATATTTGACACAGCCAGCAGTTGAGGCATGAGTCCTAAGATGAATAAAATAGGAGAATATTGACATCATTTAAAAGTACATGAAATTAAAAATAAATTATTCCAAACCAACAAGCACATGGTTTGAACTAATTGTACTTAAAGGGACCTTCAGCCAGATCTTGACAATTCTATTGATTGAAAATCCCAAATTAAATGCTGCATGCAAATCTGCCTGGAAATGATTCGGGTCTCTGCAAGTCTGTCAGGCTCCTGCCAGCAATACAGATGGAAAACTACCTCATCCAATAGTGTTTTAACAACAAATGAAAAGACATCTATTTCAGAGTAAGAGAGGGCTGAGTCACTTACAATTAATCTGCTTTTGGGTATTTTTTCCCCGTAGGGCAGTTGTGGTGAATGTGTGCTCAACAGTATTCCCCACAAAATCAGGGTTTATTTATATACAGAGCTGAATGCACATTGAGCCTCTCAGGCTAAGGAGAAAGCCAAGTTAACAGCAGCAGCCAGCTCTGATCAATTATTTTTCCAGCACCACATGAAAATTGATACTTTTTTAAAAACAGTGTTATTTAAAGATTTTTATTTGCTGGAAAGTTTTTGTAACATTAAGACCTACATCTGTAACTTTCATTTGACTGTCTGGAAATTCTCTGTGACCTGGATAATCAGGTTGTGCATTTTGCCTTCCCAGATCAGCTGTTTACCCATGGCATGTGTGGGAGGTGCACTGAATGTTGTTTCAGATGTGAACAGTAGAATACAAGCAGATTTTACTTTTTAAAAACACCACTTATTTATGAAGCTTGATATCAGGCAGTGTAGTTTTCAAAATTTTAATGATTGCAGTAGGAACTAACCATCAACTCACAAAGCAGATGGCAGCATTACTGCCCACCAGATTTAAAAATACCCCAAGAGAATTTAAAACCCACAGCAAGTCTTCTGTAATTAATCCAGTAACTAAAGATTGTACTCTGGCTGTTAATTAAGGCTTCACTTTGAATTAACTGAGAAAGAGAAAGAAAGAAGAAAACATAAGTTTGTTATTTCTTTTTTTCCTTGTTGTTAATAAGGAACTTAGCATGAAGAGTCTTAAAAGAAACCTGTGGAGTTCTTTTCACCTCCTTGCCCTACTAAGTATTTGTAATTGTTAATGAGCTCTATAAATCCTCACCATTACTTTCCACTGTGACTTCTGTGGGCATTAAGCAGAAATTTAGGTCTAACATAGACATATTAACCCTAACAGAAACTGCTTTGCAAATCTAAAAATAATTCCAACACGTGTTTTTCTTTAAAATGCAAAGGGAAGAACTTTTCAATGATTGTCATATTGCCTTAACTGTATCTACTCCTATTCATAAGAATAAATGAAATCAGTATTTGGCTCATTGCTTTTATTCAATTGTAAATTGATTATTAAATATAAATAGCATGTTATTTGTCTTCATTCTAGTGAACAGCTACTGTAATAAATACTTTCTTCAGAATACTCTTAAAAGCAGATAAAAATTGCTCCCATTCTCTGCCTAATTAATATCTGAGCATTTGTTAGAAAAGATCCTGCCAGCTCTATGGTGTCCATCAATCTCTGAAAGATTTCAGTGAAGTCCAGGGAAAAAATCCACTGTTCAAATGGTCAGCTTAGAGCTTCAGATCAGGCTTATCAAGCAACCTGAAGGCTTGAATATTATCTCTCTGCACTGCTTTTTAGTCTAATGGTAAATGAATAGATCCAGGTAAGTAAAAAAAAAAAAAAAAAAAAAAAAAAAAAATCTGTAATAATTGAGTATAATGGTGTTGAGCTCTGAATCCTCCCAGGGTGCATTCCTGAATTCCTTGCTGGTGGCTGTTGGCAGTGTGGGCAGGGAGCAGCCCCCTGAGAGGGCTCCCCGTTGTACCCACAGGGACACCAGCACGGGCAGGGATAATGAAAGATCCAGAGCCCTCAGGCACAGCCAGACTGGAAACGTTTCTGTGAGTCTCCTTGGAATTCTGAATGCTTTAAAGATGTTTGATGAATTCTGGAAATTATGGGTCTTCATTTAATTCTGATATCTCCAGAAACTACAGACTTCAGTTCAGTGTATAATCCTTTACAGCCTTTGTTAGAGTTTAACACACAGGTTGTTTTACCAGATTTTGGATGAACAGTCATTTGTAGCTGGATAAAATTCCATTAAATTTAACATTATCTATCTATCTATCTATCCATCTATCTATCCATCTATCTATCCATCTATCCATCTATCCATCTATCCATCTATCCATCTATCCATCTATCTATCCATCTATCTATCCATCTATCCATCTATCCATCTATCTATCCATCTATCTATCCATCTATCCATCTATCCATCTATCCATCTATCCATCTATCTATCTATCCATCTATCCATCTATCCATCTATCTATCCATCTATCCATCTATCCATCTATCTATCCATCTATCTATCCATCTATCCATCTATCCATCTATCCATCTATCTATCTATCTATCCATCTATCTATTTATCTATCTATCTATCTATCTATCTCTTTGCCAAAAGAGATATAAAAACCACAACTGTAAAATCAAGGGTGTAAAGTAAAAAGGTTATTTTCACACTTGCAAACTGTGCAGGAAAGAGTTCCATGCTGTCATTTGGTTCTGTGGGGTTTTGGGTTTTGCCCTAGAATCAGGGAGAGCAAAAGCAGAACACATTTGAGGCCTTTGCAATGCATTAAACGTGAAAAAAATCCAACACCTTACATGAGTTCTTAAAAACCTAATGTCAGATCACTTAAACATAGGTTTAAGAGATTGTGTTAGAGCTGAGCTGATAAGAAAACAAGCCAAGAGTGCCTCTAAACTTCTGAGACAGCCTAGAGAAATGGGTGAGGAGTGGAGATTTTGGGCCTTAGTCTCTTTGGAAGCAGACAGAGATTTGAAGCCTATCTGTGTACGTGGATTTAAGATTTACTGTATTTGTCATGGATAAAGCCAGTGCCATCAAATGATAGGACAAGCATGGGTAACACTCTCTAACCAGTGGAGGACTAAGTGAATACTAGAAAAAAAGTTTGCCTACTGTTTTAATATGAAAAGATACTGATAGCACAAGATCCTATTTTATATTTACAAGTTCATTTTTTCCCTGTAAAAAAATCTCACAGTGCTATGCAGACTCTGAAATTATGTTTATCTGAGTTCTAAAATTAAAGATTTTATTCTAACTGTACATGCATTTGGGGGAAAAAAACCTCAGCCCAAACACCTCAGTTCAAATATTTCTCCAAATTTTGAAGTGTATGACATGACTTACTTTCTACCAACTTCTACATTCTTCCAATTTTTTAAAAATTATGGATGTGAAAGTTATGGAGAAATATACAAGCATGTGGGAGGCTACCTGAAAAGTGAATAACTTTCTCTAAAACTTCACACATCTCAGTTTACTCAGTGTGAAGGCAATCATAAAAGATGAGACTGGAAGGTGCTTCAGGCAGCTGTCTCATCCACCCTCCTGCTGCAAAACTTGCTAACTCTAATTTTTGCATCCTTCCTAGTTCTTCAACAGAAGAATTAATTTTAACAGATGTAAGTTTTTTAATTCTAGTTTCTTTCCCCGAAGTATGTCAATTGTCAAGAAAAAAAAAAATCACTTTTTTTTCCTACATAGGTAGCTTTAAATACTTGTCCAGGTTCAGGAGTGTTCTGGCTTCTTCACCCCAAAGGAGCTGCACAATCAGAGAGGTTATGGCAAAATGGTTTTGTGTGCAAGCAGCTGAAGTCAAATTTAGCAGTTGATTCAAACATTCCAAGAATAATTGAACATTGTAACTCAGACAGTCTCACCTTGAGAGGTAAAACACCAAATGTAACCTTGGCCATTCCCTGAGACCTATTTGGGGGAAAAAAAATCCTTAAGAAAGGAAAGCTCGGCTGCTCCTATACAGAACTCCACAGATTTCTGCAGGGTTGTGCAATATGCATCTCCCTGTCCCAGATCTTTTAAAGCTCTTAGTGAAACTGTTATAGGGTTTTGTTCTTCTTGACTAATTCCTAATCTTCTACTGGAAAGCAAAGATAATCAATCTACTTTTCTCAGCCAGCAACAGGACACAGTCGTCTTTAGTCACAGCGTGTGTGCTCCTCCAGAGGCTCTGAGCTGACTGCCGTAATTATTGGGGTCCACTGAAGTCAGTGAACTATGACAATTTACACCAGTTGAATTTTGTTCTTTAATTTTATACTATAATACAGCAGTGAACCAGGGATCAGCTGAGCTGTGATGGCTGGATAAGTAATGAGAAGGAAAGAGGAGATGAAAGAAGAACGTAGCTTGATGAACATGTTCTTGATTGATGAAGAGATATTACTTATTTACCAGATAAACAGAGGAATATGAGAAAGGGAACAACATGGCAGACAGAAGGGAGAGGATAGAAACTTTTAATTACATTGCACAGTGAAATTCATCTATTTGTAAAACTTTTAGCTGAGAATACCCATTTATATATTTAACTCCAGGATACCAACCCCATAAAATCCAGCAGTGTCATTACTGCAGCATGAGCTTCTAAGAACTGTGTAACTCCACTCTGTGGGCTTGAGAGACACCAAAACTGGCATGAGCAGATAATTATCCAAGCCTGTGCAAGAAAAGAGTTCCTTGGGATGATTACCCAGTAGGAATGATAACTAGGGGCAATCATATGACAGACAGGACTGATCAGATCATTGAAGGCCTGCACAAAAGGAAAAAAAAAACAACCCACTGCTGATTGAATAGCAGGAGCAGCACACAATAGAGATGATTAAACGGATGGTGGTAGACATGGGGCTGCAGGAATAGCAACTTACACATCAGAATCTTTGACTAGCAGAAGCTGTGAAAGTAAAAATAGATGCTAAACAGCAGCTGATGAGAAATCAGAAGAAAGGAATCTGTTGGATAAGTGGAGTGTGATCAAGGCAGACTGAAATTAAACACGAACAAAGCAAGAAAGGAGAAAGAGGAAGATATTCAGATATTTGGAACAGTCTCAAAGGATTAACTGGATGATATATGAAATATATAATTACAAATCCAGAAGATCTGTGCAAAAAAGGATTGATCCTTCAGCTACTGACAATAGGATTACAGCATGGGAAGGGTAACTGTGCAGGAACAGCTGATCACACAGCTGGAATGCAGGAGCAGGCGGCTGTGCAGATGTTTGCTCCCTCAGGGACTGGGAGCCCAGCGAGTGTCACTGTGGGGCAGGGAGTGTCAGACACCAAAACCAGGCACCAAGAGATGAGCTGAGGGCCACAGGGCCAGGCAGCACCAACAGAGAGGAGCAAATCATAAACAGAATGGAAAAGAAAGGAATTGATTACAAAAACAACAGAACCTGACAACAACAGGAGTGGGGAGTGGGATCAGGCAGCAAGAGCAGCTCACAGAACAGGGCTGGCATTAGGCAGCATATGCAGCCCATTAGACAGGAAAAGCATCCAAAGCCAGGAACAGTTCTTTGGCAAGAAGCACAAAAACCCAGCAGAAACAATAAATCAGGTTTGACAAGATGAGCAGAGTCTCCTGTGCTAAAAATGATCTGGGGAAGCTGTCACTGAGGAGCAGAGCAGGCCTGGGCAGTCAATATTAGCACATTAATATTAGCACATTAATATTGGCACATTAATATTGGCACATTAATGCAGACCCTAACTGGAACCTGCTGCACCTTCCTCTGGTGTCAGGCACGTGGTGCCCTCCTGGTGCAGCAATGGGAAGGGGCCATACACTAGAATATGACAATTATAATTCACCAAGGCAAGGTCTCTGTCACTCTCTCTCATGCTGTTGTGAGCTTGACTGGTTTGAGAGGATTATGAGTAATGATTAAATCCAGCAGCCTCTTTTTTCTGCATCAAGCACCAGAAAGTGTCTTTGAACCTTCTTCCTGGAGCTGGAAAAGTTCTTTTTAAATCTGCAGCACAGAACCTTCAGTAAAATATTATCAAGGCATTGAGGGAAGAGAGAAGATTATAGGTCATTGTCTTTAGATATCATCTGGCCTAATGCACTAGCACAGCATTGTGACATTGAAAAAGAAATAGCACCAATACATCATCGATCCCTTAAGCATCTATGAGTGCTATTAATTTCATCTTTCATTGGCTTATTCTTCTTGTACCCCTGCCAGTTTGTGATGACTGTTTCTGTTTCTATAAATCACTGGAATGCCTGGAAACATTATAAAAATCATAGAGAAGGGAAATTACATTTTTCATTCTCTCCTCTATTCTCTCCTCTTTCCCTGCAAAATCCATAGTTATACCTGTATGGAAGATTTCTCAAAATTTTTTATTTAATCTTTGAAGGCCTGCTTTATCACCAGTCTAAACCTTCAAGATAGTGGTTAGCAAAATTTATAGACCAGTTTTTTTATTAAAAGCTGGTGTGGCTAGCACTATTGCCCAGTTCAGCATTGTTTATCTACTGCAGACAAGAACAGCAAGATGTTAAAACCCACACTGATCATGTTCTACCCATACTGACCTCTGTCACTGCTGGAGCTGCTCATGACAATTTTCTTTGCAGTGAATTTGATGAATTTCTTGATCATCCCTCAGTGACATGCAATCACATTAAATCACATCATATCTGCTCACCAAATCTTATTACTGATTTTCTCTGTTCTTGTTTTGCTCTCCCATATATTTATTCTTTGAATTGTTTCTTCCCTCCCCCTCTTTCAAAAATCTCCTACATGAGATCAGTGGATAAAGCTTGTGGGATCAACTGCCAATATTTCCTTCTGATAAATGCTATGGAGGAGAGGAACATCTCTGCAAAACTCCTTTTCCAAGCCTCAGTTAAAAGACAACAGTGAGTTTTATTTTTAAAAAAGTTGAAGATAATTGAAAGAGGATAGCAACACTTGTCATTTGCAGGGTCATTTCCCAGTTACACGTACCAGCCCCAAAAGTTCAGAATGACAGAGCAGCCAAAATGAAAAAGTGACTTTTCCCTGCAGCTCAGAGCAAAGTGAGGGCTGGATTTGAGCTCTGCCTCTGAGCCCAGCCTTTCCCTGCAGCTGCCTGGGGTGGGAATCAGGGGAGCTCACAGGAGCTCCTGCTTGTGCCAAGCTCCCCAAGCCCTTTAAACTGCTCTCTATGCTGGTTTTAGGCACTGCCCCATCACTGGGTTGGGGTTTAGCAGTCAGGGACAAACCTGGTGTTTCCCTCCTCTGTGGGAAACGGGAATGTGCACAACAGGATTCAGCCCCACACAGAACTCAGTGCCAGGACCCTTTTTCAGGCTGAATTTGCCTTGGTAGAGCCACATTTTAACAGGTCCTCCCCTCCACCTTAGTTCATACCTCATTGTTTTTTCCCAACAACTGCATGCAGGTAAAATAACTGCATAAGATTTCTCCTTACCAAGCAGCAAAACCTTCATTTTTCTGGAGATAATTCTGAAGTTATATAAAATCAAATTCAGCCTCAGTAACAGTAGATTTGCACCGGTGTAAATGCGAGAACAACCAGTGCTAAGATTTTCACAATTCTGAAATTTTGCCAGGTTCAAGTTATTGATTTTGTTCTTCTTGGTACTGTAAATATTTGAAGGAAGAGCAAATACTTTGAAAAGGTGTCAGCAACCATGTAATACAGAAATGGAAAAGATTGTTTTTCACAGCAGCCCTTTTTTCTTGAGCAGAACTTTTTAGGATGATTTCAAAAGACTTTCTTAATTTATACTCATGTCATTTGTATTAATATATTGTTGTTTCATATGTCCACAGTATTCCTGTGATAAACAGAAGTGTCTTTCAAGAAGTTACCATTCACTCCATTAGTGTGAATTTATTATTTCTGCATCAGTGGTTGAAACTGTTATAAAATTCAGTTTGACCTCTGAGGGATTATAAACTCATGTAAGTTGTTGTTGAAATATATTTATGAATATTTTAGGCCTATCCCACATATGAAAAAAATATTATGGAAGAAATTTATTACTGTTTATACCCATGGCATTCAGAGTGATTTATCTTTGTATTTACAAACGTTTTTACATTTACCTTAATAACTGAAAAATCCTTAGCCTAAAAAAGAAGTTATATCTGTCTCTAAGGCACACATTACTGATTTGCTGTGCATCAGCAGATCAGCATATGCAAATTTATCAGACATGTTAATAGGTCATACCTTGGCTGATAGAAGATTTGGAATGTTACAATATAAAAGAGATCTGCCCAAAACACTTACACAAAAGGATAAAGAAACTCATCTTCTGTATGCCCTCATTATACTTGTTGAAATATTAGTACTTATCATCTGAAATGTTTTTCCTCTAAAAGGAAAAAATGTAATTAACTTACATGAAATAAAATCTCTTTAAATTAATGAAATGAAAAGAGAAATTAATTTGAAGTGGGAAAAGAAATCAGGAACAAACTTTATTAAACACATTAAAACTATTAATATTCATTTCACTGAAAATGAATATAATTAGAAATAGTTAAGAAGAATGCAAAAATCTGTTCTCTCTGCACAATGGAGGAACTGTTTCATGGTACCCTCTGTGAAACACAGCTTCATGTATTTCATTGCCAGTAGCCTTCTGATACAGACTGCATTGTAGGGTTTAGCTGCAAAGTTGAAAGCAAGTAGTTCTTCAGTTAAGAGATTTAAATTCTAGCCTGAGTTCTGTCTCAAGAAAATGGACCCATACAAGATTAAAATATGAGCAGCTATTATTAATGGCCCTCCCTAAAGTGCTCTGCTTTATAGACTGCTCTAGTCCCCTGGAGCAAATGTTGCCTAATTGAAGCAAGGCAGGGGCAAGAAGACTGAGTTCTGTGCTAATATTCAATCTTCACTCCCAAACAGAACATCTCTGGAATGAGATCCCTCTGTTGGAGTGACTCAGGAACCTCTGCTACCATAAAAACAGAAGCTGGAGTCAGGAATTCACCATCCTGGGGAACAGAAAGACACAAAATGAGGGGTCTGTGCTCCATGTGATGACAACGTCATGGGCTGACCCTGACTGGAGGCACGGGAGACTCCCGAGGGTCCCTGGCACAGGGCAGCAGGGCTGTCACCAGCAGGGCTGTCACCAGCAGGGCTGTCACCAGCAGGGCTGTCACCAGCTGCCCTCCATGGAGCACATGTCCCATGCATGCTCCTCTCACTCCTGGGCTGGCTCAAATCCCCCACTTTGGCTGCTCTGGGTGTACTGGAGCTCCAATACACTCATGATCTGTCTGTTGGTGTGCACTAGTTTGTACCTGCTTTCCTTTTCACTCTGTAAATACTGGCTTCAACAGACAGCACTCCAGAAAACATATTGATAAACACTAGGAATCATTCCTTACATAATATTCAAACCACCATTTCTCTGTACCTTCTCCATCTCAGAAGATTTTATGGTTGTCAAAGCTTGTTTAGCAAACGACATTTCCTGACTAAGATGAAGGGAGTCCACCCTGCTTTGCCCCTCTCTTCTGCTCACACTTTCCACAGAGGTTTAGCAGACTAGTAGATCAAGCTGTACATGAAAATAATATAAATGTAGCCTCTAGTAAAAGCTGTCAATGTTAAGCAGATCCCACAGTTTTTCAAAGCCTTGCACTGGCCCCACTGTGATATACTGATTTCTATCATTTTTGGAGACAACCATAAAAACACAGCACTGTCCAGACTGGCCACTTATAAAGTGGCCAAATTTCTCTTTTGAAATACACTCACGAAATACTTTGTCTAATTATAGTAAATGATATACTTAAATGATCTATTGAATCTATGCTTTCCTAAAACAAACATATAGGGATTAGCATGGTATTTAAAATTCTGCTATAGCTATGAAATCAGTAAATTATGAGGTTCAACAGAATTCTTCCATTTTTTTTTCCTCAATAAAGGAATTATTAACTAAATTATGCTATTAGATGCTATTTAAGTTTGTATAGCATGACTTGCATAGTATCTTTCACGTTAGTGTCACAACTGACAAGAAAAGCAAGAATAGACAAGAATATTGTGCAGTACTGCCAAACACCACCATGATTGAAACCTTGACTTGTTAACTTCCTGAATGGATTTAAGACATGTCAAGATTGTCATAATCTTGACAAGTTTTCTCTCACTCACATTCTTCTGCTTTCAAAAAGGAACATTAAAAAAAAAAAAAAAAAAGTAAAATGAGTTTTCTGAAATGTAGAGCATATTAAAGCAACTTTAGATACTTGAAGAGTCATGGACTTTCATACCACTGCAGATATTCATGGTTAAAAAGTACTTACTGATAAACTACCTAAAATCCTTCACAGTATAAAGCTTCAAAGCAGTGTAAGTTCTTCAGGCAGAATACCTATATATCAAATTTTTGTATGACCTAGAGCCAAAACTTCAGCCAGTCCAACTCACAGTAGATTCATTATCTTTAATGAAATGCTACTGATCCACCCTTGGAGTACTGATCCATAATCTTTTAATACACCTCAGCTGATTAGTGCTGATTCTGCTTTCTATGGCTTTTTTCATGTATTATTCCACCTACTTTTCTGAACTTTCTTGCTCAGTAGTGAGAGAGATGCAAATCTGGGCCTTACTGCAGCCTAAGCACTTAAACCTCCTTGCAGCAGATCCACAGCAGCTGCAAGAGAATCCTTGAAAGCACAGGGGCAAAAATCTCCAACCAAACAGAACAATGGCAGCTGCACAAGGAATAAAGTGAAATCCCAAGAGTGTGTGATAAAGGAAAATCTACCAACAACTCACATTTATTCCTGCAAACTCCCAGCTACCATCACATTCTCAGTCACAGCCAGCTGTGAGAAAAAGCCAGCACACAGCTGGGTGTGCACATCCATGGGACAACCCATCTGCATCTCAAATCTCATTTATAACAGAAAATTATTGTCTTTATGTGCCCTGACCAGCCTTAATTTCCCATCCAAGATCTGCCCCCATCTCCTGCATGACCCAAGAACCCAAAGGTGATGGCAGAAATTCCCCATCTTGTTCTTACACAATACCCTTGATCACAATAGCTGCATGGAAAAATGTACACTCCATATCTGCCCATGAAAAAGGAAAGTGGAGCCCTAGCAAACTTGGATTTCAAAGGCATTAGATGTTCTCAGAAGTAAATTGGCTTTCTTGGCAATATCCACAGCATGTGTAGAGCCAACCATGAATACTCCCAGCTTTATCCAGTCAACGGCTGGATCACACATCCCATGGAAATTGAAGCATTTAGGAGTCATCTCAGAGTGAAAAGTGGAAAATAATCCTCTAAAGAAAGAAAATGTTTTAACCATCTTGGAACTCAAAAATAGCTGGGGAAATGTGATCAAAGTACTTCTAGAGCCTTGATATCATACAAATAAAAACCAAAACCACCAACAAACAAACAAAAAAAACTAGAAATGAGAACTTTTAGGTGATAATGCAGTTTGTGTTAATTTATAATATGTGAAAACAGAACTAAAAAAAAATTTAAAAACCTGAATTCTAACAACCTACACACAAAATCTTATAACATTAGACTGGAAAATAGTCATAAGAAAATAACTTAGAAGTTCTAAATTAGTATTTTAAGTAAACAAAATAAAGATGTACGATGTTCTGAGTTCATTTATTCTCTTTATGGCATCGATGACATATGTGTTCAGCTTATTTGTGGAACAAAAGGCTCTTTTTCATCTCTTTTTGGCATTGTTGAGACAGTAAAATTCATAAGAAATAATCTGTCTTCCTAAACGCTTCATATATCAACTCCAAAATACACTGCATTGCAGAAAACAAATTTGTAGAAAAAAATCTGTCTGCTAAATGTCTGTTATGCTAAGGAGTCAATGTTCAGTGATTTTTATGTCTTGGAAAATGCATAAACTGTCAGAAAATATATGCAAAATGCTCTGAGACCTCTCACGATGCAGCTGCTGTAGATAGCACCCAAACTCCTAATTTTGGGAGATGTAGAAATAACACTTTTTCCTTTTAATTGCACATCATCAGGATAATCTCTTCCCTCTGCCTTTTTGAGCTGTTCACCAACAACAGCTTGTGGCAGAAGTGGTTCTGTAAGAGGCACAAGAACAGGGCAGGAGAAGCAGCAATGTTTGCATGGGAATGTCAAAATGCCAAGACACAACAATTCCTGCTCAGTAAATAACAGATATTTACAATATGCCAAATGTTCAGCTAAACTAAAATGTTAAATAGAAAGGATCTGTCAATCAGAGGCTGGGTCTAGGGACTTTGTCTCAACTATCACAGACTACTCAGTAATGCTAAAATGTTTTAATTGCTGAACCATTACCTGTCAGTGCAGTGCAGCAGGTGAAGGTGCACCTGAGCAGTGCTCCCTGATCCCAGAGTGCTTTCATTCTCCACCATGGAGGAATCCTGGAATGTTGATTAGCCCTTCTAATACAATTTCTGCAATCTGAGTATGTCTGAATATTTGTGGGCCAAAGTCTTGTCCACAAAATTTTGATTGGTGCAGACAAAATGGTGATGGGTGTTAGCTCATTTTGCAACAGAGTATGTTTTTATTTATTATATTTTATATAGATACATAAAGCATTTCATATCTTGTGTGCATTAAAAAAAAAAAAGAGAACGTGATGTTTTTCCTACCAGCCCACTAATTTTTAACATAAAAGTTGCTGTATTTTGCTGTTTGCTTACATAACTCCTTATTGAAGAGACTAAGCTAACCTGAATTTTTAAGATGTTAGAGTAGAACAGGGAAAGAATCAGCTAAAGAATATTTATAAAATGTAGGAATATTCACCTTATCAGCACGACATGAATTTCAATGTAGAGTACATAAGGGACTATCAAAACAATCTCTGCACGTCCAAGACGATGCATATGGAATGTGGGATGGCTCAGAAGGCCACAGAATTTCAGATATAATGTTTATCCTGAAGAGAAAAATAGCAGGCTCCTGGACATTAGTGATCAGTTATCCCATCTGCAATATCTGAAAGCTGCTAATAAATACAATAATAACTTTTGAGGCAAAGAGAAACAGGGAGGGAATAAAAAAAGCAGCTGACAGGAATTTGACAAGGATAAACTATATTAAATAGATTCAATTGTCTCTGGGGTCACTGGTCTACTGAAAAAGGGAGAAGTTAGATGTTTCATATGTTTGTGTGAAGATAAGCACAGTCTAATAAATAGAATAAGGATATTAGTAAGAAAAGGCTAGAAGAATTCACTATGAAATGGATTCTGACACGAATGCACTACTTTCACTCAGAGCAGGGTTCAGGAGTGAACATTTCTTTTGAGATGGCTCCCAGACCCATCTTTTTTTAATATTTTGGATAGATGGTATAATAACATATAACATAACATAACATAACAAACATAACAAACATAACAAACATAACAAACATAACATAACATAACATAACCAGAGCAATCACTCTGAATTTTACGTCAACCTTTTAAATGTCACAAAATGTAGTTTTAAGAGCACCCAGCTGCTGTGCCCAGAGTGTCACATGAAATGCATGTGACACATTTCCAGAATGCAGGCTGGAGGAAGTTCCACCCTCACTGCAGAGCAGCAGTTCTGTGGCTGAGGATGGAGCTGCCTCTGCAGGGAGGAGCAGGCTGAGCCTCCTGAATCACCTGTCCTTTTGTGCAGCAGGGTAAGGACAGAGGAAAAAGGGTGTGCCCATTATTAATGGTGTTCTACCAGCTGGAAGAGTATTTTGGAAGCCAGGAACATTTTATAAACAATAAATTCTTGTGTGCTCACAGAGGTCTTTAAATGGGCAGAAGCCCAGAGCTCTGCATTCCACAGGGACTGTCACAACAAGCCTCAAAAAGTCACTGACCCTCCATGAAACTAAAATTCAGGATATAAACATGAGGGAAAAGAGAAACAGCAGGTCATGCTATAAGTAATTTCTAACGCAATATTTTCACTAAGCAATTTGCAGATGCTGCAATGGACAGGAATACAAAGTGATTTTTTGATACAGTTAAAGAAACCCATGAGGGTTTGTTTGATGTTCAGCAAACAGCACAAGTCTCCAAAGCAGCAGGTTACATCCAGTTAACATTTGAGATTGTCCACAAAGCTTCTATACTGAGGGGAAAACAATGACTAACATGAGTTAGGGAATGATTGTTTCTGCAAATGAAGGTCATCCAGAATCTGAACATTCCTGTACTGTAAGCTCATTTTGTACTGTCAGGCTCCATGCTATCTCCCATACATTAAATGTCAGAAAGAGGAGCCATGCTACTCATTTTTCTAAGGATTTCCTTGAACTAAACAAAACTTTGCTTACATCTGGATAGATGTGTAATACCATTATAGAAATAAAGTAGTGTGCTCCACTTCAGAAAATTTTAATGACATAATTTTTTTACATGGCAAAAAATTATTTGATACCCCTAACTGAATCACCAGAATAATTCTGTCACCAGAATTTCTGCTATTAATATTTCTGTAGTTCTTTTGCAGCACAAGTCCTTTTGCTTTGCAAAAGTTATTATAATTTTTCTTACCAAAAGGTCTTTTTGTCAACAAAGAACTGTAATTCTGCTAGGATGGTTTTCCAATGTATTATGGACATAAGAGTGAACTATACCTAAGTGCAAAATTTTACTACAGCATTTTAATAATCTCCCAGGACTGATTGTGTATTCTAGTGGAAGTTGTTTCCATTATACAGACATCAGAGAGTTTAAAAGTGCAGGCTGCACACAACTGTTTCAAATCAGGTGAAGGTTGAAGTGAAATTGTTTATGTAGCCAAGAAAGCCACTGCTCAAGACAAAGTAAATATTGAGAGATGGGCTAAGAGCTCCCCACATTGTAAAAGGGTGCTGAAAGCAGGAAGCAAACAGGAAACAAGAAATATTAAATATTGAAATATAATATTGAAAAATATCTGCCACTGCTTTCAGCTGTCTCTTGAACACTGTTCATTCCAGTCTGTCAGTGCAGGGGAGTTTTGTTGAGTCTCAGAAGGAGAGGAAATGCAAAAACCAGAACTGCCACAATCCAATTTAAGGAAAAGAGCAATGTCTACAGAAAACTGCAACATGGTCTACAGAAGACCTCAAGGACGAGGCTGCCTTTTTCTAAACAACTTTTTTGCCAATTTTTTTCCCATGAAGTGCTTCCTCTTTCTCATATCTTTCTTTCTATAGTTTAAAGCTTCTATCAAAACCTTATCTTAAAGTTTGGGTGGCCCCTCTGCTATCTCTTTATCTGCCTGCACAGAATCACTTTCATGCATGAGATCCGAGATGTCCAAGAACCCAACTGATGAATTCTTAAAAGCATACCCAGACTGCCAGTCCTCAGAAATGCCTTTTTTAGCCCCATAACAAGATTACTGTAAGCTTTGGTTTCTTAACACTAATGTTCAATGGGCACAGAAGCCACATCTGCCTCTGAGCATGCCAAGGTTTAAGTCCAAGGTTTTTCAGTGACATCAGCCAGATATTTGAAGATGTGTAAAATAAAAATAGAGTTGTTCTATGGCTTAAAGATTAATGCTATAATACCTGGAAATCAACAATGGGAGTAAGCATTATTAAATTTTCACAATGTGTTAGAAAGTCTCCAGATCTCTATTTTAGTAAAATACATGAATCCTTTTCAAGGGCAAGTGCCAAGCACTGATTTTCAGTATTAAAAGCAGATGTTCTGCATCCATTGTACAGTTAAAACCATAAAATGTGTATTTTCTTTTTATTCCAGTCTGTTTCTATACATGCAGTTCTCAAGTAAGAACTGCACTACTGAAATGATTTGCAGAGTTTGCTAATGAATAAATTACTTCTACATTTCAGAATACATATCATAAGAAAATCAAGCCAACCTAGTCAGACCCAAAAATGGCACAGCAAATGAATATAAATAACCTCAACACATAGATCAAGATATGGCAGACAGGCATTCTGATGTAAAAAAACAATATTAGTAAGTACAAGCACATACAGAAAGCATTATTGCTGGAAATTGAACTGAAGTCTGAGAAGATTAACTAAAATATGTGAAGATAGAGGAATAGCTATGAATTTGTTTCCCATTTTCAGCTCAATGGGCTGTATTTTACACAGGATATTGAATAGGATACAGACTGATTTCTAAAACTCTTGGTTAAGTTACTTATTAAAATTGAACACAACCACAGAATTTCAACATGGGCAGTGTCTGACTTTTACATGTTTGAATAGAATGACAGCTGGATCTGCCCCAGGTGGTAAATTTTAAAGAAGAATGAACTGGAAAAGTAAATCAAGAAATCAGAAATTAACCACGAGATGAACTGACTTCACCAATATGCTTATGTCATTAATCATTCAGATAGGAACATGTAACTATTTTATCCATATATACATAGGTTTGGAATCAAAATAAAGTCACAATTCTTAGAACCAAATAGCATTGAAGGGTTTTAAATGCAGAAAAGGAAACCATAAACCATAACTGGTTACATTAAGCCACTGGATTATGCATGTATTTCTTATTTCAGTTATTTCTGTTTAATTCAGCCAGGCTCTCTCACTCATTCTCCTGCTCATTCTTTGTCTCCTCCTCTTTTTTGATCTGACTCATATCAGACTCTGGGCTAAAAAAGAGTAAATTACTCTCTTGTATAGGTTGATGTAAAATGAAACCAGAAAGCCTATAGATAAATAAATTTTTATATGCATCATAACATATGAAACAGAGAGGATGAATAAAATTCTACTCCAAAACCAGAGACACTTTTGAGGTGAAATTTCACATTCATTTTTATTTTTAACAACTCAATTTTTTTTCATAGGAAAACTCATTCATTCTGTCTAGTGGTTCCCAGGTTGATTCCTGGAGAGGTCCAGGAGCTCAGCCTTGAGTTTTCCTTTTGATGCAGTGTTTGGTCAAGTGAGCTCTGCATCCATCTCACAAATACTGTTGGTAATCCCCAAAGTCTCTGGTTAACTTAATGCAGGGGTCCATCTAGATCTGATCTATTTTATAGTCTAGATAATTAATTTTATGGAGAGATCAGTCTGTGAGATTAGCCTAGAATTATCTGTCAGGGTAGACCCTCCAACCACAGTACAGAAAAATAGTGGGTGAATTAAATATTACACTGATTGCAGCTAACAAGAATTGTTAATGGTGTGATGTTAACATTTCTTTGGGTTCCCAATACCTTTGCCTTGCTATTTTAATGTTATGCTTGATCCTGCCTGCCACATATTATCCCCATAATTCCCATAAACTGTGAGGAAGCTTTTAGTTTAGTACTATGTTCTTTAGAAGTATTTCAGCATTAAAGTCAGATTGCATTGCCCTTCCCTAAAAGCTAGAACCATAAAACCATTCCTGTATGAGAAGGGGATCCACTCTGACTCCCTAATAGGAAATTATCAGCAAACTCCTTTATCTCCTACAAAAAATATTTGACACCAGCAAGTCTCAGAGGTAAGGCACAAAACTGTCCCAAATATACGAATCAACAAAATGAGGAAAAGGGTTGGGTTCGTTTGTTTTGCAAGTTCATTTGATTTTCACAGATCCTGCAGGCAGGATGGTGCTGTATCTCCATGTAAATCACGTAGGCATTCCTCACTCTCACTAATGCAGGATCCTTATCAGGCACTGACTGCTAACAGCACATGCCACTGACCCACTGCCTGCAATTAATTCCTCTGAGGGGCAGAGAGAGGTGCAGCAGAGTAATGAGGTTGTTTCTGTGTGGAAGAGAATGGAAATTAGTGGGGTGGAGAGCAGTGCAAAGCTGCCCAGAGATGAGGGCTGCCCCTGGACTGTCTCCTAACATGCTCCTGACAAAATGGAAGTTGTTCAGGGGTATGTAACTTCATCTCAAATTAACAATGATAATTAACCTAAAATAAAAGCTGATGTAGTGCTGCTCTTGGATGGTTTTCAGTGATTTTGATAAACTTAGACATGAAAATTGAAAATTCTGAAAGCCAAAACAATGACAGGAAAAGAACACCCAGATATAGGAGAAACGTGTGGAGAGAAATAAGGCAAAGAGGTCTGTTTCACAATTTTGAAGTGTTTATGCAAATATGCAGAAAGCAACTAGTGCAAGGCTTAACAAAGCCTGTAGTGCTAAAAGCCATATGACACTGGAGGTCTGCTAGAGCAGAAACTGCCATCATCCTCCCACACTTGCAACTCAATCCAACCGTGGCATTTGGCTGTTCAAAACCTTTCTGCTCCCAGAGAAAAAGATTGGAGGTGCAAATTGTCACCCTGTAGCATTTAGTGCTGTGATTACACCCAACCCTGCAAGCCCTGTGACATAAACCAATAAACACTCTAAGGAATTTCAAAGCAGGGGTGATGCTGTGGCTATTTCCATTCATAACGTGGAGCAAACCATCCAAAGCTGCCAAGTGGCAGAGTTTTCTTGAGAAGAGGTTGCTAAAAGCTGAGCACTTGATAAGGCTAAATGTGAAAGATCTATGTCTGTTTTTCCTCATGCTGACCCCTGCAATATGTCACCAGACTGCAAAACAACAGTCTAAGCAAAACACAACTAAAATGTGCCCACTGGCCAAATGGGAAGAGTGATTTCAGTTGGCTGCAGTGGTGTCTAGCAGACACTGCCAGTGTTCTTAGCTTGCATTATTGCAGACAAAGACAGTCAGCAGTGGAGGTGCTGGCTAGAAAAGGTTACAATCCCTGCCAGAAATCCTTAGAGGGATTTTGTGAAAAATAAAGTCATTCAGCTACATCTGAAAGGAAAGGAGGAAAGCCCACTAAATTATTCCTATTTGTGAATATTCAGGTGTGCCCTACCTGTGTGGCAGCAGGCATCAAAGGCAGCCATCAAACCAGGCAGGGGGAAGATTTTCTTCTTGGGTTCAGTGGAAGGCTCTGTGAGGAGTAACCTTTATTACAGCAAGATTGGTGCTGCTGGACTTAAACTACAATTCCTAGCAGTCATGAGGAGCTAAGCAACCAATCTGAGGAAGGCCCATTTTGCATCTATGTTTTACATCTTCCTATGTTGTTCTCTTTGAGTCCCCATCTTTGTGTTTGGCCTTTTTGCAGGAGCCTTTCCCAGGGCTTCTGAGCTATCTAAACAATGTAAGGCAGCCCCTAATACAACACAGTAAATTCTTCACTTTTACTTTCATTATTTTTAGAAAAATGGCTCTTCAAACCTCACAGGAAGGCACCGTTGTTTTCACTGCCCACACTAGCAGTTCAAAGATTTTATTCTTCAAACATCCTTGGTTCCCACTGCCTTTCATTTTACTGCCTGATGCTGTTTAGTCAATTCTGCCTTGGTGCCTGCAGAAGATTGTCTATGATGACTAAAAGAGAGTGTATTTATTTGAGAAAGCTCTGGATTAATAAAGGTTGCAGATAAAAATTTGGGAACTTGCTGCAGGTTCACTCTGAATTAGCAGGGTGCAGAGCCTGGTTGTAAGGGTATTTTTGGATTCAGCAGCTTTTCCATCCTATGCAAAGAGCTTCCTCCACCTCCAGCAGCTCAGTGAAAGCTTTATGGACCAGAGCTGTGAGGAGCTGACATTACAAGGCAAATGTGGGCTGACTGTGCAGCCTGTGTCTGCCTGTGCTGCTCTGAACAGTGCCACAATTCATTTTATTTATCTGTTCCTCATGAATGCTATCTTCCTATCTTCCCTTTTCTCCAAAACAATCTGAGGCAGAACAGTGCTTACTGAGTTTGACAGCAGCTGTGTGAACATGGGATGGTTTTCTTCTGGGTCTGGAATGTACCCAGCATGAACACAGACACATTGCACGGGGTATTGGAACTCCAACTTCAATAACATGCCTGCCTTTCCTTTTTTTTTTTTTTTTCCCCCATGAAGAAAACAGAGCTCCTAGAATTATCCACTAAGTAATTTTGAACATTTCCTCTTCTGCTTTCTACTGGATCAATTAACATTTTATAACTACTCATGAATTATTTAAGGATTGAAAAGTCTCTCTTGAATGCTCAGCTAAATTAAACTCAAAATACTTAAAAACCAAGTAAATTTTGAATTATTCTAGAGCCTCAGAGGTATTAGCAAAAGATTATTTAGGCTTTCTATTAAAAAAAAAACCCTCACAAACACAGAATAACTATTTAGCTGATGTCTTCACAAACTTTCTGGACTGAATGACCAGGACATACTCGATATTTGTGACAATTTGGTTCACAGAGCTGATAGAATGGAAGCACAGGATGTCTCCTGGCCTCATGCTGATGCCATAATTGTTTTGTTGTTATTCTCTCTAAGAAGTCCTTACCTTGTTAATATTTTTTCTTTTGCTCGTTCTTGCTCTAATAATTTGTCTTTTTCTTGTTCCTAGGACATTATGACTATATTCATTACTTAAGTATTTTTAATGTTCTTAAAAGCTTCTTCTGAAATTCAGTATTACTAGTGCAAGAAAAATTTAAATATCATTTTAGTAGCATAAGTTGGAGGCAGTAATTGGGGTAATCAGAAAATAAATAAGAAGCAAAAGAATAAATAGTCAATGCTTGCTCTATAATCTCTATAATGGTTGTTTTATCAGGATCTGTATTTGTAATAAAAGGACACAGTGTGTGGGAGAGCTGGTTTGTAGGACAGAAAAGGAACTTTATGATTATGGAAAGCAGCTGCTCTGGAGAACATGATAGTATCTGCACATAGAATGTTTAGGACTTTACAGGGGGAAAACAAAGAAAAGTTTGCATTGTCTTACTGTCAATCTGTCTTTGGTTTCAGCCATCCCTTCTGGGTGTCTTCAAATTCCAGCAAAATTCTATCAGCAATTCCTGACATGCCTCTTTCAAACATCTCTTTTTTCTTACATTTAACAGCACATGGTGGTCAGATATTGTGTGCATAGTGATAATTAATGGATAGGACATTAAACAAAACAGATCTCTGTGTTATCCCCAGCTCTGCTGCTGATTTACCCTCTAAGTCAGGTTTTTTGCCTTTGAAATGCAAATAACAATACTTATTCCACCTGAGACAACTACCAGGAAGGAAGATGTGGAAGAAAAGTCTAACTTTTTATAGCTCAACTTCTGTCCATAATTCCTTCAGTTTTTTAATCTTTTTCCTTCTGTTAACCGCACAATGGAAAGCAAAGGCTACTTCACCGAGATGTCCCCAAAGGTTGTTAAAGATTTAAAACAGCATCCAGACCCTTTCAGAACCAAAAGTCCCCAAACACTCTAGGTAAACCCTTTCCCTTTCTGAGAACAAACATTTATATATAGCTTGTATACTTTTTCTCTTTAATGCAACTTCTTTTTCCTACAAAGCACTTTTAGAAGTACTCATCTGTAAAAATCACTGCACTGGAAGACTGAAAAAAACTTCATCTTTACAATTCCTGCTCACAGACTTCCCCACAAACTGAGTCCACCCACACAACAGCTTTAGCTCCAGAAAACTTCAATATGTAAAATCATAGTTTATAGATTTGCTGTCACTTCTCAACTCCGTGTTTTAAAATAATTCTTGATTCCCCCTTTGGCTGGTATTAAGAGTATTGTGTGGATGAATTCTCCATTGATATCTGAGACACCAGGCATTAGAAATGTTCCTCCTTCTGAAAAGCATTTTCTACCCACTTTTCCAAGTCAAGAAGGCTTCTGTCATCACAATGCCTTTGTGTGTGTCGATTAGTTGCCTAGTTATGATCCTGTTAGCTGTTTTCAAAAAGCAATATAAGTCCTAAAGCTAATAACTTCCTCATGATTTACTGAAATAGGTAGCCATGGAGAGGAGAGAAAATGGTCAAATTCCCCTTCCAAAGGCTGAAACTCAAGAGATCTCCTTCCCAAGCACAAAAGGATCTGCATTGACATCAGACAAGAGGAGTGCCTGATACAGTGAAGCATTTAAACAGAAGCTTTCACTTTATCAGACATCAGAGAGTGATGTAAGATACAAAGATAAGGTCACAGAGGCATTGAAAAACAGGTTTTGTTTCAGAGAATAACTTGCTTTTGACAAAGGATGTGAAAAACCAAAATATTTTCCTTAAATGAGGTTGAAACTCAGTGTGTGTCTTCTCCAAGGAACTGAGTCATTCAATCACCCTGGACAATCCACTGAAGTCACCCAGAGCTGGTTGCATCCTTCAGCTTCAGCAAGAACTCACCTTAGCACAGAAACAAGGCAGAAACGAAGCACCATGGCTGCAGAGGACGTGAAAATTAAGAAAGCACCAGGATCTGATATCAAGAAAATTCTAATACATTACAAACATTAAAAGCAGTGGATCAACCATTATTGTAATTAAAAAGAAATATAAGAATACCAGATACCTCTGGGACTAACTTGAGATGTCTTTGTGTTTGCAGCATTCCATGCTGTGTTTTCAGTGAATAACTTCTGTACATTTTCACATCCTTCAGTGACTGGGATAGGCTGCAGGTTTTTTATTGAGATGAATTCAATTTTTAAGCAATCTTCAAAAAAATCTCACAAACTTTTGACAACTTCATCAGTTTTAAATGTGTTATTTTAGGGCAGCAGACAGACTGGAAATGACAATCCCACAAAAGGGAGCAGCCTGAGCTCTGCTCTCTCTTTGCAAAAGCATCAGTGCTGAATATTGTGTCACTTTTAACATCTCAGGCTGTATTTTTTAGTTAACTGCCATCTGAAATGTAACTCATCTTGAAAAAGAAAGGGTTTAGAAAAGAATACCTATGCCTGGGAGGCCAGAGAGGGACATGTGGAGCATCTTTGATTATCTGCATTAAAATCATGTAAATTTGTAAATGTTTTATGTGCTTATACCTGGAGACATTCTAGGATGTTGCTCACACACAGAATTTGAAAGCAATACAAAAGTGGTGATAATACCATACATAGAGGTATATATTTCAGTGGGAATGCAGGCAAGAAAGAGATGTATATATACATTCCAGAGATAAAATCAAGTTTAACATCATCTTACGTCAAAAAAAAAAAAAAAAAAAAAAAAAAAAAAAAAAAAAA
>VXBR01002913.1:168233-251327 GCA_013400215.1 Cisticola juncidis | reverse complement strand
GGCAGGGCAGGGCAGGGCAAAGCAGGGCAGGGCAGGGCAGGGCTCGCTGAGGGCTGTGCCGAGATGGTGGCAGCCGCAGTTCATCGCCACACGCTGCACCAGGGATGGCCCCAGCAGCAGCTCCTCGCCACCCCTGGAAAAAACTGCCTGTCCTCTTTTGATTTTCGTCTTCAATGCCATTACCAACTTCTCTAACTGGGCCAGCAGCATGTTCATCTTCAAACCCATCAGGGATTGTCTCTGTTGGACATGGTGGAAACTTCCAGCAGCTTCCTACAGAAGCCACCTCTGTGCCCCTCTTACCAAAAAATCAGGCTGTGCCAAATCAACACAAAATACGAGATGCCCTCATCACGTTTATCTAAAGGTAAAAAACAACCACTATGTAGGCTTTCACATAAATTAAATTTAAAACAAAATCCCAACATCCTCAATGAATTTTCTGAAACATTTTTCTTCACTTCCTCAACAATATACTGTTGATTTTTTTATAATCCAGACAAGAACAATGCTCTAGATAAATCTGGACAGCCTCTCATGAATAAACTTTTAAATGTTTTTTACAGTACTTCATTATCAGCATTTTCTAGGCACCATTCTGTTTCATCTTGCAGCTTCAGTGCATGAAGCCATTCCCCACCACAGCCTCACACACCCACACAGCACTCCCAGCTCATCTCCTACCTTCTTGCAGCTGCTGCCCTTATCACTGAGTCACTGGCAAACCCTACCATGGTAAATTGAGTTTTTATCATATTTAATTTAGTTCTGGAGCAATCTCTCTGGAAGCAAACATTCCCCACATCTTGCTAAGGCATGCCTTCTGCAGAGAACTCCTGTACTGTGCTTCAAACTGACTGCATCCAAGAGCATTGGACTTGTTTAAAATACCACATTTAAAGCACACAGCAAAATGTTACTTTAGCAAAATGTCATATTCCACATTACAGTAATAGCCATTTTATACAAAGCAAACCATTAGCCACATACAGATTAAAGGCATCATATGTCTTCCACGGGAAAAAAAGATTTATTTTTGTATACAGGCAGTGATAGTATTTTTGGTAACCTGGACAATTGCTACAATCTTGTATGTGCTGCACAGCTCTCCTGATTTGCTCTACTACCACCCCCAGGTGAAGAAAAAGTGTGTCAGCTCTCTGTGCCTCAATTACTGCTTTTCTGAGGATAGAAGATACATTGGGTTCATGAAATTACTACAAGTAGATGGGAAAAAAGTAAATTGTCTCTCATTATGATACACCACAAATAATATGGCCACTTTAGTGAGGTGCAAAATAGAAAGAAACAGGTTGTGAACCTGTTCTTTGGTGATAAAATGTGATAAAACTGCTCAATGCCTTTAATTTCCTTCAGTAATTGCAAAGTCTTAACCCCCGAGCAGACCTAGTCCTTACTTTTCAGTTCCTTAAAATGATTTAGAAGAAAGACTTTATTTGGAAAATAGTTATGGTTTTAACTGTTTTAAACCACTTAAGAAAGCTGAACACGCCTCTGTGAAGTCACATTTAAAAATGAACAAACCCCAGGAAAAACTCACTTGTTTCCAGCCTTTGAAGAGGTAACTGGACACTGGTCAGGCCGAAAAAAAACAAACAAATAAAAAAATACTAAAGATTTCAGCAAGGTCTCACAACCTCAGCTGGATACTAAATCTGATCTCGGGTTGAGTTCATGAGGCTTTGAGAGGAGCCCAAGCTGACAAAATCATGATGTAAAAATAGAAGCACAAAATGGTTGAGGTTGGTGTGACCTCTGGAAATGCCCTGCACCCCCTGCTCAAGCAGGAACAGCATCACACCAGGTGGTTCCAGCTGGGTTTCAATATCTCCATGGACTGAGACTCTGCAACCTCTGCAGGCCAACCCATTCAAAACTGGTCAGAGCTGCCAGTGTCCTCAGTTACACAAATTAGGGAAAATTATATAAACTAAGGGGGTATTATGGCATGTGGATGACTAACTTAACTTATTGTAATTAGCAAAGAGAGAAAAGGTAGTATGGAACTGATAGGGGAGAGTACCTACACACATACACACCATCAGGTTATTGTTTGACAAAGTGACTTTTCTCTCCCAAGAGACATTTTATCTATTTATATAATCAGGGAACAGTCTGCCTGAGACTTGAAGAACACAAATTTTCCTGCCCTGGGAAGGAAATCAGATGTTTCTCTCACTGAATGTAATTATGCAGCAATGAAATAAACATGACTGTTTTTAAAGAAAGTGACACGGCATAACATAAAATGTGTTTTGTGTACCTTTGCCTATGTCCCAACACATAAACCCCGCACAAGTCCAATCATTCCCATTATGTCAGCACTCTGAAAGCAGGGCTAAGGTAGGGACAGGTGACTGTTTATTTCTGATACTCTACTAGCTCCTAAACTACTGACACAGTCTGCTAAGGAAAATTATATATTTGACACCACTGAGTTGCATGACAGGTCACTCCAGAATTTATTCCCCACACATTCAGTACTTGCTGGTGGAGCCACCTTTACTTCCCTTTGCCAAGCCCATTCATATGAAGAGTTAGTGTCCTGACACAAGGCAATGATACTACATGGGTTTTAAATGTTAAATTAAATGTTACAGTGCATTACACCAGCTGAAATGACATGTCCTGCTTCTGTCTTAAAAGCAACTTATTTTGTAAAGTATGGCTCTGAGGAGAAGTTACTTTACAAAACTGGTATCAGGTTGCCACGTGACATTGTGATGACTGACTTGTATCACATTTCTCAAGCTACAGATAATTTTTTTTCCCTCAACTTCCTCCTTCATTTTAAATGACAGTCCAGAATTTCTTTATGAACACTGAGACTCAGGCAGATCTGCCAAACCCTCACCCTTCACCACCCCTCCACCACAGCTCAGCCAGGCAAGCTCTTGCTGCAGATCCACAGAAACAGCTTGAATAACTGGGGCTGAGCAGGAGCTATTTAACAGCAATTTAGAAACTTATTTGTAAACAAACCAGCCTAGTGAGGCCATGAATCTTCCTTTGTAATCAACCAAGCATCATAGCAACCCTCACTGCGTGTTTCAGTAAAGGATTTTGCTTTAATTCACAACTCCACAGACTATTACTCCTCCTTGGTCAGTGAGAAAGCTGGAGGTAATTTGAGAAAGTTGCTTTTTAGAAAGGAAGTGTTTTTCAAACTCTGCTACCTAATGCCCATTTCTGTTGGTAATTCCCAAGCCAGAAACAGCATCCATGTTAAACCTGGGTAGATTCAAAGGTTTTGAATGTACATATGGAAATATTTTATTAAATATTACTAATTAGGATATTTTTAGAGATTAGGATCATACACCAGCTCATGAATGTATCCATATACCAACAGCAGGAATACACTAGGATTCTGTTATGATTCCATAGATGAACTGGATCAGTATTTTCAGCAGTAAAATTATAGCTCTGCCACTTGCCTCTCTGCCATGACTCAGAATGGGATCACAGCCTGACAGTACAATCCTCTTAGAAGATACAGCCGCATGCAGATTTAAAATCTGAATTGTTTTTATTAATAAAGTCTTCAGATTTCACTCTTATCTCTGTAAATCAATGGAACTCAGCTGAATTCAAAGGGTTAAAACAGTGTCAAACCAATAAAGCAGCTAGTGAAAAAATCCTCACAACCTCCATGTCACTTTTGACAGCCTAACATAAATATGTTACCATATTAATACTTTAAATAAATATTTGACCTTGTCAAGTCCCATAACTAAATAAAATCTGGGCTATAGATTAATTGATGTATACAACTGCTTTTCTACACAAGGTTTTGCATTTTTTTGTTGCACACAGAAGATGAGTTTGTAGTTGATTAAACAATAATCTAACAGCAGAACGAGGCCTGACAGGACTGACAGTATTTAAAGAATCCAATAGGCTGTGGATGAATTTTTAAGCATACTGAAAACCATGAGTTGAATGTCAAATTAACACACCTTTAATTTTATTTCTGACCTGCAAAAATCAGAGACAGAAGGAGAACACCAGTAAATTAATATTTTCTTTTTTGTTGGGATAGTTAATAAGGTTTATTTAATTAAGTTATAAGGTTCAGTTATTTAAATATTTTTGGATTCTATACAGTTGGGATTTTAATGGTTCAATTTAGAGACAGTTGGTTTTATATATTTTTTCAAATACTGTTTTATATGTAAGGTTGGGTGTTTATACATTGGATCCGTTATGTGGTTTGGTTTTTTTAAACTTTGGATTTTTCTAGAATTAGTACTTTGTACTAGTTTTATATTTTCTTTTATATTTTCTATACAGTTGTTCTTTATATTTTTGTTTCTTCCTATGGTTGAATATTGTTAGACTTTTGTATTTTTATGTGGCTTATTTTAAACCTTTTGTTTGTTAAACAGTTCCCTTTTCTCTACACTTATACAGTTGGTTTTAATTTGGTGGGGGTTCTATACAGAGCAGATTTTTCAAAAATTTCTTGTTTTTTATTGTGGTTGTTATGACAATCTTTTGGTACGGTTTGTTTTAACAGGGTTGAGGTTTCAAACACTTTTGTTTACTACATTTTGCCTTTTAAATACAGTTGGGCATTTCTACATTGGTTGTCTATTGTAGCTGATTGCTTTTAAACAGTTGGTAGTTGATTTGACTGGCTTTTGATGCAGTCAGTACATAATGTAATTGGATTTTGGCATCCAGTTATAGTTCCACCACTAGTTTATTTTATACTTTTGGGGTTTAGGCAACTGATTTTTGGTTGGTCTTTATACAGTTGGTTGGTTATACTTTTGGCTTTTTTATTTAGGATTTCATATTGCAATACATTTAATTTTTATACTGTTAGTTTTTCATATGGTTGAGCTTCTGTATTGTCAGGTTTTTATATTTGGGGTTTACACACTATTGTTTTTTACTCTGCTGTTTTGACTATAGTTGGTTTTCTACCCAGCTGTTTTTTGCACATTTGGTTTTAAGAAAGTTGATTTTTATAAGCTGTTTTATTAGTCTGCTCTCATACAGTTTGGGTTGGTATAGCTGGATTTTCATAAGGTTGGTTTTAGCTTATTTTTTGCCCCCATGTTTTGCACTTTTTTTTTTCCCTCCCAATATTTGCTTTTGCACAGTTGGTTAAAATAGGTTTGGCTTTTACACAGTTGTTTCTAAACCAGTTATTTTTTATAGGTGTTTTTACAGTGGTTGTTTTACATGCTTGTTTTTCATAATATGGGTGCTATTTGGTATGGTTAGTTTTTTATAGTGTTGGGGATTTACGCCTTGGTTTTATATTACAGTTGGGTTGTTATATAGTTGGATTTTCATACCATTTGCTTTTACAGGGTTGCATTTTTATACAACTGGGCTTTACAGAATGGACTTTTTACCTGGTTGTGTTTTATATAAATTATTTTTTAAACTCTGGTTTACATTACAGTTGGGCTTTGAAGGGATATTTTCAATACAGTTGGTTTTCAGTGCAGTGAGTTTTTTATGTTGTTTTAGTGCAGTTAATTTTGATATGGTTGGTTGCTTATACTGCAGGGGTTTTATTTTTTCTTTTTGTATTTGCTTTTTCTACAATTTATTTTNGGCTCCCGGCCGGGCAGGGCGGCTGCGATGATTCCTCCGCGCCTGCAGGGGGCGCTGTGGCGCGGGCTGGGCCCGTCTGCCCCTGGGCAATGGCGGGCGGGCAGAGAGGGAAAAGGGGCTTCCCTGGCACCCGCGCAGGGGCAGCCGCGCCCGGGGCCCTCAGGAGCGGCAGCAGCAGGAACCTCGGAGCGGGGCTGGAACGGCACGGCCAGCACAGCCCGCGGGGGCAGACACAGCGCAGCAGAAACCCTGCAGCTGCAGCAGGTACCACAGGGGTCAGGGTAACCTGGGGCGCTGGGTTAGGGTGTGGTGAAAGGCAGCTGCAGAAAGCAGCGGGGCAGGGCAGGGCAGTGGCACTGGGATTCTCTGTAGCAGCTGCCACATGGAGCCATCAGGCGCACCCTCCATGAGGGGTCATGGGCCAGGGCCTGGGTGTTCTCCTAGGGCACCCAAGAGGATGGTGAGGATGCTCTCCAGTCAGATTAGATGTTAAGGTCCCAGTCTAACAGCTGCTCCCACAAGCAAAGGCTGCCCACAGTAAGGAAGAAGACATACAGGGCTGGGCTCCATGGCAGCACTGGAGTCCCTGTGCAATAACAGCTCGATCTTCCCATTTAATCTTTTTTCCTTCTTCTTCAAGCTCACATGCATACTGAAATTTTCTTGTCAAAATCACAGAGTACCTTCTCATTAAAAGTTGAGATAATATAGGGATCCATTCATTTGGAATCAAAGAGCAATGTTACATTTTGCAGTAAAGCTTATTAAATCATTTAGATGGGAAAAGAAAATCTCGCATTCTGCTCATGGGAAGTGAAAAGAGCAATGCTTTTTAAAATGTAGATTTTTGATTACTGGATTAAATGATGTAGAACAAAAAACTGTCATGTTTAAAGAAGAGGAAATTTTGTTTTAAAATACAATCCTCATTTGAAGTTGTTATATTCACATTTGAGACCCGCTGAACCCCTAATTAATAAGCCGTATTTTTTGAACATCTGTATTTCACTCTTCATTTATTTTCTTGCTCATCCACTAGGAGAAAAAACACTTTAAAATATTAAAATGAACATCTAATCAGTAGATAAACTCACAGTTCACTGGTAGAATTGTCTGGTCTGATCACTTATTATTTGTATGGTTTGCAGCTGAATGACCTTGTGACAACACCAACTTTCTGTCGACTACACCATGGGCTCATAAATACAATATGCTTTACTTTCTGAGGTATGTAACATTCAGTTCAGCTGCCTCAGGGCTGCCTCAGAGTGGGACACTACTGACTTTGTTCAAATGCCAGCCTAGGAGATGGACTGATAAACTGGTAAACTAAATATTGGTCATCTCTGCTTACTACAAACTGTACATTGGGTGAAACAAGTTACCATTCATTGCTCTTAAGCAGGAGATACCAGCAGGCTCTTCCTGACAGCCTTTCTTCTCCTATTGCTCTAGTCCAAAGACTCTTTCTTAAAGAAATGTAGTTTTTAACAATAATGCACCTAATGGCTCCTGGGTTGTTGGGATTTTATTTTTCTGTTTTCCCCACTGAGTGCAGTTACTGCACCCTTTTTCAGAGTCCCTGAACATAAACAGTTTGCAATCTGGGTGGACACAAACCCTCACACAGTCACATTGCCAAACTCAGTCTCTTACCTCAGTCTCTGCCTCACTGACATTTAAAATGCAGTAAAGAAGGGGTAATTTTTTGCCAGATACCTCCAAGAAATATAAGAAATGCTAACAGATAAATAAAATCAGACATCATGATAGTGTCAACCAGGAGAACAAAGGAGTTTTTCTGATACTGATGAGAACTACTGAATAGTCATAACACCAAACCAAAAATGCATTATGAGAGGAAATTTAACTGAGTCCCTTTTTACAAGCAAATATTCCTGACCTCTATGTTTAGCAGAGTCTGGCTATCAGGAATGCAGTGCCATATGTGAATGTAGTTAAGGACCCCTGAAACAAACACCCAAACAGGCTATTTAGTTTGACTTGGGTAAATTTCCATACTTACTAAATTCAGTAGGCTCATGCATATTTTACATGTTTCAATGAAAGCCTGACATCTTTCATTTAATTTCTTCTAAGCCTACAGTAATGAAATGAGTCTTCTGCCAGAATTTTTCAGTCACTGGGTGACTGAATTGTAATACCATAAAAGTTTGGAAAATAACTACCAAGAGATTTTTCTTAGTTATCTAACAGCTCCACAGGAAATGAACAGACTAATAACCAACTTCTGCATGGAATCAGCCAAGGGAGATTATTTTTGTTTGTTTCACTAGAAAATGTTACTGGGCACTTGAGAGGGGGGAATATGCTGGGCACTAACTCAAACCATTCTGCATCACCACATTGCAGAATGTCAGCTGTCTGCTCTTTTTGCCCTGCTCGAGACATCACAGAAATGGCAACTTAGAGCAGCCCTTTTCAATGCTCTTTTCCATAATGCAAAGTCCTGCATCCATTTAAAAATATTTGCTCATGCAAATTTATATTGAAAGCTTAAATATGCTCAATGGATGACAAAAATTAAAGAAGAATCATGTAATATTCAACCAAGTTGTCTTGCAATATTTACCTTAAACAAAGTTAATTTTAGAAAATTGTCTGAGCTCCGTTCCTCATGAAATAAAACAGCCCTTAAATTTTCATCTGCCTTGATTTTCAATTATGTGTCTTAGTCACATTTGTCTGTGCAAGGACAGTGAGGTGTCCAGATCATCCCCAGTTCACAGCAATCCATCTCATACAGTTGTTTGCAGTATAGAGAGCTGTGAAAGTACAGCTTAGAAAACCACAGAGCTAATATGAAACCTCTCATGGGAGGCTGAGGAAATGAAGAAGATTTAAGAATTAATATACACTGCTTCATTTCAGTCCCATTCTGTCATATCAGTTGTTTCCAGAGATACAGGAGAATCATCCAGCTGTAAACCAGCAGAGCAAATTGACTTTCTGGGCACTGCTCACTAGCACACAGAGCTGTGTACAATCACCTGTGTCAGTGCACACTGAATCTCACCCTGGATAAAAAACAACACCATGATATTTCAGGAAAATTCCTTCTGCTGTGCCAGCCACATGGAGTGACTGCTTAGAGGCAACAAAGATTTTGATAAAGAAAACTTTTTTTTGTTAAAGTTCTTTAAAGGTTCTTACAGTTTTAACAATTCTTAATGAGTTTATTTTACCACAAAGCAATTCTGAAATAAAGCAAATTCAGCTATCATCTAAAGAAGTGGGAAGAAGGATCAATTACACAGCCTATGGAATATTTGTGGTTGCTATCAAAAGCATAGACCTAATGCAGTTTTTCCAGCAGATCCAAGAGTCCCTCTCAAAGTATCTTATTTCAAACTGTGGACTCTGTAAAAGACTTTCATATTACCTCTGCAAGTGTTTAATAAACTGATTGTTCACAATGATATGTAGCAGTAAAAAATAAGTATTTTATAAATTCATCTTATTTACTTTTTTGATCTGCAAGGCATAGCCAAGACTGACTAGTTTAAATGAAACACAAGAGGGCTTGTGAGATGGAGATTCTAGAAGTAGGAATCAAAGCCAACTTTTGACAGAGGCAGACGTTGTTACCTAACTTCTGTTCACTTTATAGAAATAATTTTGAGATGGAAATAAATTAACAATACAGGGGACTCTGCTGACAGTCACCAATTCCAACCTCTTTTCAGCTGCTGTACCAAGCATTTCAGATATTTGGCAATATTCCAGCAGGGCTCACATGCTGAAGACAGGCTTTGAATGATTTCCCCCAGAGTTAACCAATAAATCCACATTCTACTCAAGTCATACCATGATGTGACATAAATTCAACATATCAGGGATTTTGGCACCATTAAAAAAACCCCAACAGAACACAACAACAAAAAAACAAACAATAACCCCTAGAAAGTAAGATACAATCTTGAAAAACAGGATTGTGCTAGTAGCGAGGTTCTTGCATTTCAAATGCTCTCAGGTAAATAAAGTCTAAAAAAATTCCATGCTACTTCTCTGGTCTGTTCACTCTCCTATTACTGGAGACCCTAAGTCTCAGAGAGCACAGTAAATGTTACTTCTTTTGTTTTCCCGACAGGAGCTCAAGGATATGCCAGAGCATTTTTGTTGTTGTTGTTGTTAGGCTCTTTGGTTTGGATTGTTTTTAGCCTCCTTTTATTTTAGCCTTCCTCTTGCAGTACAGTTATCTATGGCCCTCCTGGATTCTGGTGGTGATGATGAGCATAGTTCCAGTATTACAAGGTAATTTTAATACTATTTGAGACCAAAATTTTTCTCTTTTTTCCTGCATTTTCTTTCTGTTTCTAAGAATAAATGACAGCTCATATTGTGCGTGGGTTCCTGTTCATGACAGTCCGGCCTGCTAACAGATTGCTAATCTGATAACTGGGCTATTAAAAGATCTTGAGGAGAAGATTTCCTCTTGCTTTCCAACTATAATCTGGGAAACTTATTTCCCTGTATTGAATCATTAACAGTATGAATTACTGTCATGGTACCTAAAAAGATAATGTTCCTTAAATCAGTTCCACACATTCAAAAGTGCTCAATCTGCTTCCTTCCAACCCCTGCCAAGGATGGGAACACACTGTGTTATCACACAGGGGTGAGATTCTAGAGCAGGGAGCCTTCTGTGGTACAGGGAACCAAACACACCAAGTTATGGTCAAAAGAAGTAAACACGAGCCAGGAAGCTGAGACATGAACATAATATGGCACTGGCAAATGTTCCTGACTACTGGACATATATTTAGTGTCATATTTCTAGAGTTACAGATACAGACAGAGGAGCCCATACAGAGACAGCAGCTGCAGATAGGAAAAACACTAAGAAATGAATATTTCTCTGCTACTTTAATACTACAGTCATACTATTCTTAAATTCAGTTCATATTATAAAGCATATTATCAGTTCTAACAAGGCAGAAAAACTTCTAAGCCATGTTTTTTATATGAACATAGAAAGAAGTTATTTTCCACAAAACCAAAAAGTAATTATTCCTCAGTGTTGAAAGAGGCAACCACGCACTTCCTTCTCATGCAAAGCAGAGGAGTTTGGTGATAAAGTCATTTCAGTAAGCCTGGAAAACAGGTGTATTATTATATTCTAAGACACATAATTATATTCTTACTTGTACTAAGATAGCTCCTGGGGTCCCAGGAGTGGGGGAGGAATGAGGTAAGATGCTTCTGTACTAAGTAGAAAAAGAAGATCCAGATAACATTTTCTTTCCTAAAGCTGCACAGAATTGCCAGCCTATAGGATAAATATAGGATGGCATGACATCTCTTGGAACAAGGCAGTAAAGTAAACTATTTCTACCAGCCACCCTTAGGCTGCTGGGGTCCCTTGGAAGGAGCTGGCAGCACTCAGTAACTGAGCTGTTACTGCTCCCTCTGTCTGCTGTGTCCTCAGAGGGAAACAGGCTTGGACTGTGTGAGCCACTCAGCTGCAACAGGAGCTAAAGGTCTCTCTTCTCATCCAGCTTCTGCACCAGCATGAAAATGATGTATTTTCTGCCTCTCACGGTAACACAAGTGCACACCTATCAGCAGACAGGAGAAGCCAACTGTCCTTCAAAATTCCTGTGGTAGAATAGGCTGAGGGCAATCAGCCAGAGTATACATCAATGCCTCTTTACCCAGAGCTGGTATTTAAAATTAATAGTAGCCCCCAAAATGAGAACAATGTCAAATCCCATTTTCTTTGTAAAGTCCCCTCCTAAAATAAAACCAGTGAATCAAGAACTCACAACTTTCAGTCTAAACATATTTTGAGGAAGGTAAGTTTACAGTGTTTAGAAAGCTAATTAACATAATGAACTAGCATAAGACATGCAGTTTGACTACTAAGTGCTTGTGAGGCAGCTACTTCAATTAAGCAAAGATACTCGTGTAAGTAACTCACTGACTCTCCCCTCATCAAAAAAACTCCCACTAGTATTACAAAATTCAAATTTTTCATTATTCCAGTCTGTCTCTCCATTGGCTGACTCTGCTGTGGACAATTAGAGTTTGAACACCCAAGTAGTTTTTAACATGTATTAAGGTAGAACAAATTATATTTATTCTAGGCAATATTAAATTGGTGAGTTTTTTTATAAAATGCACAAACTGCTGAAATGTCAGCAGTTCTCTATGTGCTGTTAGTATTCCAAACCAAGCTACACTGCAGCAAGGAAGAAAACATTTTTTATTAACTGCTCCTCTAAAGATGATAACACAGCAAGTAAATCTAAGGAAGTGAACTAATAGTCTGTCAAAGGATTTCATGAATAAGAAACAAAAAGACAAGACAACCAGAAACTGACAGTGACTCAATGGCAACATTCGCATGAAAAAAGGTGAATTGGACAGGAGCATGCAACAAAATCTGTGCTGGGATTCTATGTGACAGATCATTATCTAAGAATAAAAGCTCTCATTCCATATCAGAGCATTTACAGACTGAAGGGCTAGTTTGTGAGCTGCATGAAAACTGTGGGTTTTGAAATGAAAATAAAATCAAAACAGTTTCTTTTCAGACAACTATCTGGAGATGGAACTATGAAATCCTATAAAAAGACAAAAGAACATGAAAAAGGTGCTACACAAGAAAAGCAACCAACCCTCATCAGGTAATTTTGCTATCTCGAGTCATGTTAACTGATAATTTAGTTTAACTAGACTGAGTCAGACAGCATTAATGGGTAGAGGACATTCATAGCAAGGTTAACAGAACACAGGGTTGCAGATGCTGAATACATAAATTTTCTCAGAAACAGACAAACTATGGGTGAGATTCAGAAGTTAGAGGAGTCTGAGATTCTGACCAAATCCTACCAAAAATCAATTAAAAGCCTCACACTGACTTTGATGAACTCGGTCAAAACTAAGTGATCTAAATCAGAGGAACATCTTAAATATGTGCTTAAGAGTTCACCCAGCACAGGAGAATAACATTTAAAGAGCACAGCAGAAAATAAGGAAAGACTGCCTAAAGCATGTAGCATCTCCCATCTGGTTGGGTTACCATCCTGTGACTGATGATACACTTTGGACTGTAGGCAATGAACTGAATTTTGTCAAACTAAATGAGACACAGGAGAATTTGAGCAAAGACCTTTAGAACCAAGAGCATGAAGGATTATCTTCTCAGATAAAGCTGTATTGTTATGTAAGCAACATAAAGAACATAGCAGAAATGTTAGCAGAAAGGTTAATCTTAGTGGAGCAAAACAAAGAACAGCTTGAGAGCACAAACATCACCACATATACACGAAATCCATTGCTGCATCCACACTGCTTTTTTAGTTTGACTTCTACAACAAAAGCTCCTGGTTCCTGCAACCTGCAATGCTTTTTTCCTGCAATACTTTGGTGTGCATTGCAGAGTGCTCTCAGCTTGTACAAACCAGATTTCTTTGGAAAATATGCAATTGGAGAGAAGCCTTGAGGAACTCAAACGCTTGCTAGCACACGTGCAGTTCATGGCATAGAGGAAACTCAGGTCAAGGGAAGATCCCCAAATACTCACAATGCCACCACCTGGGTCCTCATATCACTATCAAACCATGTTCCCTGAGATGTTAATCACAGCCTAAACATGTATAAATTGTGTCTGAAGAATCTACCCAACACAGAGGAATCAGATTTGAATGCAGCAGAACAAAGTCAGGCATCTGTTGAAACAGTAGGAAAAGGAACAATCAAAGTCTCAACCTGAGTTCAGTCTGAATTTGGTACAAAGAATACATGCAGAAATGCAACAACAACCAAAAAACCCTATTGTAATTGTAATACTAAAAAATAAACTCTCCATCTGAAACAATGGGAAAATGTAACTGCATGTAATATCTCAAGAGATTAAATACGTGTATGTGAGCCAGGCTTTTCCTTAATTCTGTTTCTCAGTTTAGGAACTGAGCAGTTAATTCTTAATACTAGTATGACTGGTTTATAGCTAAAAGCTATTTTCTTTGTTCTATATTAAATGGTGTTTACTTGAGAAGGTCAATAAACTGCACTGAGAGAAAACTGGAGGATGAAAAAGATATTTTCATAGTGGAAAACAACCAGATATCACTGACAGTAACTTGCTCACTTATTGATTATTTCAACCCAAAGGTCAAGGGATAAATGAGCAATGAAACATTTAACTCTGGTGTTTATTTGAAACTCAGATACTTCACACATTTAATCCTGTACTAGTCTGTTGGAGTCAAAAAGTCAACATATGAAAGAGAAATGGCTTCGTTGCTCTAAGGTAACAAGGGGAAATATCTTGGTTTTGCCTTTTGTCTTCTATTAATTACTATGATAAACAATAGCCCAGAAGTTAACACTATTTTAAGCTGTACTTGCCAATAACCACTGGAAATTAATTTGGTTAAAGGGAATATAGAAAATAACATCACTGATTTCCAATAAATTTTCTCCCAGAAATACTGACTTATTTTTCCATTTCACTGCACTGTTAGACACATTCAATAAGTTTAAAGACAGCAGACATCTTTTATACCATATTAAAACCCTAAAAATTATTTGAAACTCTCAGAAACATCTTACTAGGGCAGTTCATTCCTTGATAAAGTTGGTATTATATGTATTATAGTCTCAGTAGACCTTACTCTTGCAAGTAATGTTCATTGTAGTTAAGACCTTTTGCTACATTTGGTAAATTCTTATTGCTCTGACTAGAAATTGTCTTCTTTTTGAGATGACTGGATATTGAATAAGAGTGTTTAGAACCAATCCCATAACATCTGTGGGATTTTCTCTGTGGCAGGTCGCTCCACAAGATTTTGTCATGGGTCTCAGCTCTGTGAAAGTCCACCACAGTCATTGCTGCAACCCCAGCACACCAAGAGCTTGCAGTGGAAATTTTCTTGGGTTTCTTTAAACAGGAATCCTTTGAAAATGTCCATTCTCTGAAAAACTTCTCAGTTATGACTATTTTAATTTTGGGAGAGAGGAGACTTAAACTTTTTTCAAGTATTGCTATCAGTCTTCTATATAAAACATACACTTAAAAACAATCAATTGTGCTTCATTCTGTATTGGGTGGGAAGAATTAGGAAAATAAGAATCACTTCCCAAGGAACTTTTGAACAGAAAAATCATAATGTAACACTGAATATTGTTCACACTGGACAGTTGCTCAGATGTATTAACCTAGACCTTAGAGGGATGACCTTGCTGCACACTGCAGGCAGACTGCAACAGTGACTATTGTCTAATTATTGTCTAATTAGTGCTACAGCATAATGACACATTTCTGAAGGGTGCTTGAGATGCTCCTGTCCTTCAAACATTTACTGGGAAACACAGTAAAGATCTGCAGTCAGTCCATGCCAAAGGCATTATGAATTTGTATGTAACTCTTCAGGGATGAGTGTTTAGACAACACTCTTAAGCTGGTTTGTACTTCTAGTCCATTTTATGTCCTGATGCTCTCTACAGGAACAATTTAGCTGATAGAATCAAGGAAAAGAGTTCCAAAACTGCTGACAACACAATGCTAAGCAGCAATTCAAATAATTTAAGATGACAGAGGAAGGATTAGGAGGGACTTAGCCATTGAAAATTACCGAGTGTTTGTTGGCATTCAGTGTAGATGGCTACAAAATTAGCTGAGGCATTTGAAACAGCCGCTGAAGGACACAGATTTTGGTAAATATCCAGTTAAAAGCTAACTTTTAACAGTAATTGACTGTTACTGGGGAGCCATGTAGGCTAGAGCACTTTACTTCTGTATTAAAAAAAAAAAAAAACCTAACCAAAAAAAACCTGACAAAACAAAATAATCAGAAGAGGTATGTAATTTTTAGATGGTTTATGACACTATTCAAAAGTATGGATAAAATATTAAGGATGATAAAATGCTTTAGCAGGGAAAAAGTAAAAGCAAGAACAAAATCAATGATTGGAAATGCATTAATGATTTGAGGGTTTGCTTTGTTTTTCATTAGAGTTGTGAGAAATGGTAATTCTAATGCAAAGAGACATTTCAAGGAGCACAGCCTCACTGCTAACCCAAGAAAATCTTTTTCTGGTGCTGGGATCATTTAGAAAACATTAACTGCAGAAATTAGAATCTCTTAAACAGACAAAGGCAATGAGCACCACAAGACTGATCTTTGCCTCTGTTTACGGACTGATACCTAAATTAGAACTGAGACAGGAAACTAAAACTCTTAATAGAGTGTTGCTTTCTTGATTAGAAGTTGAATTTACTGCTCTAGAAAATAACATGTAATGGGATGATTTGCAGCATATGAATGGCAAAAAGCAGAATTTTAGCAATAAAAATCTAGAGCAGCCCTGAGGATTTCTGACCAAATATTTCTTTTTTTGGGAAATGAAGATTTTCTGTTTATTTACAGGATGACTTGCAGGTCACCATTTGGGAGAAGTGGCTTTATCCCAGCTGGCAAGTAACTGCTACTGAGTTATGTCCTAACACTCTTAGTCTCTGCAACCTAAACCTCCAGCACAGCTATTCCTCAAGAATATCCTAAATCCTGAACTTTCTGTCAAATGCTCAATAGTCCTCTCAGCATCTCTATGATAACCTGTAATAGATAGCTTTTAAAAAAATATCAGAAGCTGCTAAATATTTGCCAAATATACCACATTTTCTGCACCAAGAAAAGAAAAAAAACCAAAACAACCCTATCATTTGAGACACTAAAGATGCCAATATATTACATAATGAATTTGGATTATTTCTTCAAAGAAATTTCTCTAATGGATTTTGACTGTGTGTTGTTTTTAGCTGGATGATTTCTGAAGTGCCTATCCTCTAGGGAAAGTCAAACAACACAATTCCCATGAAATTCTCTTGTCTCTCAGAACAGCAATTATGGTGATGTTAAAATCAATGCAAGAGCCAAGAGTATTCTGAGGGTTGATTAATATGGGCATTCATCAGATATCCAAGTGACTTTTTTAGTTCAGAGACCCATCTTGGCAAGTCTAAACACACTTATAACCTAAAATTTGCTAGCAGGAGCTCACCAAGGAGTAAACCCACCCTCCAGCAGCCCCTCCTGCCTGAGGGGAGCCCAGAGAGGGCTCCTGAGCACTCTGAGCATCCCCTCCCCTCTCCTGTTCCTGCCCAGGGGCTAAATTTACTCCTTTATGAGGCTGATATGGGAGGTTTTACTTCAACACTTGTGTAAAATCCTGATGATCTACGAGTGGAGAGGGCATATGGAGAATTCATATAATAATGACCTTTTAATAGGCTTTTAATAACCCAACACACTACATGTAAGGAGCACTTTTTCCACTTATGCTTCTTCTCATGATAGAACATAAAGGATTGTGGCTTACTTGGGGAACAGCATCAGCTGATGAGCACCTATTTTTATCTGAAATTTAAACAAATTCAGAGTTTCTTAGGGTTAATCAAGCCCAGCCATACACGTTTTCAGTATTGCAAGTATTTCTGAAAGAGAAATGGGGCATGGGGCAAGACAGTGAAGGAAGCCCTTCCAGATTCCTCTTTTCCATGGTTTGGCTTAAGCTCTGCTGGTATAAACACTGAAAAGGGCATTATGTCCAAAAGCATCTGCTAGGTTCAATGCCTTCATGCCAGCAAGTTTAATGCAACCTGAAGCATGATATTACAGCCAGAAGTCATGCAACTTAGAATCAAATAGACTGGTACAAACTGCATTTGAAAATTAAAAAGAATAAGACAAGAACAAAAGCTTTGCCAAATATTTGGTTTGTATAAGAAGCTGAAACTCAATGTGGACAACAAATGAGCAACAATGATAGGAGATTGCCATCTGGCCCTCTTATTTGTAAATTAAGAGGCATAACAGGATGAGCAGCCAAAAAGATGCAAGAGGTGACAGATTACTGCCTTCAGTATCTCTTCAGCTGATCCCTAAATTATGCTGATCAAGGGAGGCTCAGGGGGTCCCTGAACTAGTACAACTCATAAAACCTTGACAAAGCAGATGCAATTATTACAATTTAAGTGCTTTTAACTTAAAAGCACTTAAGTTTAACTTAAGTGCCTCTTTTTTTGTGAAATGATTCTGGTTTCCAAAATATCCGGATTTTAATTGAGACAGTTTTGAACTACCTTGGGAATCATTATCCTGCTACCACAAATGATCTCTGTGGACAATTTCTTTTCTTTTCACTTTTCTGCTATACTTTTAAGGAGATTCTGCAGTTTAAGATTTATTCCTTCTGTCTCTCAAATTCTGCACTGCCTTAACATGTTCACTAACATCAATTCCAGTAGAGAGAAGTTTTATGTAGTAAGTTTCAAAAATTAAATTTTTAGCCACAGGAAGAAGCAGGGCAAATTATGTGCAGTCTACTTATAAAACATTCTGGTTTTTCCTCTCTTTTGCAAGAGGAGATTAAGAAATATGGGAAAATGAAAATGCCAATATTATCCATCCAGAAGTTCATATAGTTTCAAACAAAAGCACTGTTTATCTTCAAAGAAGACAGCTTTGGATCCAAGCACTTTGAAACAGAAATGACCTAAAAGCTTGTGTGCTTTTTAGCACACAAACTGCTCTGAATCTGAGTAATTCTGCTGAACTGTTCTGCTTGTCCAGTGCATACACTTCATAGATAAAACCCCAAAATACATCAGAAGGAGAATTCTAATTATATGTTTCATTAACTTTCAGAAAAAAATAGTATGCACTACTGACTTTTAGGTGTCATAATGAATGCTGCAGGGTTCTGCTTTTTCCCTCTGAACTAATTTATTCTGTTTCAGTAAGTTCCTCTCCAGCAGGAGACAAAGATGTTTAGTGAAGAGTGCAAGGCAGGTATATTTATTTTAGACAATTGTTGGAGAATGGCAAATGGACAGTCAATATATTTTAGTTAAGTAACTATTCACTTAATAGGAACAAGTTTCATCTGAATATTACAGCAACTGCTAAAGGAAATGTTAAAAACCAGCTTTTGGAAGTTCAAGAAAAAAAAAAGGATGAGTTGGAGTTTTTTAATGCTTTTTTAAAGACTTCTCACAGTTGGCAGACTTTCCCCTAGTATCTACCTCTTGAAAACGCATTGAATCAATTTTAATTAATTTCTTAAATTCTTTCAGGAGTTACATGAATATCTGACAGAAATCTAATATGAAAAGGACTAGAAAAGTAGATTTACATTTCTCATGCACAAGCTCAGAGAATCCAAGGCAGATAAATTTTGCTCCCTACTGCCTGTACCTGAGAAGTATCAGGCACCAGTAAAAGGGAGCTCTTGTTGCCAGCATCCATCAAAGGTTGTCTCAGGTTCTCCTCTCTCCACACATCACCACCCCACACCTTTTTCCTTCCCCTAAATCAATTAACATTATGATAATTTTGTTCCTGACTCCTGTTTTTGGCTTGATGAAGCTGGCTTTCTAATCAGGAAGGGTAAACTTAAGTGCAATCAGGGATTATTAGGCAAGAAGCGATTATGAGAAGTATTTAAAGGTAACTCATGCTGTACTAGTATAAAAAGCAAACACCCTTGAAACAAACCAAATTAAATACTCTGTCTGTCTTTCATTTAACACACAAATAACCTAAAAATGGGTTGATATGCTCCTATCTTATCTCATCTTAGAAGAGGAAACATTTTTTAGAGGGAGATTTAGCCACAGACAATCGTAATGAAATCTGATACTGTTATTTATTTTGACAGCCAAACGTAGAAAGCAGAGACTGGACAGAACTGGAAACTCAAGTCCCCAATAATTTGCTGTGTTTCAGACCAAGTGTGGATGCAATTTGGTTGGTGAAAAGTGAAGAACAAACTCTTGATATGGTGTATGCACACTGCCCCTGTTCTGTCGGTGCTGGTTGTCAGCTCTACAACAGAACACACCCAGCAGAAAATGACAGTAAATGATGTTCTGAACATCAGGGAGAAGAGCTTTGGTTTTGTACTTGTAGGAAATTCAGATAAAGGTCACAAAATACTGTGTTTATAATATGTTCAGAAGCATCTCTCCATTACACATAGAAATGGAACAAAGACAGATTTTCTTCTCCTGCTCCCAAAATCTCTAAAAATCATTCAAAGCCATGTATATTTTTTTTTCTAAAATGAAAGTTACAGGATATGAATCTGTGGGAATTTAACTTTTGGTATCATTAGTCTGCCCTCACCCTAGAGATTGGACACACTACTTACAGTACAATTCCCAAGATCTCCTACAGGATTTCAGCCATAAGAGAATATAAACATGTCATGGGACATACAGATATATAAATGTCTCCTCAAGGAAAATCTGGATCTCACAAGACCTGGAAGTACAAACTTTATTAGGTGCCTACAGGAACTTTACAGAAGCCAGTAAAATTAAGTTATCATGAGAAGTATGAGAATATAATAATATTCTCTAGTGAAACAGAGAATTTCACTGAAATGGAATCATTCCACAGAAATTCACAGGTTAAAAACAAGACTCATATGAAAATGCTTCAGTGGAGGAGGAGCTTTGACAGAGGAAGTACAACTGATCCCAAAAAAGGCTTCAAGCATCAGCACTTTATTGTTCTGCAGTACAGCCTTTATACCCTCCACCTTACCTGTATGACACCTGTGTGCTCTCTGTACTCTCTGTGATCAGTCAGTACCCCCAGCATTCCTGTTCCTTTGCCTTCAGTTCTGCCCCCCTGTCCTATGCAGTTGTGGCCCATCAGGGATGAGGCTCAGCCTCAGCCCCTTCCCAGTCAACACAAACTCTGTGCCCACAAGTCTTCACTGAAAAATGTTCACATTATCATCACTGGGAAATTCCTTAAAGCCTCTGTTTAAAAATTCACAAAGAACTAGCTCCACCACTAGGACATCGACAGAAGTAAAGGATGAGCCAAGTTTGCCTGTTCAGGGCTTTGGGAAGACACGTTGTTTTCAGACACAATGTGTTAAATTGTGTGGCAGAGTTCAATTTCCATCTTCTCCGTAGGTGCTGACTGCACATAAACTTGTGACAAACAAGCTGACAAAATGACAGCATTTCAGAGTATTTAAAGAATGATTTCTGTGTCCTTCCAGGATTCAACTGGGTAGCTCTGAGTCCCTGGACAAAGCCCCCACTTGCCCCGTCGCTGTGACAGGTGACAGGAGCGGATTGGTAAGTGCTGCAGTAGATATGATATCACAGACGCAGAAGGAGCAGTCTGTTTGGATTCAGCCTCACAGCACAGAAATAACAATTTCTGGTTTCCTTGTTCTTCTCCTTCTCTGCCAGGGCCAGAGCAGCAAGGCTGTGCTGGTGGCACCGTGGGCACCGCACTGCTCTGTCCCCTGGCAGTGCCCTGGTTCAGCCTGTCACCTCTCCCTGCTCCCAGCAGCCCTGCAGCAGCTTTGCAAAAGGGGAATGAATACATGCAAGGAGCTGCTCCCTGCTGAGGGGAAAGCAGGCTGTGGACTATTTCTGACACACACAGATGAGTTTAATCTGAGTTTTGAAGGCAGGTGCTCAGACATCGAGGGTTGTCTCTATGCCCTACCACTTGGAACTGAGAAGTTCAGATTATTCTGCATTTCCACATTTACTTCTGATATACTTCCATTAAATACAATTTTCATAAAACGCCCACAAAGGGAAAACTAATTGAAATTTGTTTTTACAATTAGCTATTATTCTAAGTGGTAACATAGAGTAAAAAAAAAATAGATTTTAAAAATCTATCAGCACATTAACAGAGATTGCTCACTGCTTTGTATCTTAGCAACAATACCTGTTTGCAAATCAAGCAATATAGACTATATAACAAACAAAAGTCCAAACTTTCCACTTGAAACAAATAAATTAAAATGAAACAGTTTGTAAAATGACTTCTTCCCACATGTAATAATTAAATCAAAATTCCAAAGAACTTTCCTGTTCTATTTCTGAATCAGTTTGCAACCCTCAGGATTACAAGTATCTGTAATATAGTTCCAAATATTCAGGGTAAATTTAGGATCTCTGAAAAGTACTTTTTAAGTGTCTTTTAAAGTTTCAGATGCTCTTGTTAAAATATTTTACCTAGGAAATTATGAAAACATGAATGGAAAAATACTGATTGACTGGAATTATACTTTACACCTGTATCACACCAGACAAATAATTAACAACCAATGGCACCTATAAACAGTGCTAAAATCATACATCAACATATAATTTTGAGTCTGAGTAATTGCATTTGTTATGGGCCCTGTGGGCAATCAGTATGAGAAGTTCTTCCTCCCCATTTCAATTATAGATATAACACAAGTAAATTAAGCCAAGTCAATATTCTCAGAAGTCAATTCTATATGTGCCAGTGTCTGCTCAGAAATTTGAAATAATAATTTATGCATAGCAAGGAACACTAGGGATTTGGTTTTGATCTGCTACTGTTTGTGGCTTTTTTTTTTTTAATCTAGTTAGGTTTTTGCCACACAAATTTGCATGGATTAACATTTATTTAAAATAATCTTATACTCTCCTATCATTCCATGTTTACCTTATTTTCAAAATCTTTCTTTCCTATTCATTTCTGTACTTACACAACACATTTATTTCTTTGAGACATCTTGCAAACTGAGGAACACCTTGGAGCTGTTCATATTTTATGATAGTGATATTGGAATCTCTGTGCTACCTTATCCTCCATTATCTCTTTTATATGTAGCCATAAGACAGTACAAGCTAAAGGCAATTACCATGGCTCCATGACAAAAACAGACTCAAGAATTTAATTATGCCAGAAATGTGAATATAAGCAGAAAAAGTGAAGCAATGTTCTTTGTTGTCAGCAATAATTTTAGCAGCACAAGGAGGTAAGGGCAAGATTCATGTTAGTCTGTCTAATGTCTTTTAAGGACCTTTGGGATTTTATTTGGATGCCTGATGAAGTCTAACACAAAGAACATGGAAAAATTTCCTTCTCTAAGGTTTTGTTTCCTTACTTTAGGATTCTTGAATTTTTGATGATTTAACAAAGCTGTTACCATTTGGTTGAGACAGCAATGAAATAAAGGGACAAGAGTGTGAGATATGAAGCTGTTTCCTGCTCTTTCTCTTATGGTTTGATGCAAAAAAAAAGGTTTGACCTTAAAAAGAAAAAAAAAATCCTTTAATGCTTGCAACTGTTTATCCTCTGTCCAGAACAAATTTTCTTGAACTGCTCCATTATAACACAATTTTAGTTAAATAACTGTCCTGTCAAGGCCTTTCCTTGCATCTATCCCATGCTCAGAGGAGTCACCCTCCGTGGTTTTAGGAGGGGCTGAGAAATCAACTTTCCCTGGCACTGTAGGAGCAGGAATCTCACACTGTTCCCTGCTGTCTAACCCTCCCAGACAAATCACCAGCAACATCAAATAATTAAAGCCCTAAGTGCAAGTGCTCCATCTCATCCACCTGAATTTTACTCCCAGGAAGAAAACAATGGGAATTTCTCTCCATTCCAGCCATGCTCTTTGTGCCACTGTCACTGTGGCTTTCTGTCCCTGCAGGAGAAGCTCTCATTCCCTTTATACTATTTCCTTTCTAGAAGAAAAATTAGTATATTAGTATCTTGTAATGTCACCTCTCCTTTGATTTGTAAGTGTATACATCATCACACCAAATACTAATTAATCTCTATAGCAGAGTCATTCATTTAGATGTTAATCTTAGCCAAATTTTAATAGATTGCAATCTAGAAAACAATAGTTTTCACATCTTCCCAGAAGGAATAAATTAACTGCTTGTAAATCATTAATTTGCAGCTCTCCAATGATCAAGGCTGTCAGACTAATGTGATTTTAAACCAATTAGGATTTGTTCTTTTGTTCATTCATACCAGTAACAATAACATGAGCACAGTAAGAATTGATATTAAAATATCAACTTTCAATTGAAAGAGAAAAATTGCAGATTTCTCTACTTCATGTACCATTTCCCAGCAGCTGCAGCACATGGACTGTTAAGTTAAAAGAATTCATTTTAAACACAGCTGGCCAGCTGTGACTGATGCACCTGTCTGGCAAGGAACTGTATCTAAAAACCTAAACCTACAAAAAGTTTTTAGCTTATCTTCCACTCAGTCTGTATCTTTAAGATTGTTTAATTTCACTGATTATGTCTTATTTATCCCACTGTCTTTTGGATCAGAATTGACAGGCATTGTATGCTCGACATTCTGAGCCAACAGAACATCTACAGCCACATATAACACAATATACAATACAATAATACTGAATCATAGCCACATTTTTATATTTACATTCACATTCACTTCTTCTGCAGTGGTTTGTGATTTCTTAAAAGACACAATTAAGTGCTTGGGTTTTCCCCAGCAGTTTCCAACATTCATCCCCCTGTGCAATTTCATACAGATATAGTTTGAAGACCAAGTGGGCCTAGTGATTTTCACCAGCTAGACAGAAGAACTTGACAAAATAAACGAGTTTTTATTTATTTCCCTCTTCTCTTCACCTTTAGAACTTGTAGAAAATTTAAACTGGCTTGAAAATGCACCTGATTTCTTCCACTGCTTAGCCCCACAAAGAGTTGCAGCCAACCTTAAATGCTTCATTTGTATTCAAAACCTAATGAGAAAAATTAGTTGATAAGTAGATGTGACATTTCTTTTAAACACTATCACAACAAACCAGAGGATACATTCACCTGCTGCTCATGCATGGCAACAGTGAATTAGGAGAAGATACAGGTTTGTTAATGAACATTTAATTGCCATGGGACTGAAGGTGTCTTGGTTTTTATGTTGCAATATTTCTAAGGCTGTACCCATGCAATGCAAATGAGTAAGAAAGCAGTTGTGATAGATAGAGCAGGAAAAATGATGCATGTTTTATGTCCTTATTGAATTTCAATACTGTTTGAGGTCTGACCCTTTCTCTGCCCTGGGTCCATGGTTGGGATGCTATTTGCCTGCTTAATTTCCAGCCTGTTTCTTGAGAACTGCTGCTCAGCAGCTTTTCCCACTGGCTGAGGATCCATCCAGAGCCATCCCCAGGCTCTCCACTCAGCACTGTCTTTGAGCCATTTTCTATGCATGTGATTTTTTTCTAACACAGAAGAAAATAGAAAAAAAAAATAACAATAATAATAATAATAATAATATTTTTTTTTAAAAAAAGGAAAAAGAAAACAAAAGAAGCCCAAACCAGAAAACCATCTTGAGTAACTCAGGGCACACATATGCTCAAACTTGGTTATTTTCAAACTTATTTAGCCATTAACAATGCACATTTACTAGAATCTACTTGACATTTCTAAAGGTGTTATTTTCCTCCAAATTCACACCAGAATGCAGGCTGAGAGTACTCTTTCTTAAGCAAACAAGCATCTGGCATATAAGAAATAAAACTGTGCTATTAAATATGTCAACAGATAACATTTTGTGTCTGAGTTTCATGACTTGGCCCATGTGCTCTTCCCTACCATACCCAGAGTCAGAGAAATAATATTTTATGATCCTGTGAAAATGAAAAGGTAATATAACTTTTATTTATTGTTAGTAAAACCACCAACACTGTTATCTTCAGGCAAAGGAAAGTTTGTGCTCCAGATCATAATTCCTGTTCTTAGAAAAGGTTGAATGTCCTTTACAAACAGAAACATTGTTATTAGCAGCCATAGATGGTCTGCAAAGTATCACCTGCAAAGGTGAGAGCATACACAGATCCAAGATATATATCTTTTATACTAAATACTGTATCTTTTAAAATATGTAATATATGCACATATAAAAGAAGCAGGCATGTTTCCTGCTGGATCCTTCAGTGAGTTCACCCTGGCTCTTTATTGCAGCTGGTTCAGTGCTAGATGAGGCATAACTTGACTTTTCCTCCAGCCATGTGCCCTAAGATTTGCTGCTTTTCCATGAGGGCTCCAGCACTCTCTAAAGTTTTATGTTCTTAAGCTTCCAGATCAGATGATATATGAGTTAACGTCACTGAATTCAAGTGTTATCTTCCATTGCTTTCAATGCTGTATTTTTCTAGTTTTTCATGGCACAAGATCCTCACCTAATATTAACTCTCACCTGGAAACCCTTACTTAGTTTTCAGTTTACCCACCTACCATTCCCTAAACTCTTCTGGCCTTTAACTCAGCAATACAGACCAGCTTCTGCCAAATGTATTCTGACAAATATTCCCAGCAGTTTACAGTGACAATGTAACCTGAAGGTCTCTCGTCTGTCTCAAAGCAAATCAATGATTTACGAGCAGCATTTTAGAAGCAAAGTGGGGATATTCCCCCAAAACATCTTGAATACTACCAGCAAAGTCCATTCTATTCTTGACCAAAAAAAATCCCTAGGCCTTCACAGCCCTGCTAGTCGAGGTATAGGAACAAATTCATTCTAAACTAGGAAAGATTTATTGACATAGCCTAAATTCTGACTTAAGAGTCAGCAGCTACTCTGGAAACTATTCAAGGGCCTACAGAGGAAGTTGAGGGAACAGTGATTTAGCTCAAATAAATTATAGATTGGCTTTGGTTCAGAAACTAGCACATGAAATTTAAATATCTCATACAGAAAGGCAGACTAATTGATTCAAATTGCTTTTGGTAGCTTACCAGCTGTGAGTAAAAGTAGTACTACCCCAATTACAGAAAGGCAGAAATCTTGTTCAGACAGGCACAGCATTTATGAATGAGTGGAGTTTACACTTTATTGCTTGTAGGAAAGAAGTGTGCCTTCAGATCCTCCTTCTTCAATTATTTGCTTTTGAACTGTTACAGGATTGCTGCCTTTACATAATAATGTAAATTCTTGATGAAAATTTCAAAGAACCGAGGTCATCATCTTTAGTAAAGAAATAGATAATTTGTTTTGTTCATGCAGTGCCTGGCAGAGCACAGCATCTGTCTCCTTTGGGCCTTCCAGGCATGGGTGCCATGCAAGGACTTTGAGCTATCACACACATCTGCATCTTTGCAGGCTCTGGTGTTTTTCCTTGGAAACAGAACTTTATAAAGCACAGTTCTATTTTGTGTCAAAATGTTGCATTTGATGGCACAAAATCATTATCTTATGGTTTCGTTTTCCTCCTTTTTATTTTCATAGTGGATCAATTACCACACTATTCATAACCTTTTCAGAGTCTAATTATATTGCATCAGATATCCTAAGATATTTCTGGCTGGGCATTTTCTACACAAAAAACTTCCTGCTTATTTTGATTATTACCCTTGCAGCTATGCAGTTCCAGCACACCACCAAGATTAATTAAATAGGCACAATATTGCTGAAATCTCCTCTGGTTTGCTCTGTCTATCATCACTGAGATTTCTACAACCAGCAAAAGACCTGCTAAAGAAATATGTGACTAATGCTGAAACAATCCAGTTTAATGAGACCTCCTGGGAAACCACTTCTCCTTAAGTGATCAAAAGAGGGACTTAAATCCCTCTGTTCAAATGGAAAGGGTAACAGGCTGCATAAATATATACAGTAGCTATCTGTGCTGATCTGTTAAGCAGCCCAATAACTCTACATTACTTTATTTGACTTCACACTCAAATATAAATCTTGTTTATAAGGCTTTCTATAGGCTCTGCATCTATAGAGCACAATTCTGCTGTCAACTACCTAGAAGAATTTATTTCCTAATTGCCTGACTAGTAATTCATTTTTCTTCTCTGTGATGTATTAAATTCTGGTAAGCTCAACAAACCCTGTGCTCCCTGCTAACTACAGTCTGTGTTTACCAGTGTGACAATTCCCTGTGTGTTCACAAGAATAGAACAGCACCAAAATTCATAGAGATGGTCAGAAAAGCAAAGCACCAACAGCTATGCTGAGATTACAGAACTCTCCATTTTACCTACCTAATCTCAGGCTCTAAGCCTTTATGGATTCCTTATATATGAGACAGAGAGAGAAAAAACTCCCTGAAAAGAGAGAAAAAAGTTGTCCTCTGAAAAAGCATCTGTATTCATGGAATACCAGAGATGTGTAGGCAGCTTTGGTTCTAATTTTTCTGATTGACTGCCCATGATGCCCTGTAAGGTTCCTTGTCACCCATTCTAACCTTCCCTTGCTTGGGAGGCAAGAGGCACCAGAGCTGTTCTTGCCCTAAAATTTCAACATAATCCACTGTCTGCCTTCTCTGTGTCCTGACCTGCTCAGCTCACACCGTTTTATGTGCTCCTGCTGCCCTCCTTGGCTGCTGCTTTGAGAGCCCTTGTCCATCACGTGTCACCATTGTCTAAACTAAGCCCAAAAGCACTTAACCTCCAAAGGATGAGGAAAAGAGGCCACCAACAGAAATGCCAAGGGTTTTTTTTAAACTAGTCAAACCTTGTATCAAAAATCAGAAAAGGAAAGCTATCCAAACAGCAGCACCCACTGTATTTTCTTTTCCTCTCCTTACAGTACCTTTTTTTTTTTCTTTTCCTGGAGGACAGAACATCTTCCATTTCTGCATCTTAGGTATTCTCCCACTCTTAATTTGTTTTTAATTAAGTTATTGCTGGGCAGAGAGTCTTCAATTTCAGTCAGTTTTGACCAAGCTCCAATTACATTTTAATTTAAAATGTGAAAGAAAACAAACTACTTCATACAGTACGCTTCTGCCTGATAATTTGGAAAATGCATATTTTAGTGGAGAAGTCATCTTCATTAGCATATTTAAATAAGGTTGTATAATAAGACCTCTTCCCATTTAATATGGCATTGCAGGGAAAATTGAGAGAATCCCACTGAATTTTACTAACATGTTTTAAGACTTTTAGCATTAATTAAATAATGTTTGATCACAGAGGAAAAAAAAGCAGCAAATTTCACAGAAAACCAGAGCTTAAATGGTTTAAGTTCAATACAGGTATAAAAAGAATGGGTTCCTCAGGGCCATACATTATTGTGAAAGAAGTACAGCTGAACAAGTTAAACAGAGTGGGAGATGTCAAAAGGGAAGCTGGAAGCTTTCAAATGCCAGGTTAGAGCACAGAAAGAGTGACAGTCCTTGCAGCCCTGAAAGGGACCCAACGTGACTGAAATTGTCAAGGGTTTTTGGCACAGGAATGAATCTCTTGGCTGTGATAACTTTTTTTTTTAATCTTTCCATTTCCTTCTGTCTATTGACTAGAAAACAAACAGCACAAAATCTACATAGAAGAATAAAACAGAAAATATAGTCATGGAACTGGATAGGGAGATTACATCAGGTATTTGTTTTCTCTGAACTAATATTATTGTGGTTCTGTGGATCATAAATACAGGCTGGGAAGAGGTGAAAAGCATCCAAGTATGGACCATTTCAGGATGTTTGCATTATTTTATTTCCCTCCCCTTTTCTTTAAAATACACACAAAGGTAAAGAGAGGTATAACTTGTTCTGCTGCTGCTATTACTTATTCTCTTCTAGTGGAGGCCTGAACCTCCAGAATTCCATTCATGCCAATGAATCCTGGCAGCTGTAATATAAAAAGCTGCTCCAAGGAAGTGAATGTACATTTTTCTTTCCCTGCTGAATGACTACAACCTTGCATTGTGATATTTTTATGAGAACTTTCTGAAATCAAATACCAACCTGGCAAAGCTGCTAGGAAACAGAATAGTGCAGGCTTAAACCTGTCCCAGTATTTAGTACTGGTTCAAATATTGAGTAAGCATGGAACAGTGAGGAGAAAGGGAGATGGTGGGGATGTGGAGACCTCCTCAGAAGGAGAGTGGGTGTAAGGGCTGTGTGCTACAGCAGGTGGGTCAGGAATTAACAGGACCAGCTCCTTCTGCACCAGGGCAGATGGCAGCTGCTTCCCTTGGTCTCCTTCTCCATCTCCAAGTCAGTGGTTCTTACTCCTAAGGTGCCTTGGTGGCATCCAAGATTTGCTGTTCCCCAAATCTATTTATGCTCTTGAATAAGGATTTCAGCTTCAGCACCCTCAGAAGTTTTTTCCATGGTTATGCAATCACTGACAATTCCAGCAAATGACCACTGCTGTTTCCCTATCACTCTGCCTTCCTCTTCCTGACATTCTATTTTCACTCTGAGATCATCCATGTTTGCACTGAGGTTTTTTCCATGTTGGAAAAGTATAAAATCAAGTTTGGTTTATCAGTACACCAAATTTTAACCATGATAACTTGGGTCTTTGTGCAGTCTTAATAATGATTTGTATCAGTATGATGGAAATGAGAATTCAGTTTTGTGTCTGTGCTAGTAAGGGACATTGGGGCCCTTTTTTGAGGGTCTCAGAGCCACTCCAGCTGTAGGGCTCAGAATGGGATCGAAGCAGGAAATGCAGGAAGTGTCATGACTCAGACATTGCTCCTGTTTTGAAGCTGAATCTCCACTGAGCTGCCTAAGAGATTTTTCAACAATCACCCCTAAGAAACTGAGCAAAACTAAAGGGGTTCATCACTGCCATTGTTTATTTTGTCTTTTTACCTAAAAAGCCCTGCTAATTCTTGAGGAATTATCCCAGCCTTGGAATTAGTGAGATACATTATCACTGCACCTTGCCAGCCAAGATCACTGACACCTCCCTAGCTCAGGTTCCTGGGGCAGCTGAACTGAGACATCACAGAACTCTGCAGGGACCAGCTCCTCCCTTGGCTCCTTCTCTGAACCCAAAAACCCCAGCAGGGCCCAGTAGCTCAGAAATGCTGGACAGAATTGCTCCAGCAGCTGCAACAGACACAGCCTGAGCGTGGGGACTCAGCCAGCATTTCACATGGGGACTCAACCCCTTGAAGCCTTTCACATGGACTTTGTTGGGTTTAAATACTTCTAACTGAAAAGTCAGTATATGCTAATTGTATATCCATTAATGTATTGATGAATGACTGGCCATTAGATCATCAACAACAGGTTAATACACAGAACTGATTTACAAAGCTAGAAGATTTATAATTGTTTATAACATTGGTTGAAGATATAACCAGTAAATATAAAAGATTTGAGATGATTCTTCACTTACTTGGGGCATAGTGCTGATTTAAAACAGAAAATTAGAAAGTAGTTTTCAATGAGCAGAGTAATCAAGGTTCATACTAATATGATATATATATGTGTGAGAAAAGGACTGACAATGATAATCATTACCACTGAAGATAATTTTGATTAAATGATGATTAAGTAATTAAACATAATTATTTAAAATCTTTCCATTTCCATCTTAACATTTTTGATTAAAATGTCACATAAAATAACAAGGTCCGGTATTAAATAAAGCATTATTTCAATATTACAACCAAAGCTTGTCTCCAGAACAAAGAATAGGAGAGGTTTATTTCATTCCTTTCTGTTCTAGTGTGTCAGTTACAGGCAATAATTCCTTTGAAGTAACTTTGAACTGGGGAGCAGCTGCTGTGTGTTGTTTCCTTCCTTTGTGGGCCTGATGTTTCTGAAGCCTGAGAGTTTTGCTGGCTTTCCCAAAACAAACTTTTCAGAAGTTTCTCCTTTCCCAAGCAACTTTGTGTAAATAACTGTTCTTCCCATAACATTTCTGGGTAAACAATATTCCTTTTCCATAACAATCTCTCTCCCAGGTGCTGTTTGTGTTACTGAACCAATGGAGAGAGGTGTCCATCCTATGGACCAATATTTGCCTTTTTAGAGCAGCATGTTATAAAAGGGCTGAATGAACTGTAAATAAACCCTTCTGATTCTTTTCTACCTGCAGAACTGGAGACAAGCATCTTTATTTTGTGTCCAATTGCAGCATTCCTTCTCTCACCACCAGGTACCCACAGAACACAGAATGAGCTGAGCTGGACCCTCCAGTCCCACTGCTGGCCCTGCCCTGCACCATCCCCAAGAGTCACACCCAGACCCCTGTGCCAGGGAGCCTTGTCCAAGCCCTCCCTGAGCTCTGCCAGGCTGAGGCTGTCCCCTCTGGGTGAGGAGCCTTTTCCTTTATCCAGGCTATTCCTCCCCTGGCACAGCCTCAGGGCTGTCACTGGGCAGTGGGCACAGAAAACACCTTCTGTACAAATTGCTGCCTCTCTGCAGCAGAGGAGAGAAAGGCTGAAGACATGGCAAGGCATTTGAATTGCTTTCCTACATTTGGACATCTAAATTTAGTTGTATGCAATCTGCTATGAAAGACACCATGAGGGATTCATGTGCTCTGTGCTCAGGTTGCCATGATTCATCTGAACTATTTTAGATCTCCATGTCAGGATGGGATAAATCCAGGCCTAGAAACACTGGTTACACTGGTTTTCTTTTGGACTTTAGCACTGACAAATAAGAGTATTTCACCTTGCAGCTTAAAATTATACAAATGAATGTTGAATAACATATTGCATATAGCTCTCTCTCTCTATATATATATATGTATATAGTAGAAACTTCTGTAGTCACAATGACTGCCAACCTCCAGTCACTTCCACACACTTGACATTGACAGGACAGACAGAAAGGAATCTGTTTGATATTTTTGGTCTGAATGTTTCAAGATTGAAAGAAGAAAAATCTTTTTTCGTCCTTATTTTTTTTTCAGGTGAGGAATTCATCAAAACCTGTCCTGTGGGGTATAATTTTTTCCTCTAAATGACCAGCATTCTGTCTCTTCACTTTCCCTGCCTCATAGTCATCAAAAATTTCCTTACCAGGTGTAAGGGACTTGGAAAGACAATAGGAGAGTCTACTATTGTTTAAATTATTATGTTAGAATATTGAAAACTTCACTTCGAACAACAGACTAAAATTCCAGTTGTAAAAACAAATTTATCAACCATATGGAAGGGGAAACTGAAATCTTACTCGTATATCCTAGAAAGTTTCTACTAGAGCACTTACATAATTATGGCACCTTTATAAAGGGGGAAAACCAGAAATGAATGCAGAGAAATATAACTGGTCTGATGCTCACAGATGGGGAAGAAAATTGAAATTATATTTCAGTTTGGTTTTTCTTTAATTAAAAATAATCTTGAAATCTTTAAACTATATTAAGGTAGTGTCTCCAGTACAAAGGAGGAGTAGAGGTAACACTAAAGCTAACCCAGAGAAAAGATGACCATGCAGAAGGACCTGGAGTAATTCAAGATTCAGCTACAATGGGGCCACTCTAAAAGTGATTTTCCCCATTTCCTGTCCATGACAGTCATAGTGTTGAAAACTGAGAGGTGGTTGTGGTCACAACATTTGGATTTCTTCCAGAGTAACCTTCAGAGCTTTTAAAATGAGCACAATCATTTCTGTAAGTGCCCATTCATTTTTCATATGCCCAGTCTGTCTTCCATTCTGCATTTAAATGTATTACACTTGCACTTGCACTTTTAATGGATATCTTAGATTTTAATGGAATTTCAGTGAACTGCACTTCGTATTTCCCCCAAAAAGGAATGATTCATTAGGAGCTGGAGCCAGGCTCCCTTTTTGTTCTGGCTAGTGAGAAGACAGCCTGGAGGTATATTGTATTAATTCCTAATATAAATGAAGTTAGATGACTGCAGAGCATAATGGTTATTTATGCTGAATAAGAAAGCAGGCATAGCAAAATGAAATGGAAGGGGACAGAACAGAAAATACATTTCTGCAAACAAGGGAATGAAGTAAGAGGGTAGAAAGTTACAGAAAGATTGCATACAGAAATTCATTCAAGCAATAAGCACTATTTTCTTTCAGATATCATAAGCAGAATAGGATTTCCTATCATATAAATCACAGTTTTACAAATGCAACAGAAAAAAACCATACAGGTGAATGATCACCAGTTGCTAACAAATGAAATACAAGTTTTAGATACATTGTTTAATTTGCCAATTCCAGTCACATTCCCTGCAGGAGCTGTCTGATATTCCCTACTTAGAATAAATATATTTGACTTTAAAAACAAATGCATTTCAGAGTTTATTTGGTAGAGCAGACTTAATAACAGATGTGTGCATGCCATGGTAGATGAAAATGCAGAACTTTAATTACAGCTATGTCAATTTTAGGCCCCAAATCTTGTTAAAAACACTATTACATTGGAAAAGCTTGATTGCATCAACTGTGGAGCTATCCTTTCCATTTTGGAATCCTTTACATTTTGGAATGCATTTGTTAAAGGTGACACCATTTATCTCAATTTTCTAGTTCATCAACATGTCCCAGAACTTCCTTTTACTAACCTCAAATGTTTAGCATTGTATCTCAAATTCCTAATTAAAGATGTATTTTTGTGCCAGCAGAGAAATGATAAAGCAATAGCTTTTATATGTGACCATCAGGAAAGCAGATCTCCATTAAATGATAGCACAGGACATATTCAGGAAGGTAAAGATTTCCCTTTCCTGAGAATGTCCAGGTTAGTGGGCCAAAAGCATCTGTGTAAGGGACAACAGAAATAGAGCTCACTGAGCTCAGTAATTTTGCTAAGCAATTTTACAGGGTCAGTCATCACACTAAGACTGGGGCTCCTACAATGAGAATTGATTCAGGACTACTAAGGATAACAGTTCAAAAAGAGATGGCAGAACTTCAGGTTATTGAACAGATAGTTTGATCTTTGAAGCTGAAAATAGAAAACATTTCCATTTTCAGGTTTGTTAAAATATAAGAAACAAGGGCAGGACAGCTTAAACCTTTTTACTGCCTGTCATTCAGCCAGATCAACAATTAGGAAATCAAGCTCATGGTCTGAACTGTCCAAAGACTCCACTCAGGGATGTGAGTCAATCATCTTTCCTAGGAACATCAGGAAATAAAACCATTGTGATGCCTAAATAGAAGCTGCTGCTCAAAGAAGGCAGGATTAGCCTGAGGAACGTGGCAAATTCACACAGGTAAAGTGGGCAACACACAAGTCACTCAAATCACTTTGCCAACACAGAATTTACATGACATTTTTGTACTCCTTGATGGATACATCCTTTAGTCTGTGTCTAAAGCCACATTTCCTTCCCATCCACAACAAATAACAATGTCCCCTGGGAATGCAGTGTGTGTGTATCCATGCCTGCTCTAAGGATAGGTGGTCATGCTGTGCTTGGCTCAACTCCTCCAAAATATCCTATAGACCCCTAAGAAAAGTTGCTTGGATATTGTGAAAGAGAGAAAGTGAGCAAACTGCAGGAGAGCCAATGCCATGTGCCACCAAGTGAAATGGAACAGAGGACAGGCAAGGCCAAGCAGCCTGCAGGGGATACACAGGATGCAGTGTCCAGATCCATAGGTCTGAAATGCTGGAATTGTTTTGTATATCATTATCTGATTACATTATGCTCTTTATCAACTCATTATCTTCCTTCTAAAGCACCCATTCTCCTTTTTCTTCACACTAAATTGAGATGTACACTGTTGTACCCATTTCTCTGACAGTGTCAACCAGAGACTTCTCACTGACTTCACTAGGGGTTGGACCAAGCCATATGAATAGATTTGAGACTTGCTTTTTCAGAGGTGGTTTTACTTCACAAGTTGCTTCTCATTCAGAAAATGGAGTGATTTGATCCTGAGAATGTGTCATTTCTTTCCAGAGGAATTATTACAGCTGTACTCAAAATAGTTCCAAGGAAGTAATTGTTTTATATAATGCCCATGATAATTGAACTGTGTGCTGCTGATAACTGCACTGGAAAAAAAAACTGATTTGCAGAATTTCCTCTTTTGTAGCAAATAGTTCAAAAGCTTCTGGATTTTACATCATAACTGTGAAACTTCTGTCACCCACATGCTTGTGAAGAAGAGTGACTCACTGAAGAAACAATTCCTTTTTACTTATTTAGCACAAACATATGTTTCATAGGTATTATTTTTCCTACTGGAGACTCTCACACTTCATGATACTCCTAAGCAAATTTTTGTACCTTTAATGCAGTTCCAACTCTGCTTTCTACCTGAAAAAAAGGTAAAAAAAGGAAAAAAAAGGAAAAAAAAATAGTCTGAAATAAGTGCCTGATAGAGTATACTTGTAGTCAGAGAGAATCACAAAAGAAAAAAATATAGATTCATCAGTAAAAAATGTAAGCATATAAATAAGCCACAAATGAGATACAAGTTGCTATTAAAAGAACTGTCAATTAACAGTATTTTCAATGTTAACAGAAACAAACTCCCTGCTGCAGAAGTGGTGGCTCCCACTCATTTCTCCATACATTCTCAGGAAGTCTGGTCATTGTCCTGTTGTGCTCTGCAATACTCTGAGCCCATTTCTCTGTTATCTGCCCTTTATTTATTCAGATTAACATATAGGTCTCCTATCAGCAGTCATAACTGTTTCTCAAAAATTCCATTACCTGTTGCTTGACCAAAGACTTCTCAATACATTTATGATGGTGGGTGGAAGATGTGGGTGATGAGTTCCACCTTTCCAGCCCCCAGTTCCACAGAGCATCTGAGTCACAGGGCTGGAGCCACCACAGCTCCCACTGCTGCAGATACTCCACTCTCTTCCTCCTCAGCTTCAGGACAAGGATGCAATTACAAAAATCTCAATTTTATGCAAAAGGTATAAGGAACCTTCCAACCTACCCACCTCAGCACAAGGAATACCTCAGAAGCACCATTTTAACATAATTATATGTTCACTTGATTTTTAGCCACCACTGTCTCTCAGCCCCTTTTCAAACAGGTTAATTCCTGTTTAACTATTCCTGTTACACCCTGCCCCAGTAAGAGATGTCACACAGATCTGTCACCACTGATACTGAAAATACTTGAGCCACTGAACTAGATTTTGTCCAAGATGCTATTTTGTCTGTTAGGTTTTCTTTCAGGACCTGTACATACAAACTGGTGCAGAATAACATTGATTTCTGCAACACCCAAGCCAAAGGCTTGGAGAGACACATACACAGATGCTTGGTTTCCAGCCCATCCCTGAGGGATCAGGCAAGAATTCATGGACAGAAGGACAGTATGACAGGAGCCATGGTGAGTAAAACAGGCAGGAGCAGTAGTGAATGAAATAATGCATGAACACATTGGCAGCAGTGATGGAGAATCCTCTTCCACCTGAGAGACATGAATAATATCACATCTTTTCAGATCAAAAAGCTTTAGACACTGTTCCAGAGGCACTGGTCCACTAACCTGGCAGTTCAAGAGGGAAACATTTTCATTGGCCACTGAATTAATCTATACCTTGAATTATTCATCATATCCCAGGAAAACAGCTCTCCATTAAGGAGACACCTGCATGGGGCAGACTATGACCTGCCTGTTCACCACCTACATTTGCTTCCCAAATCTCATGCTGTAAACATCTGCCTCTATTTCTCCTCTCAGCAGCCTTCCATAAAGGTTTTATTTTCTGGTACACAGATTCCTGAAAGAATGACCTTGAGGAGATGGATGCAATACAAGAATAAACCCCCCAAAAGCCCAAACCAAACTGTGGGGAGAAAACAGATCTTTCAGAGCAAGTTCTACAGCTTTTCAAGTAATCTGATATTCAATGATTAATAATACAAAAAAAACCAAAACTGGTCCAGGTGGACACAGAGTATCAGACTTTCTGAGAAAGTGTTAGTTCATGCAAGAATCCATTTACCTAGGAAACTAGAAGAACCTGAAAGTCTTTTACCATGGTAAGAAATTCTCACACCTAGCACTAACTGCTTATTAAACACACAGTCAGTTAATTGCCTATCTTTAGATTTGCTCCAAAATGCATAAATACTAGCTTAAATATTACACAGGAAGATATTAATACAAAAAGAATGCCATAATGAGAATAAAGCAGCCTGTCACTTGAACTCTCTTTATCTTGTCATACACTTCCACAAAATGAGGCATTCCAAATTTGCCAAATGATCCAGGCAGCTCTCCCAATTTCCAAGCATTAGTCCTACCATACCTCCCATTAAGCATTAATCTTATCATAGATTACTGCCCAGTGGTACTTTATCTTGTACTTCATTTATATCAGTTAGATTCTTTGAGTGGTCTGCTCCAGAATGGACGTTCTTGGGGAAAAAAAAATTCAAATAGAACAGCCTCAGGGAGTTTTATTTTCCCCTGCTATTTTTTTAGATACTGCTTAACAAAAGAATTACTCCTTACATATCACCATCTAATATACTGAGACCAGTATGTTTTGTCATTTGAAATGCTTCAGAGACAGATCCTTGCTGTGCAGATGTGTTTGTGGGGGTACCTGTCCCACCCAGTGACTGGAATCAATTGTGTCACCCAGGGAGCCCAGACATCCCTTTAACAAAGCCTTATCCTGCACTTGAGCACTGAGGAGCCACAATCCTCTCTCTCCCTGTGGATCATTTCCAGAAATACTCACTTTGGTGTGCAGCTGACAGGCTGGACATGCCTGGCTGCAGCTGCCCTTTCCTCCTGTCAAGGCTGCTGCCTTCATTTTGGGGGAAGTTCTTCCTACAGGGGTAGGGACGGTGCTGCTTTTGCTGCAAAGGCAAAAGAATTCACTCATTATTCTGGTTATTCGTTACCCTGCTGAGACAAATGTTATGAAGAACAAAACACAGAATGCTAATCTGGTGTGAGTTTTGAATATTACTCAGGGAATTGAAGCACTATGAAAAGATCTTGTGGAATCAGAAATGCTGCCTGGTAATAATAATGGAAGAAGGGACTTGTTCTCTAATTACCAGACATGAATTTGAGAAATTTGTCTTCCAAGGCACCATGACTTTGCAGTTCATTACATTCTCAATGACTCATATAATGAATATGTCCTTTTAATTGCTCTGTGTTGCCTTGACCCTTACATTAAGAGAATCATCCATTCTTTCACAGATAGTGGTTACCCTTGTGTTCACAGAGTGCTGCCTTAATCTAAGTGGACTTGCTGCATCCAAATTCCAGCAGGTAATGAGAGTCCAAGTGAAGAGCACAGCTCCAGAGACTGGGGAATAATCCAGAGTGGGAGGAGAATCTTCTCAGAGTACAAAAGAGAGCTGACTGAAAGAACAAATTAAAGGAAGATGTACATGAGCACCAGAGGGTTAGAGCTTTCAATTTTTCTGTTATATTGATATCACAGTTTTAGTATTAAATGGTGGGGTTCTTATATAGATACACCTGGAATAAACTGCACTGACTCTGCTTCCCATGAGAAGGTATTAGAATTTGTAAACTGAACAGTCCTTTACCACTGGTCACTAGAGCTACACATACAACACACACAAGTCACATATGGAACATCTTAAAGAGGCACTAAATCTTAGGAGGGCCTTAAGTATGTTTGGAATGTGGTATTGCTGACTGAATATCTTCGAAATAGTCAGCAATAAACACTCAGTTTACACATGCAAATTTTATGTTCCTTGAGAGTTTAAAAATTCCACTCCAACTAATTTTCATACTTAGGTCCATATCAGTGTGGGCTGAACTGGTACCATCATCTGTTCAAAAGCTGCTACAAACCACTGATTCATACAGACACTTTGAATTTTCAGTGTAATGGAAAATCAGTTATGCACATGTCAAACAGGTCAAATTTTATTGACTTGAGAGCACTAATAGTCTATATTGACCTTGAATTAACATAGTCAATCAAAATCTGAGATAAAGCCCAAGTTACCATGTCAGCTTCCTGCTTTGTGCTGGTTTCCTTTAGCACTGACTCATCTTGGGTGAAAAGGTCAAAAAGTTCTGACTGCTAAAAACTTTGAAGAAGCTTTTCACCCTGTTAGTGAAAAAGATGTCAAAAAGTTCAAAGCAAAAGAGAACATGAATTTATGGAAGAACAGCCACTAGCAAGACTAAAATCTCAGAGTTAATCATTAAAGCAGAGTAAAGGAAGAATTTTTATATTTCTGAGAGACATGTTAAACCTTACCTAACCAGCATTATCCAAGAATAAGAATATCTAGTCTTTTTGCTTAGCATCACTTTCCCTAAAAAAATGTCCTTTTAAACATTTTTAGACATAACCCTGGAGAAGTCTTAGCATATACATTCACCCCTGTGGGTTTGTTTGTTTTCTTCTATCAGAAAGGAAAAGTAAGCAGAAAACTTACTGATATTTCATCTCTTAGCTTCTGATAACTTTCTGTCTTGTTAACACTGAACTAATGAAGTCCTACTAAAGTTTGGGCTGTCTGAATGAAGCTTTTCCTAGGACAGGGGACATAATGGGAGTTTTACATGTTTCACTGTCAACTTTATCCATTGATAGAGGCTGAAACAGCAAATTATGAAATGGATTGCCTTATGCTATGAAGTCTCAAGAACTATAATAAAAATAGATTCACACACAGATATATTTATATATAGATATATACACACACAGAGATGGATTTTGGAGACCACTGACCAGCAGAGTGGAGTTTGGAAATGGGAAAGAATCAATTTGAACATTGATTGTTGAATTCTGTGGATTCACCACATATTTTTTATTACTCTTACATTATTTAGAATTTATTTCAGAAAGTTTCCAAAACCACCTATGGAATTATGCATCCATTGTACTCACTTGACATTCATTGGGGTTTTGGGGATTAAGTCCATCAAGCTCCATGGAAAAATCCTTCTGCCAGGATTCAGACAAGGCTGCTCTTCTAAAGAAATCCCAGTGGAGAACTTAATAATGTCTTGGCCAAGGGGTAAATCTCTTCAAAGTTCCACAGCAGCTCATGCATACCAATGGGGCTAAAGCATGATATAGGGTCTGGTTTGCAGTGAACACTAGAGACAGCTTCACAGATCTAAAAATATAATTAAATCAGCTTTTCGTGTACCTTGGCATACTCTTTTTGTATAGTTAGCTAAGAAAACAATCACAATAACAACCTGCACATTTATTAATTATACATTCCAGAGAAAAAATTATTTTAATATGAAGCCAATTGAAACCCAGTTAGGATTTGAAATCTGAAGAGATATAATGATATACTGGAACAATCTTGATTGCAGAGTTAATTAGAGAGCAAGTAGTGTATTTTTTATTAAAAATTAATAATTCATGCAACTTAATTGTAAGATAATGACAATTTTGTCTACTATATGTACTTAAAATTATAAAATCTTCATGTTTTATAGCTATGATTTCAAGTATTCATTTTACTTGATATATGTCAAAGAGTTGCTGTTAAAGCAGCTGTCAAAAATCTAATGCAAATGAAAATATTGCTCATCTAGAACAAAACACAAACACAATCCTAATAATTCTGAGTTGCCAAGGCTTCTATTTCTTGCTGTATCATGGAAAGCCACAAAGAATTCTCTTGATTTAATGGTCAGAATAAATCAGGACCATAAGCAGTCAGGAAATTCAGACAGGCCAGTTCTCTCAATGAAGTTGAAGGCTCAAGACAGGAGCTTCCCTTCAGATTTAATTCTATATGTCCTTTTCTTTATACACATGTGAATAAATGGGAAAATTATTCCAGTTAGCTCAATATCCCATTTAAGCAGAAGTACAATCATCATGGTAGGTAAATACTGTGCACAGTCTCTAACTCAATTTTCTCAGTACTATTTAGATGTGTTCAGTGCTCAAACAAGATAGAAGAAAAGGTTGTTTGCAATCTACAAATTGTATCAACTTGTTTGCCTGCATTTTTCTGGTTTTATTTCCACAAGAAAATAAATTAATTTCTCCATTTAAGTTTACAACAAAGAGCACTCCCTTTCAGAACACCCCTTCCCCTTTTCTCTCTTACTTCAATTATATCAGTCACAGCAGTTTTTACCACGAAAGAATTTTTGAGCCTCTCTGTGCTCCATGAGTGGCACTTCATGTGACTCTACTCATGTGCCTGCTGAGCTTACACTACAGACCAAGGCAAAAGCTGTGCTCTGGAATTACCAGGGAACATCAGAATCTCTCCTGAATGAGCATTAAATGGCAATAAAGCAGAAATGCTGACAATTGATAATCAGGGGCATGGTGTCACTTTGGACACGTTACATCCCATGCTGCCTAAATATGATCAGCACTAGAAACAATGCAGAATTCATATCTACCCACTGAGGAGCAGTTAATGGAATTTCCAACAGGAATCATAGAATAATTTGAGTGATAAGGACCTTTGAAGGTCAACTTGTCCAAATCCCCTGAAATGAGGGATTCTTAACCAGATCAGGTTCTCAGAGCCCCATCCAACCTTTGGTGTTTCCAGGGATGGGGCATTCCCCACCTGTCTGGTCATCCTGCTCCAGTGTTTGCCATCTTGATTAAAAATTTATTTCTTATATCAGTATCCAGTGATAGGACAACAGAAAAAGCACACAAATGGAAACACAAAAAAAAAAGTAGTTAAACATAAGGAAGTGTCTTAGTTAAACATAAGGAAGTGTCTTCCTGTAAAACTGATCAGGTACCACAAACAAACACAGAACAGGCTGCCCAGACAGGCTGTGGCCTCTCTGTCACTGGTGATGTGCCCAACCCAATTGGACACAGTCATGGGCAACCTCCTTAATTGATTTTGCTTTGAGCAGGGATTTCAGCAAGATAATCTTCAGGGGTCCCTGCCAAAGTCAGCCCTCATGGTCCTAAGTGTTTTTCTCATCTTTGTAACTCCAGCCAGCCTTTTTGCTCTCATACTTGCTTGGAGCATAAATATTTAGGGACATAGCTCAGCTGAGGTTTATGTTGTATCTTCAAAATTACAGAACTTGCCTTGCTGTTCATACCCTGTATTTTCTGAGATGATTAATGTCTTTGTTGGAGTCAAGCAATATTGCATTTGTCACACTGCCATGCACTAAGTAACTATTTTAAATCAGTGATGTTCACTGCAGAAAGTGCTAAGATGACTACTTTTTCTGAACTGGAACAGAAAAGAAAAGCACATATTTGCAAGATAAAAACCATGTTAATAGAGGCCTGTTTATGACAACACATAGTATAATTGATGATTAAATAAACTTGCACATATGGTAAATGAAAATTATACACAAAATAAAAATTCATGCATATATCTGTAAAAATAAATCGAGCACTGTGTAAGTCTAGGGATGTTTTTCCTTTCCTCTGGAAAATGTCTACTTCACTTTCAATGATAACATAATGTAACTAAAAACAGCACTAAAAGCAGTTCTGTTCTGAAAGACCAAGGAGGCAGGAACAAACTGAAGGCAGCAGTCAAAAACCATGACTAAAAGCTTCCTCTTCCCTCCCACCACACCACTTAAATTCAGTTAGCACAAGGTGTAGTCTCACTCATGTAAAGCTGTTATGCATGAACAGTCTCTCCCTGTTTTTGTTTCAATAAATGCTGAAGGGGCTTCTGAACACTGCCCTTTGTTATTGAAGACAGAAGTCAAGACAGCAAATAGAAGATTTATGACAATATTTTTTACATTTTTACATTTAACTTCTTACAGAGACTTGAATCACAAGTTTTCTCATACCAAATTTGGTTAGCAGTTCTAGATTGTAATAATGAAGAGAAAAACCACATATAGGCCTAAAATCCAACAGCTTGGACATGCTGTATGAAGAAATGAGTCAAATGATGGCTCAACCTACCCAATACATTATAAACCTATACATTAATGCAAGAAGTGTGGGAAACAAACAAGAGAAGCTGAAGAGGAATACTTAAAAATGAGCATTTAATGAGTAGCAGTACAGAACCTTAGTAAATCAGACATATTACTGCATTAGAAAAGGCCACCATGTTCATGCATGACACTTGAGATCCAAATTTGGGAAATTACCCTTGCTGAAAGTCTGGAAACGTGTTAATGTTCATTGTAGATGACTAAATCATGAAAATTCAGTGGAAAGAACTTTCTTGAACAAATACCACAACTACCAAGGCACAATACAGGGTATTAATTTACATTATTCAGAAAACCTTTAAAGCCATAATGAATACAGTACAATATGGATTAATCTGTAAATATGGTGCTGATAAATTTTAGAGATGCACATGCACATCTAGAAGGCAGAAAAAAGTCTGTGCAGAGACTGTTGTGTACTTAATGTGTACAACAAGAAGGGAAGGGAAACACAGTCTGGATGAAAATGACCATGGGATGGTAAGAGCTGATGAAACTTGGGAAAAAAGGGGGCTGGATAGCAGGACAGAAACAGACAGACTTAAAGAAAAGAAAGTTCAATAGATTCAACAAATTCTTAGGGAAAGAAAGCAATGACTGGAAAAAAAAATTATGAAGAGTGACAGTTCCACAAAAATTACCTATCCCAGTATAGAAGTTAAAAATAACTACATCAGGAGCTCCTCACCAGTGTCAAACCAAAGTGCTGAGAAAGTGGAAATAGGTTCTACTAAAATTATAGGACAAGTATGTAAAAGAAAATTAGAAATGTCAAAGCATAAGATGGAAAGAAGCCAGCAAAGAATTCAAAGACAACAAGAAATCATTGCAGATGTCAGGAGTAAGAGAATTATGTGGCACTCTAGTAGTGACTGTAGAAGGAAAGCTATCACAATGCTCACATGCTGAGAGGTATTCTTGCTTTAAAATGTTAACTGCAAGCAGGTGGGTTGAAGAATTTACACCAGAGAAAAGATTCTGGAATAAAGAAAAACAGATTAAAACAAGCTACTCATCCTTACTGATCTCACTGAAGTAGCTGCAGCAAATCAGACATATTAAAACTCACTGGGTATCTGTGAGGAACTGCAAAGCCAAAAATGTCATTTGCAGTATCTGTCATTAAAAGGAATATAGGAACCATAAACCACAGGTCTGGAAGCATACACAAGTTATTAAATTTCCCTTCACCCCCAAACTGGTCACAAATAACAAGGAATCTGAAAAACATGGTTATGCCCAAGAGCTGGTATGTCTCAGTCCAGGACACATCATGTCAAATTAATTTTCTAATTTTCTTCTCCAACAAGGTGACAAGTCATTCAAGAAGGAAGAAATACTTGTATATCAATTTTTGTAGAGCTTTTGACATAATATATTCTGGTAGGTGAACCAGGGAAGTACAATCATCAAAAAAGTAATGAAGAATAGGTAAAAAAATGCTTGGGATAATCAGACAGATGGAATTATTAATAGTGATTTAGTATGAAATGGTAAAACATACCAAAGTCACAGAGGCTGATTGTAGATGTGCTGTATTCAGTATTGTTATTATTAACTTCAAGAAAGGAAGAGAGAATACATTTATTAAATATGCACCTCCCACCAAAATAAGACATGCCCCATGTACACTGGGGCAGAAGTCTAGAATTCACAGTGGTCTTGACAAACTGAAAAAAAAGATCTGGCACTAAATTGGTAAAGATGAAAAACAGACTTAAATTCCTTCCTAAGTGAAGCACTAGGCAGGAATGTCACACCATCACAGACATGTAACAAAATTAATGTTATAAACGTTTGTGCCCATTCACCAAACATGTCTAACATAAGAACATACAAACCACAGTGCATATGCATAAAAACATGTATACAGCAAATAAATACTGAGAAAAACCCTTGTCCCAAAGGTTCTCTAGTCACCTTGGGCAAGGCTCCAGCAAGCATTGCCTCTGTGGAACAAATGAAGCTGTCAACTGAGCTTTAGCAGAGACATGGACAAACTGAGGTAGATAATCAGAGATTTAGGAAGCATAACAAAAGAAAGAGCAAAAGAGCAGGGAATGCTTCAATTTGATGGTTACAGTAGATAAGTGAAAGACCAAAGGGCTTAAACTACACTAACACACCAGTTTAGAGACTGAGAAAAATCTCAGGTACTAAGGAAGAAACAGTGAAATTAATTGCCTGGGGTAGTCATGGCATTGTTATCACTGGAGGATTTTATAAACAATTATACAAACATTTGTCAGGAGGTACACAGCTGTAATTTATTCTGCCTTGAGGGTCTTCCTGATTTCTTTTTCCAAGATTCTGCCATCCAGAATAGTCATTAATTTAACAGATAAGATGCACAACATAAAGGTGTTCTGCTATCAAGTTTCTGCTCTACCTAGACAAGTAAATATTTAACAGGAGCTTTGAATGGTGATTTTCTCATTTCAAGACACAGATGCTCCAACTCCTGAATTACCATGCACTGGGAATCTCAGGTGTTCTCTCAATTGCTTACCTACAGGAAATTTCTGCATCTAAAAGACAACAGACTGATATGAATTTTGTGCACATTCTTCTAGTTAATTAATTTTTCCACAGTTAAAACTACTTAGGCTGTGATTCTTTCCCACTTGACTTTATGCAGCTTCCTGCATTCATTTGAATCTCCTGGCATGGGGCAAATATCTCAGCTGGTATGTCCACAGTTTAGCCAATTTTCTTGGACTTTACACACTAACTTTGATATAACTACACATAAGTGGGAAAAAATCCCCAAATTCAAAATTGCTTGCCTATGTTACCTTGCAAAATTAGGAGTGTCACAGTCTGACCTTTAACATTTTAACTTCCATTTCAGCTCTGATCCAACAGAGATCATAGCTTGACACCTCAAAGCTATTTTATGCATATTCTGATTGTATTAACTATTTTTAGCTGTCTTTTTTAACTGAAGTGTGTGAGTAAGCACATTTTGCCAAACTGCAAAGTTCAGCAACGCTTTTAAAGGCATAAACTCCTTTGAGGTTTATTGCAGTCTTTTCCCAAGTAATATGATTTCAACCCAAACTCCAAAAGATGATAATTTCACTTTGTGTTCTCGAGGCAACAAAGCAGATACAAAAAAAACCCAAAAAACAAAAAAACCCAAAAAGATCCCCAAAATCCTAACCCCAAACCCCTTATTACTTCAAACAAGCCTCCTCTATTATTAATGTGATGTAAAACTTTTACTTGCTGCCTGTGCAGGGGGTTTAGTGAGGAATGGTGAAGGGAACAACTCATGGCAGTGCCAGGTCAGTGGTGATATGGGAACACCAAATGTCAGTGCACCAAAAATCCTATATTATAGAATTTCACTATTGTAATTCTACATGAGAAAATCTTTACTTGAATACAGGGAAAATTTCACTAATTCTTTAAAAGTGATTTTTTTTTTAAAGGAGAATGTAGACAGATTCAAATTTGGAAACAAAAATAATTTTATCTTCAGGTTCTCTGTTTGGCAGTCTAAGTCAGAAAATTAATGGGAGTCTTGTAAGAAAGGTTCTGCACTTCAATCAGAATAAACTTTTAAATAAAACTAAGACATAGGACAATCTTCCTTGAAAATATTAAACAAAGTAATATTCCCTTCTTCTGTAGAACTATAAACATTGTAAAGATAGTACAGGATGATTTTTTTCATATTTCATATGGTGATGAAAACAATCATAGAACCTTAAGGTAGTTTTCAAAGTAACTCCTTACTGATTAATCTTACAAATATGCTGTTATCTATAAATGCTGTAAATAGCTACAGCCAGCAGAAAGAATCCTATTTTACACTACATGTAACTCAGAGTAGCATCTTAATTAATTGGGTATCTCTTTTCACCATATATACAATCAGAATTTAAAATTATATGCTTTGTTTTTTTATCTAAAATTTGATAATAGCAAATCATATAATATAGAAAATATGTAATTTATGCAGGCGTGCAACACAAAGACAATTAGAAACACCCTAGTTTGATTTCACACAGCATAATTTTGCCTCCCTAGGCAATGATTACTTTTTAGTGGTTTCACTGGCTTCAGTCATAAGAGTTGATTATGATTTTTTAGATCATTCTTTGACACAGGACTCACAACTCTCAAACCAAGAACGGTTCCAAGCATCAGTAGGACCTTTTATACCCTTCTCACATGCATGACCCCTGTGTGCCCTCTTGCCCTTTGGTGATTGTTCAATACACATCAATATTCCATATTTTTTTCCTTCAGTGCTGCTCACCTGCCTTACACAGCTGCAGCTTCTCAGGGCTGAGGTTCCTGCAGCACTATCTTATTTTTTACAGTCCATTCTCCTGCAATTGTCCCCAAATTTCCCTTAAGCAGAAGTGTTTTTTTTAATTTCTCTCCACATTTCTAGCTTTTTAAATATTTTATTCTTCCTTAGCTATATTATTTTTAGCTCCACTGCTAAACCTATGCTTACCTATGCATTCACTGCTGTCCCTGGTCAGTGCCCAGCACTGTGCTGTGCCCTGTGACCAGGGTACAGTGGCAGCAGCACAAACGTTCCCATGCTCTGGCCTCGTGCCTGTGTCCATCTTCACTGTGGAAATATGGCCAAATGTCACCCTCCAGCCTGCCTCTGTGGAAATATGGCCAAATGTCACCCCTCCAGTCTGTCCCTGTGGAAATATGGCCAAGTGTCACCCCTCCAGCCTGCTCAGACCCCTTCCACCCCTGCAGGGGCCAGAGCAGACCTCAGGAGCAGCCTGTGCTCGCTGCCCCTCCTCAGGAGGCAGCACCAGACACTGAAACTCCTCCTGGGGTTTTCTGGCCTGGGTGATGCCTCAGTTTTGGGTTTTCTGTTGTGCTTTGGTGGGAAGATTTCCCCTTCACATTAAGGGGTGCTGGGATCTTTTCACAAGGCAGTCTTGTCCCAGCAGGGGACTCAAGGACACTCTCTTCAAACTCCAAACTCAGAGCACAAACAACAGGAAAAAAGGAGCCAAGCAAGGAGGATGGAGCCTCGTGGTTTAGAATTATTGACTGGACAGCTGACTGCTATGTACAAATGGACTGCAACCTGTAAAAGTGGGAGATCTCATGATGAGATCCTCCCTTTGGAGCCATCCAGGCAAAGGCTGCTGTGGCTCTGGTGCTGCCAGGGTGTGGCCTTGAAGGCACTCAAATAAATACTGAGTTTATTCCTTTAAACCTGCCTAGGCTCTGGTTCAGCTTCTTAAGGCATCACAGATAATATTGAGTTTATTCCTTTAACCCTGCCTAGCCTCTGTTCAGCTTCTTAAGGCATCACAGGTAATACTGAGTTTATTACTGAGTTTATTCCTTTACCCCTGCCTAGGCTCTGGTTCAGCTTCTTAAGGCATCACAGGTAATACTGAGTTTATTCCTGTAACTCTGCCTAGCCTCTAGTTCAGCTTCTTAAGGTATCACAGGTAATACTGAGTTTATTCATTTAACCTTGCCTGGCCTCTGTTCAGCTTCTTGAGGCATCACAGGTAATACTGAGTTTATTCCTTTAACCTTGCCTGGCCTCTGTTCAGCTTCTTGAGGCATCACAGGTAATACTGAGTTTATTCCTGTAACTCTGCCCAGGCTCTGGTTCAGCTTCTTAAGGCATCACGGGTAAACAGCATTGTGTTTCCAATAGAAATGCTACTCCAACAGTATTTGAAGCTATAAATAAAAGAATATTAATATAGCCTACAACATTAACACAAAGAGAAAGCTTTATTTGTTGTAGTGACACACCTCTGATCAGCATTTTTATACCTCGTGGATGTGAATTCCTTTACATAAAAATAAAAGGGCATCATTTCAAGCCAACATGTGCAGAAAACTCTTCAATTTATGTTACTGTCTGCAAAAATACTGCTTTAGAAAAGCTCTTCATCTTTCTGGATATTCTTTATGACATTATTCTTTAATTATCTCAGATGTAAACATTAAAGAAAGGACTAATTAATTAGAAAGCCTTTTGTGCTAGACACCTGATGTCTAGAAAAATCAGTATTTGTTTTTAGAAGGTCTAGAAGGGAACGGATGAAAGAAGCAATTTGAATTGGCTGCAGATACTTCACGTTAGTGGATAATTAATTTTCTTCATATTTTGTCCTAGATTTCATTAGGCAACAGTTGTAAACATGTCTATGCTAGTGAAAGAATGTCAGAATTCAGTTTAGATTACGACTCCTCAGGAAAAAAATAATGCAACAGCAAGCAAAACTAGAAAGAAGAAACTTGTTGAGAATTCAAAGCAATAATTTAAAGCTGTTTAAATAACTTCTATTGGAAGTTAAGGGAATATGACCCTCATCTCTGAAGGTAATCTAAGACCTATGGGAGTTCCAAATACCAAAGGCAATATTCTGGTAATTTAACCTGCTAGCTATGATAATGAAATAACAGGGGAAATAGCCTTAAAACACAGGATAGCACTACATTTTCTTTATTTATGTATTTTTACCTTTAGTGTTTAATGTAAGAATTTATAACACCGAGACATTTCTGCACTTGAAGGGTTTTTTTTACATTTTCTTATTTACATGCAGAGAGTAAAATTTTATCTAATAAAAATTACATAATATTGCTCAGAATATTTGTAATAAACATGCTTAATTTTTATCTTGAAGGCAGGCACTATGAGAGGTACGTTCTGATTGTGAAAAAAGCTGTAAATGGAGTTGCCAGGACATATCTTATGGGAAAAATGTGATTTACATGTATCCTACCCAAGCATTAATTCAGTGAGTAACAGTTGGGATTTAGCACTGCTGATAACTCAGATTTAAATCAAAATTGTCTGGCTGCTGACAACACTGCAACAGTGCCTGCCCTCCTTTAGCATCCTCAGAAATCCCCTTTATGTGTGAATCAGACAGATGAAATCTTGAACAGTGCAAGTTTGTTTAACTGATGCTCTTGTGTGGAGATGGGGATGAAGGACCAAGGAGGAGCTGTCCTGGTGCTCACACCAGTGAGGAGCAGAACAAGAAGTGGTAAAGCATTTACTGATCAATCATTGCACAAAACTAAGTGCTGTAACATTTTCTTGGGATAAATGCAAAGGATTTGCTTCACTTGAGCTCAGAGGATGCAATTGAAGTCACTGGGGTCGACTTAGGCTTCTATACAAAGATTTTCTGGCTCAAGGTCTCCAGATCATTTTCCTGGATGCCTTGGGCCTCCACATCCTGAAGAAGTGGATTTTACAGATTATCTTGTCTCACACCAGCCATCCAAACAAACACTATTGCTAGTGGGTTTAAATGATGTTTAGATTCAGTACAGAATTGACTACACTCAATCTCAGACCTGCAATTCTGCTCCTCACTGGTTTCAAGAATTGTGTTCAAAAAATCTCAGACATCTACTCCATATGAAAACATCCAAAGTTGCAAAACAGAACTGACTTTCAAGCAGTTCATTCATTAACAATTGCATTAGAAAAGCAGACTTTCTATCAAAAAAATAGACTAACCCAAAGAAAGATAAGCAAGAAGATTTACTTCGAAAGAAGATTATTCTTACAAATCTGAAGGACAGGGGGAGTTCTGCAGATTACTGCAGATATATGGAAATTATTTTAAAAGAACTACAATGTCTTCTTGCAGGATAATTATGCTGACATTGGAACAGCAAGTGTAGCTTTCTGTGCCTACACAACATCTGTCTCAGGCACTGAAATAACCATTTTGGAAACAACAGAATGCATCTGCCTTCAGAAATAAAATCAAACCAAACTATTTACAATATTGTCTACTTTATCTAATCAAACTCACATTAAAAAAAATGCAATTTCAACTTAATTGATCTTCATTTCACCGTGGTTTCAGTGAAATTGTGCAGGCCTTACATTCTAATGAAATAAACCACTTTATTAACAGCTGTTAGCAATGACACTTCAGTTTTCTCAGCACACCATGTTAAAAAAGAAGATAGAAAAGGTAATTAGGGTAGTTTATTGCAAGACTGATTTTAGTGAAAATAGAGGTACTTTTTAAATGCCAGCATAATTTATTATGCCAAGAAGGTTTGGAATTAGTAACATGACACTGCTTCCAATGAAATCTGGTACAAGACTTTTATTAAGTCAGCTTTAAGCCACAAGAGAGGGACACAAGGTGGATTATCCAGATTAAATCAGATATAAATTCAGCCTTACAGTTTGCAAGAAGACACTGGGAGAAACTGGGCTGCAAAGCCACACTATTGCTGTGAATCATTTTGACCTGGTCTAGGGGAGAATAAATCTCTCACTCAATGAAAAACTTTTTGACACAACTCTTGGAACTTACACAAATCTCCCCAGACTTCAGCCAGTCATATTATGCCATCAAAAAGGAGAAAGTTCTCAGATTTGTATGTTTGTTTTAATGATGCTTCTGTGATTTAAACCTGATATAAATAGGTTTAATTTTTCTTGAGCAGAACCTAAGGGCAGTACAAATTTTATGGGGAAGGAAAAATTCTTCAGAATTAAATGATTTTTATTATTGAAATGTCTTCCAAATATTTAAGGACCCATCATCACATTGTGTCTCCTTTATCTAGGTTTAGCATTCTTGGTAGTCAGTTTCTCAGGCTCTTCTTTTCTTAATTTTAGCCCTGTTTTTCTCAGTATCCTTGATGAATTCCTGAGGGCTCTAATAACAATCCTGCAGGGGGTTTGATAAGGTCACTCACAGTTTGGCTGGTGCATCAGAATGTCCTTTACACAGGGACTCTGCTGCACCCACCAGGACAGACTCCAGCTCTGGCAGCCTGGGAGGCTCCTCAGGAGGCAAAGTTTGATCTCTCAGAACCACCAGCAAATCCAGCAGCCAAAAAACCAACTGCAAATCACCCCGGGTTTCCTCAGCCTGCCCCTGACCATCTCTGCCATGGTTCTTAGGCAGAGCCTTGATTAAGGAGCAGCACCCTGTGCTCAGGGAATGCCAGCCCTGCACAGCTCCCGAAACCGCAGCCCGGTTACCATGGCTACAGCAATGCATCCCAGAGGATGGCTGCATCTACACAGAACATCCCAAATCCAGAATACCAATGACAGGGAAGAGTCCAGATATCCACATCCCAAACCCAGAGTACCAATGACAGGGAAGGGTCCATCCATCCACATCCCAAACCTGGAATGCCAATGAAAGGGAAGAGTCCAGATATCCACATCCCAAATCCAGAATGCCAAGGAAAGGGAAGAGTCTAGATATCCACATCCCAAATCCAGAATACCAATGAAAGGGAAGAGTCCAGATATCCACATCCCAAATCCAGAATGCCAAGGAAAGGGAAGAGTCCAGATATCCACATCCCAAACCACAAATACCAATGGAAGGGAAGAGTCCAGATATCCACATCCCAAACCACAAATACCAGTGAAAGGGAAGAGTCCAGATATCCACATCCCAAACCCGGAATTCCAATGAAAGGGAAGAGTCCAGATATTCACACTGCAGCTCGAAGGGGCACTTTGCAAATGTGAAATATTTGCACTTAGTCAACTGCAAATACAATTATATTATTTCCCAATCATAAAAAAACCCCAAAAAACGCCAAAAAAAAAACCCCAAAAAACCCATAAACACCGAAACCAACAACCCTACTGCCTTTGCAAAAGCCTTTTCTCTCTCTTTGGCCTATAACTAGATTTCATTTTTATGCAGTTTTTTTTAAAAAATCAGAGTTCAAATGTTGTGGCTTAACAGAAATAAGTACCCATTTTCCTAATAAAAACTCATAAAAGCCTCAGGTGAAGTTTCAGGAAATATGAGTGAATTTGCACTGCTGCCCCAGCTGAAGGTTATATAGGTAAGGGCCTGCTAATGCATCACTAAAAAACTAATTTAAATATATAAGGACTTTCCCATAGATTAAAATTAAGCAAACAAATGTAATAAGGATTTCACATTAGCTATATGCCAATTTCTCTGGGGTCAGAAAACACAAAACTGGATTCAAACTGATTTTTTCTCTTTTGGCTTAAGCATCACTGGCCTCTGCAATACAGTTTACAGAATCTCATGTTACTGAAATTGTGACAGCCACTTAATAATTACCTAACAAAAAAAAGTCTTCAGCTGTGATTTAATTCTGATCTTCGGCCATAAAGTGAGGCATTGCCAGTGCATAGGCTGTAATGCAGGATTAACTGAACCCTGCTCCATTCTCAGGGGATTTCACATTAAACAATTCCCATAACAGGCACCCTGCCTGTTGCAGGACCCCAAAGTTCACACAACACCCATAGAGAGGTGAGATTCATGAGCACCAGGATGATAAAATCACCTACTGAATCCAGAGTCTGCAAGTCTTACATTAAATTATGGAAGTGGTCAAGTACCCATTTCCATGTCAGATTTTTCCAACTTATTTTATTCTATTATTCTGTTGTACAGACAGATCTAATCAAGGTTCCTCTCTGAATCCAAAAGTGTCAGCCCACACCTTAGGACACTATCATTTCAAATAACTTATCAGTTATTCTTCATGTGAAGTATCTAATATTTTCCTCTGTTCTTAGGACCTGAGAGCAGGGAAAGGGAAAAAATTATCAGGTATTTTTAATAAGCTTCTGTACACACTCTAATTAAATTTAGAAAGGAAAATAAATTAATGCCTAGCATTATTCCTAAGTAACACATGTATTTAACTTAATTAAACACAGAAAAGTTATCCTTTCAGTTAACAAGCAAAAGATCATTCTGTACGAAGGATTTTCTTGAACAACTCTTCAAGCATTAATTGATAGACTGTGGCTTACTTGCTGTAATTGTCTGTTTCAAGAATTACATATGTGACTCCTGAGAGTGGTTTATTGGAGCTTATCCAAAACTAGCATCTGTCCACAGCACTAGAAAAATTGGACTTCCCTGTTTGTGCCTGTTTCACACAGAAGAGGGAAAACCCCATTCATATTGCCAAGAACTTCTCCATGGTATTGTCTCAGGAAAAAAAAAATTCTGCTGTTTGAGTGCTCCAAAACCCACACTCTGTCCAAAACCACCTAAAATGCTGTTCCTGTTGTTCAGTTTCAAAATAATCATATAAAATAGAAAGAATTCAGTGGCTCAGCTGACACCAACTGGAGTAGCTGTTTTATATGTAAAATTCTGAAAGCAAATAAAAGAGAGCTGGAAAAAGGTTTTTGTGATCGGCTTTCTTGCAACCAGAGTTTAATTGTGCTAATCTTGAGCAAAGTAAACAAAGTTGAGAAAGATTATTCTCAAATATCATACTTTGAACTGCAACTTCATTTGCTTGAGGGTTGGTTACGCTGCAGAAATGAGGGGAAGTGTTTCTAGAACTTGTTTAAAAGGTTGTAAGCAAAGTAGCCTCCTGTCAGATCCAGGTGCCAGTTTGAAGTTTGTGTGGACACATCAAGGGACACTGAGATGCTGTCTTGGGGTGATTTTCTCTTCCCTTTTGGTCTGCTCTATGCCCAGAGCTGCCAGGTGAACTTTTATTTTTTTTTAATTCCCTGAGACAAAAGCTCTGGCCATTTTTCTTTTCCCCTCATCCCCACCACTTTGTCAGCTGTTGTTTTTTTCCTTCCCCTGGCCCTTTTTTTGTTTTGTTTTGGGGGTTTTGGGGGGTTTTTTGGGTTTTTTTGTTTGTCTGTTTGTTTGTTTTTGTTTTTTTGTGGTTTCTTTTTTGTTGTTTTTGTTTTGGGGTTTTTGTTTGGTTGAGGGTTTTGTTTGGTTTGTTTTTGGGGGGTATTTTTTGGGTTTTGTTGTTGTTTCTGGTTTTTGGGTTTTGTGTTATTGGTTTTTTTTGTTTTCTGGTGGGGGACAGGGACAGGAGGTAAGGTTCTGACAATTCAGTATCTAGCATTTATTAATTTTTTTCCCCTGTGCCATGTGGGCATTTTGTTTGTCAATAAACAATTCCTTTTTTTCACTTTCATCCACTAGTATTCATTTTCTCACTGGCAGAAAGGGATTGCTGGAACCTCTTTCTTTTTTGAGGAAATACTCATTCCAGAGTGTGCTTCCCCTAGACCTGTCTCTAAACTGAGACAGATGGCATTAGCACAAGAAATGGTTAATTCCACCAGGTTCAGCCTTTAGAAATGCCTGATCTTCATCTTCTACATCTTCATCCCTACAGAACCTGGTGTCCTTAGATACTGTGCTACTCTTTTAAAAAATAAAATGTTCTGACCTTGAATATTTTATTAAAAACCAAACCAACAAACACTTGAATCATGCTCTGGTTGGCAATCACCTCCTTCCCTCTGCCACCCAGCTGTGCACTTTATTGTTGAAATTATAACCTGAAGGTCTGTTAAATATACAGCAGTGTACAAATGCCTGCTAAGCAGTGGGATGTAATATTCTGAGGAATTAAGGTAGCTACCAATAATAAGTTAAACAAACAGTGTTCAATCACTGCTGTCCCTTGTGTTCATAAGTTATAGGGCAGACACAGCCATTAGAGCAGCACAGCACAGGGAATTCTCAGCTAATAAAAACTCACAAAGGCCTCAGGTGAAGTTTGTGGAAACATGACTGGATTTGCTGCCCCAGCTGAAGGTTATATAGGTAAGGCCTGCTAATACATCACTGAAAAACTAATTTAAATATACAAGGACCTTTCCACAGATCCCACTTTTTCAACACCTCTGTCATTTTTCTTGCCCATCAGCTGCCTCTTTTCCTCCTCCTGTTGCTGTTCCTCCCAGCATTCATGAGGAACATGGACCAAATCATTGATATTCACCAGCTCACATTTTCTCCTGTTCTTCCCAAGTTCAAGGGGTACTGGAACAACCAACTGAGGGCTACACCCAGAACCTAATATCTCTTCATGTTTCATTGGAAGATGGACACAAAATAGAATAATACTTTGTTCTCAGACACAAACCTTCATAAACTGTGGTAATGAAAACCTTGGAATTTTGAAGATGTTCAGATTTGGTTGTAAAAGAGAGCCAAAGTGGCCACCCCAGTGGGAGGCCTCAGATTCCTTCAATTCCTCCTTTGTAGCACCTCTGAGGTTCTTATGAACCACACACCTCATACAAATTATCAGGCACGTGGAGGTGTGACTTTTGTGCAGTAATTCACTTTAAAGACGCTGCAGCTCTGGAGAGCCTGATTTTGTGGTTTACTTCTTTACAATGCAATTCACTAACCTGATCCTCAGCTAAGAAAACAGACAACTGTGATCCTTCTCTTCCCCCCCAGATTTACAAATAAAATGACTGAGAACCCCACAAAGTTGCTGCAAGCAAAATTAGGAACATTATCTAGGCCACTGACATGACAGGGCCAACTCATACATTCAGCTCTTGATATCTTTGAGCTCAGCAGAGGACTAATAACAGGGAGTTGTGCTAGAAGCTGTAAGCTCATCAATTGCAGATGTCACAAAGAAACCCAGGCACATTAGTCACCAGTCACAGGATGAGCCACCAATGGGATAAAAGTGTAAAAAAGTAAATGAGTAGCTAGAGAGAATCAAAACAGGCATTTACAGGAGAGACTGAAAAACATTAATCTCTGTCATTATTTTGTTATTCATACTTTTAAAAGTTAAGTGAGACTGAAACATGCAAAAGAAAATAAAGCTACTAGCAGAAGAATTAAGAGACTATTACCTGAGAAGAACAGCTCATCAGAGCACATGACTGTTCTCTATAAATGCACTTCAGGGTAAAGATTAGGTACTTAAAAATAATTTAAGCTAAAGGTTCAAGTAGGTAGATGAAGAAATGCATATAAACTGAATTCTCTCAGACTACAAACTAGGTTTCTAGCCTCCAAAATAAAGACATTCCTGAATAGTTTTCCAAGAACAGCAGCTAAGACAAAAATCCTAACTAATATAAAGTTTGATTACAAGTTTATGAAACAGCAATACCAGAATGATTTGTTGATCCATGAAGCTTTTTCCAGTCCTTGTTTCCTGATATATTTCTTCCAGAAGTACAGATACAGAGCTAGGAGATTTAATACCTAGCATGTATCTGCTGCATCACAAACACATTTCTGTCCCCAGAGAAAACAGCCACCTCTTTCATGCAAAAACAACACTGCCAATACAAATCAAACACTGCTGCAGCTGCTGGGTTCAGACCTTTATCACCTCATCAAACAAGGAAAAAAATAAAGAAAAAAAGATTGATAGTCCAGTTTTCCCTAACATGTTCAGATACAGTCAATATTTTGTTTAATATATATTTTATTGAGCTCAGTAAGTCTAAAGTGGTCTTTTTAGACCAGGCTATATTTTAGACACTATTTACAGAAGCTCATAGATATAATTATTTGCTGTACTCAGAATAAGATGGTGTTTCTGTAGATTCAAAAAGGACTGAGTGTGTGTTAGCAAACTAGTATTTCCAGCAATTAATCCTGTTCTTATCCTCAGACATAGTTAAAAGAGCAGTCAAACCTTGCTTCAGCTCTTGGTATTAAGACAATTCTTATATATTTTCATTTCTGTGTTCAGCTGAATGGCCAGAGATGCCCTTTGGTACCAGCTTCAAGGTGTGCTTTGCACTGTGCTCACCCAGAACAGACAGCTTAGGGTAGAACTGATCCTGACTCACCTTATTTATAAACTCTTCACTTGCACAAGGGTTTATTTACCATCCTGCACATAGGGAACACAGGCTACCACAGGAGCCCCAGTATAACTCTAAACCAAGATTGTTAACAGCTCTAAAACACATTAGCACTATGCAGCAAGCAAAAAGACCTGAAGGGTTTTCCTAATAAGCTTTGAAGTCTGATAGATTGTCTTGCTTAACCAATAGAAAACATCTTGAAAAATGAAAAACCAGATAAGGGAGATTTTTATCTTTTTCCCTGCCACAGTCCTCTTTATTTCTCTCTAAGCACAGACCCACTCTTTTCCCACACTCTTCCAACTCAGCCACCAGACAGTCCAAATTCCAGGAAGGTAAAATGTTGCAGCAGCCCTCTGGTTAGAGGTTAGAAATGAGCCACAGACTTCTTGTTTATCACAGCATGAAAAGAGTCCTGGTTTATTCCTCTTTACAGCTCAGCCATCCTGACTCCAACCATTCCCTGACTCTGCCTGCACCAAGCTCCTGCTGCAGGTTTCCCTTGCAGCCTCTGACTGCTGCTTATTTCCTGCTGAACTCTGACTGCAGGGATTTACAGACTCTGAGTGCAGCTTTTACCCAGCTAGACTGTGCCTGCAGGGATCAGCGTGCAGTGACTGCAGCTTTTACCCAGCTAGGCTTTTAGCTAGGCTTTTTTACTGCAGGCTTTTATCCAGCTAGACTGGTACCACGCCAACAGGCTTTGACTGCAGACCCAGACTGACCTCACAGCAATGATTCTCTCTGCCCACAATCCTTCTTTTCATGATCCTCTCATTCCCTCTCCCTCAAAGTTCTGCCTCCTTCACCAGCTCACCCACTCGCTTTTATCACACTTATCATTACTGGATAGAGCTGTGGCTCATCAGGGGTGGCTGTATTGGGTAATTAACAAAGATGTTACTTATCAGGGGCAAGGTACCCTGTGTTCCTTCCTCCTACAGTAAAGGAATCCTTATCAAGTTTTCTAAGCTCAAGTTAAATCTCTCCTACTTGCAAGGCTGGCAACAAGGAGAAAAAAATCAGTGAGCTCCTAGTGCAATGATTCAAAGTGAAATTCCAGTCTCATGTCATCTCTGAAATCCCCTAGCTTCCTCTCATGCTTCATTTTTATTCCTTCTATATTGGATACTAGTAATTTTCTTCATTGCAAATATCTCCCTCTTCTAGGCAGAAGATTAGAAGAGTCTGCACATGCTTAGTAACTGTGGTGGGGTAAATTCTCATCAGTATGCAGAGGCTTTATGAGCAGTAATTCAAACATGCAATCAATGCCCCATGTGAGGAGGCCTCCAGCTCAGAAGCTTCCTGTCTCTCTAACAGTTTGAAGAGTAAGTTTGACAGGTTAAATAGCTTAGTTCTATTCTGTCCTCACCCTGAATGTTCTTTTACTGTGTGCTAAAAGACTGCAAGTTAAAAATCAGACCAAAAAAAAACCCCTCACAAATATAAAACCCCAGGGCAAGTGCTTGCACCAGTCCACAGGCATAACAAGCATCTACACAAGAATATTATGCACAAAGAGAGAGGTCAATACTCAGTTCACACAGGCAGAAGCACAGGCTTGCATTAAAAGGCTGCTGCCCTTGTGTTCTGTCAGCCAAGGAGTGAACACAATCACTGATGTACATTTCTGTACACAGCACTGCAGAATACTGTATCCCCCTTGCAGGTAAATAGCTGAAATTTCTCTACAACTTTCTACACAAGACCCTGTTCCTGTACTGGTTCATCAGTTTTCTACTCAGGTGAATCAGCCTGTGAAAATCTGAAACTCAGATAAAACCAAGGCTTATCTGTCAGTTCTGCTTTTCTTACACAAGCAGGCTCCAAACAGAACTACTGGGGTGGCAACTGTGAGCTAATCACATCTCCAGGGAATTGCAATTCTTGAAGGCACTTCACACTTCCTGAGCTTCGACTTCAACAGCTGTAATTAGTTTGCAATAATTAGACCTTGGCAGTGCTTATTTCTTCAATGTTTGCCGTATCTAAACATGCCAAAACCAGAAGTCATTTAGCACTCGAGTCACAGGATATTAATATCTGTCCCAGTATTGTTTACCTCTTCTGCAGTAAAAGCAGTTTTGACTTCATAACAGCTCAGACTGTTCAAACCCCAAAGGACTGGCTTTAGAACTTTCATGTGAAACAGGAGGAGCCTTCTTTTCTCTTGGGCTCCTTGAAATACGGCGAGTTGAAGGTTTTGGGGGATTTTTCCTTCTTGTTAACCTCTGGACTAAAGCAGTTTTAATTGCTGCACACAGTGTAAACTGTGTGTGTTCCCCACACCCTTCCCTCCCTCAGAACCCTTCCCTGCAGCTCTCTCTCATTAGCACACCACCACCATCAAAAAGCAAAAGCTCTCAAAAGTTTTCAACAAAGCAGAGATCTGCTTAAAAGAGACATTCATCAAGACTGGTTAACTGAATACCTACAAGAGAATATTCTTTAATTATTTGTGCTATTAGCTGATGCCTTCTGTCTGAAATAAACATCCCTCTTCAGATCACAAACTCTTCTTCCTTGTGGTACAGATGAAATATTTTTGTCTATGTAAATGTTTGCATTCTCGATGTTTTCTTTGGAAAACAAACAGTGCATAAGAAACAGTAAAATACTATTATTTAAATCCTTTTTAAAGAGATGTCCATGTAGAGTCAGAAACAGTGCTGAAATATTTCTCTGTTCATGGACAAATAACCTCTTCTTTCCATTTGACATCATTTTATTGTGTCCAACAACACTGTCCTCTCTTAACAACCTAAATTCTTGCTGCTTACACACTGCTGTCATCCACCTGTGTGAATTTTAAATTATTGGTCTATATTAAGACATCATGACAGCCTGGCAGACGAGTGAGGTAAGTTAGATACAGATGAACAATTTGCAAACTGGCTTAAAGAATATAGCTTCAAAATAGCCCAGAGGATTACTAATAGCTCTTAAAATCAGCCAGTATTTTAGCTGCTGGATTAAAGCCCCAAACTTCTTATTCTCAGAGCTCCAGTTAGAGACCAGAATCTTGGGATGCTACAACAGAGCCAGGATGAAGAACCTGAGATCTCAACCACACCATATTTCAGTGCTCAAATACATCTACCTTGTTCCAGCTTTGGAAAGACATTTATTTCATACATGCCATGGAAATGAAAATGCCCTATGTATTTACCTTAATTATTTTTGGTTTATTCATTATCTAACCAAACTTTATGGTGCTCACTGCACATGTCTTGCTGGGTTTACTAACTCCATGTACTACTGTAAAGGTTACCATAGATAATATCAGAAATATTTCCAAACACTCAACCTCCTGCTTTTCTCTGTGAGCTGCACTCCATAAGTATGAAATATCATCAAGTAAAAACTGATGGTCACAAAACCAAATTGCTTGCTTGAGATCTCAGTTTCCTCATTTTCAAGAGAGCCTAAAAAATAATTGCACATATATATTGCAAGCAAAGTACAAGCTAAAATGTAGCAGAAGTAACTTGTCGGGTCATTCAAGAAAAATGGGGAAAAAAAGGAAAAAAGAGATTAAACACAGATCAACTTTGTCTTAGTAGGTTGAATTTAAGTTCCTCAAGAACCTCAGACTTTCTGGGCCCCTGGATGAGCAGCTCTTGTTGCAATTACTAAACAAGGAAGATTCTAATGGATTTTTGATGAAATCTTAATGAAGATTCAACACAAGAACAATACAGAAAGACATCTTTTCTTAGTATATTTTGTGCTCCAGTGGCCTTGGCCAAACAGGAGCAGTCTTTGAATTAAATATACACATTGATGTACTGCATGGTTTCTTATTTTGTTTTGCTTTTAAGAAACTAAACAAGGACTAGATAAGAAGAAATAATCACCGGGTCAAAATTCTGAAAGCAGAAAATGATGAAATTAACTATAAACTGATTTTAACTGAAATTCAGCACAGTTACAGAAGGACATTTCTCTATAAGAATAGCTCACTATTTCATCCAAGGTGTCTCACCTTGAAGCACAAACTAGAATTTTTTCACATTCCAACACTGTTGAAAAACATGAAATTGAAAGCCATTACAGCCTCTAGGTGGGTAAATATGAAAAATTTTCTGTCTTGGTTACAGTTTTTCTTTGTCTCTGATGAGAAACCTATTAAATTGAGCTTATTAATGTCTATTTTATATATATATATATTTAAATTAATGCTATATATTAAGACAATCACAACCAGTGACAGACCTTCTCTCTTTGAGCCTTTCCAAGGTTCCATTTGATCCCCCTGCTCCCTGCTATGGTGGCAGCTCTGCCTGGGCAGGCACAGGAGCTGAACCATTGCAGTCTCTTAGCAATCCCTTCACTCTGCTGCTTGCAGAGAAGTGGAAAAAGTGCCATATCTCAGTTGAAATGTCTGAAAGGTTGTAAACTTCTTTTGGGCCACGTGGATCCTGGAGGATTTTTTATCTGTTTGAGCACTGCAAACAGCCTTCAACTCCCTGGGTAAGGCCACTCTCAGAGGGCAGGGCAACACACACTGCTGAGAGCCCATTCCCTCTTGCCTAGAATTTGTTCTTCCATAAAACATTTGCCATTTTGCACTGCAAGCTGGTAAGCAAATCAGCTGGGTTAGGCCAAACTTGTGTTCCTCCAAGTGCTGAAAATCAGAATCTCCTCTGTGCAAAGGCAGGGAGAGCCCCATGGGGCTGTGCACCCCCTGCACGGTGCCTTGTGCAGAGCTACTGCAGCTCCAACTGCTCTAGATAAATGTGCCAGATAAATAAAAGCCTGTGGTGAATAATGATGTTGTGTTTTGTAACCCACGGCTCAGAACAAGCACTGCTACAAACCAGGGATCTTTTATTGCTGTGCGCTCTTGCACAAGACAAAATGGTTTCAGACCAGAGGTGGTGAGTGCTGAATCCTGCTCAAATTCCATTCAGAAGGAGTTCAGAAGCAGGAAGTAATAATTTTAAATGGAACTTAGAGAAGATACTCACACTAATGGCTTAAACTTTAAGAGGGAGGAACACAGGTAGTGTCACCGTGTTCAAGGAAAGTCGTGACTATTTTATATTTCATTTCCGTAACGAAAACTGTAAGAGCAGAACAGTTCTACATTTTATTGTGTCATTTACAGATATTTTTTCTAACACAAAAAGCTGCTGAATGAGAGCAACTTGACCCAGACTTTGCCAAGGAACAGTGCACCACACAAAAGAGAAAAAAAGCAAGATTTGGCAAAGACACCTAAATGATCCCAATGGTTTGAACAGTTGAACTCTTAACTACCATGGAGTATTCCAAGAACTTGTTCCACTTGGCAGTGTTCTTCATCTCTCAGTCATCACTGAATTTGATGAAAATATTTCAATCACTTGTGATGATTGGTGCTATTGTATTCTTTGTAGCTACATATAACCTAATTACATGAATATTTATAATCTTAAGTGTGACCTTTATGTTGCTTATTTCAGGCAGATTCATTTTGAATAGCTGCTGGTACTTTCCAGGTATTTCATTATATACAGAATATTCTTATATCTACTAACCTGTGACCAAACCTAGAAGACAGCTAAATTTAAAGGTATTTTCTTTATATTTTTTTAACTGAGCATATAAACAGTGTAATTTCTTCAGGTTACTTATATGCAGTAGAAAGAAAAAGCTAAAAATTCAAGAACCCCAGAAGGCTACTCTTTTTATCCCCATAAAAGAAATGAGGAAAACAAAGCCTAATTATTACAGTTGATATTGCAGGTATAAATTCTGCACAGTATAACTAATAGCAGCCATTTAGCTTTGAAATTTAGGAAACAAACAAAATCCGAATCCCTATTCTTCATATATTCCTAATAAATGAAGTACAATTTTAGAAGTATTCCAAAATTACTTATTTCAGGACTTTTAAACTCTACCTAAAATAATGATAAACTATTTACCCCTCAAATAATAAAATTTCTGCCTATTAAAATTATAATTCTAGTGCATCATAAAAAGGTAAAGAAACAACAAAGAAAAACATATACAATTTTTTTGACTACTGAGAATGAATAATAATGTAAATAATAAAATATTAAAATATTACTAGATTCTATTTTTATATGTATTTGGCAAAGAGCTGCAACAGACCAGCTGGTATTGGGCAGATACTGATTCCAAAATCATCACCTTTGAAAAGCAAAGTAAAGAAACAAACAAACAATCCAGTCCAGCAGTAATTAACCACTGGAGTGATTAACCACTGGCTCCACTGGAGACACACAACAGGGATTCAGGCTTACTGAGGTGAACAAGAAATATCCACATGAAGAAGTGACTGAATATATCACTTCTATCTGAGAACAAATGCTTAAAAAGAACAAGATCACTTTAATGTTTCCATAATATAAGCCTTATCACCTGAGCTGTATCACAAAAGAAAAAAGAGGAGTGGAAATGAGGAAGGTGAAATGAACAGAAGTCTTGCTTTGACTTTGTGATGTACATAAAATAATTCAATTCCTATGTCAAGACCTTTATATATACATACCACAGTCAGAAAGGGAATAGTGATAAGCAAAGGTTAATTCTCTGCTTTTAGAAAGCACCAGTTTTGGAAGAGTAGGCCCTCAAACCACAAAGCATCTGTAACTGAGATATCTCTGCACCACAGTGCACAGACAGGGTCATCTATTTGTAAAACTGCATCCACACTGATGACATATGTTTCCTGTCTAAATAGGCAAAAGATAAAGCAAAGAAAGAATCACATTATATAGTCATTTCAAATTTGCAAATGGTCTGTGCCAACTAATTATTGCAGTTAGAGCCCTGGACACAGGAGAAAAGATGGATCATATTCACAGCACAAATGAAGGCACTAACTCAATTTTTTCCTTCAGCAGAATCACTGGATACAATTACTGAAGGACATAGTGGGATACATTAATAGGTTGTTATCGTTTCTGGATGATAATATATTGCATACTCACCCACAGGTACAGAAGAGAATAAACTGGGCATATCTGAAAACCTGTGAATCCATTTCAGTGTAAGCTCAATGAAAATGCAAAGAAAGGGGTAAGAGGAGCAGCAGCCCCTCTGGTCAGCCCCCTTCCACAGGCTCTGGCCTGTCCTAGGCAGCAAAACAACTCCCTGTGCAGCAGTTTCTGCAGGAAACAGCTTTTTGAGGAATCCTGCTGCAGGGCTGGTTCTCTTTTCAGTGTGTCAGAGTGAGCTGACCCACAGGGATGTGGAGCAGACACTCCTTTAACAATGATGTCCTGATGGTCCTCACAGGGACAGGGAATGCAAGAGGTGGAATGTGAGAAGGATGAGGCCTGCTGTGCTGCCAAGCTCACAGTTTCATGAAAAAGCAGCTGAACAGTCAAAGCACCTATTTTTCACCTCTCTCCAAGCACCTATTTTTCACTGCTCTGATGCCATCCCAGTCAGACCGTGCCAATTTCTGAAGGCAATTTATCCTGCCTTTTTAATGGGGCTGGGTGACAGATTAAAGCAGAAATTCCTGCATGTCCTCCCTTCCCTCAAGTGCACACAAACTCAGCCTTGCATGGCATGATTCATGTGGGTGAAAATAGGAAGTGTGGAAATTACTAGAGGCTTCTCTTCTCTCCTTTGCACCTTGCAGACCTTTCCATGCTCTTCTCAACTTTTTCCTCTTTCAGCCTTTTTATAAAGGCCTGCAGCAATGGGATACAGCTACTTCCAGATGATGAGCAGACACACTCAGAATTAAAGATTTTGTCAGTCACAAGTCACATCCCAGTGTGAATTCTGAATAATGTTCTTTTGGCACAGATTGAAAGGATCCTAATAACAACCCCCTGAGAAGTTGCTATCTTTACATTTCCCTTTGTCACGACACAGACATGATGTAGACTTCAACTCCTTTTTGGTATTCTCTGTCTGCTGGGCACATTCAGAATGTCTGGGCATGACCCTTCAGCAAAGTGACTCACAGCTTAAAAGGTAGAATGCAATTTCATTATTTTTGGTGCTGTGAGTAAAAATGTGCAGAATTCAGCAAAAGGTATTCAGATGCACACTGCAAGTCAACAAAAGCTTTGTCCTCTGTCCAGCCAGCTGAGCTTTAACATCTTTGGTCTTTTAGACCCTCTGCCACAACTCATTTCCTGAGCCCTTTCCTTATTTCCTTGTCTGGTTGAGAGTGATTTGTTTCCATGCTCTTCCTTGTACTGGTACAAGACATTTAAACTGACTAGCACTTGATCCCATTCACAGTGTCTTTATATTCTTCAGTTCTTTTAACTCCCCAGCACACTTATTTCCTTTATTTGTTTATTTTTTCCTCTTTACACAGGCAGTAGTGGTTATTTTCCTTGCTTATGTAACTGATTTCCTCAGCTATGCAAACAGTACCAAGATTGTGATATCCTTCAGCAGACAGACATTTTGCCAGTTGTTATCTATAAAGACATTTTCAGTCTCTCCTTGTTTTTGTATCACTTGCTGATGATGGATTTGTTACTCTTTTTCCCTTTGTGGCTGCAGTAGCTCTTTACTGTCATTTTTGCCAAGATTATTAATATGCTAATAAGACACAGGGTACCATGAACACTTTGTGTAACTATTCCTATTAGCTTTAATTCCTGATTTGCTGTAGATGGTAGCTCTCTATGGTAAAAAAAACTTATCTATAAGATCTCAACTCCAAGATCCAGAGGAAGTGCAATGCTTCTATATCAAATTCTCCCCAGTAACAGGGTGGCACTGGTGTGACATTGGTGTGGTTATGTGGGAAGCTACCATGAGCTGTCCCACAGCCCCAGGAGCAGCAGGAACAGCCAGAGCCAAGGTTGTAACTCCTTGCCTTACCCAGCACACACACACAGATGAGATTCATTTTGAGCATCTCAAAACCAGCTTGTGCCACTGTTGCCCACCTGCCTGAACTTCAGAGACTGCAAGGAGAGAAACTGCAGAGGCATTGGTAACACCCAAACCAAGATACCACGTTTGCCATTCAGCCTAACCCTTGTGGGTTCAAGGTAATGGATGTTACAAACCCTTTAAGAAGAGGTGTCACAGAAAGGCTTCATAGAATGCAATTTTTGTAACCCTTTTTTTATTCTTCCAGTCTCATTTAAAACCTTACTTTTGTAAAGCCAGGTAAGGTTCTCCCATCTTAAAATTCACATCAGGCCAGTCTTGCCTCTGTTCCTGTGTTTGCAATTGATTCTGCAGAAAATGGGGCATTTCTGCTCTGGCACAGCAAGGGCTTCTCTAGGACCATGGATTGCAAATTCTGTGCTGGAGCAGAGGAAATGCACCTTGGAGAGCATCTGCCTCAGCTGAGTGGCTAACAAAACACAAGATCTCTGTGACACAGCAGGACCAGGTGAAACAATGGCTGCCAAAAATCAAAAAAAACAAGAATTCAGTGTTTTAAAAACTGTCAGCTTGGTAGTCCTGGCACCTGAGCACTGCAGTCCTAGAGTTTCCTCCTGCTCTCACTGGCACAATGAGCTGCTGTGGGCATTACAAAGGAAGAAACTGCAATTCAGTCTTCTCACAGGCTCAGGGGTTTGGCCCTCTGCCCACACTATTCTCAAGACAGTCACTAGGTATCTTTGGACAGAAATTAAATGATTAATTACAAATTGCTTATCTTAGCAGGACTGCAAAATCCTTATTGAAGATGGAAGTCAATTTGTTTGCTACAATTGCCAGCAGGACTCTGTATTTGGGGTTTTAGTTAAGGTTATTCAGAAAAGAAATACCAAACCTCTCTTTCCATTTGGTCTCAGACTTTTCTTCTGTGTGACTCTGGGCAGAAGTCTGTGTGTCCCCCCAGGTCACAAAACTCTTCCTCTATTTGGCCTTGACATCTTGAGAGGCGATAGGAGAAAAGCTACAGGAACAGCACCAAGCAAACCTGCTCAGAAAGGAAAAGGAATTTGTAAAGGAAAAAAAGAAAGAGAAGAAAGAAAAACCATGCACAGTGCAAAGCTGACAAATCCCTTGTACAAACACGTAAATAAATTAAATAGCACTAAAGGATGAGTGACGGAAAGACAAAAGCTTATCAGCCTCAGTCCCATCGAGTACCAATTTCACACTCTGACACCTTACATTACTGAAAAGAAAGATATAGACTTGGGCATTAATCAGAAAAAAGTTAAACATAAATGTTTCCCCCCCATCCCCATCTGCAATTTGTTATTTAGAGAAATAAAATGAGAACAGTAGAAACTGGCATTAAAATAGACATAGAATGACATCTACTGGCTGCTAGGAACTGGCTGAAAAGGCTAAAAATGTTTTGGATTTTTCTCCCTTTCCTCAAAATATTTAAACTATGACCCTTGTTACTAGTCATAAAGTTTAGCTATTGAACAGGGGATGGAGAAGCTCAGTAAGTTCTCCAAATAAAATCCTTCTCTGGTCAAATTTTAACCAATTACCTACCTAATTAAAAACACCTACATAGACAGCTTAATATGTTTCAGATCTTTAATATTAATGCTAGTGAGTAAAGAGATGCTCTGCTCCACAACTACCAGAAACTGGAAAAAAAAAACAGAAACACTGCAATTTTGCACTGGATGAAGGTCTTTGTTGCACATTTTACAAGAATATTGATAAACAGAACTAAGTCTCTTATCAAAAAATTACTTAAGCAGCTGAATTTTACAGCACATGACTTTGTAAAATGATAATCATAACCTTTTTTTCTGAATTTATTTAGTGCATTATTGTTCATTTTTTTATTTAGACTTCCCCTGGTTTTTAGTGATTTTATAAATTTTCCTATGAACAAGACATTCTATTCTGAGGGGTTTTGGTGCTACTGCTCTCTTTTTTTAACCATCCTAGAACAATCACCCAGGATATAAAAATCTCAGAATGTTTTGAGATTTTGTTAAAGGTCACAGAAACATCTCAGTGCTGAGTGAACATTGTTTTTTGTGCTATCCATGTCTTCTGGCCTCTCTTGTGGATGTGTGAGTGAGGCCCTTTTCCCTGTCAGCAGTGATTCTCTGAGGGTGATACTGCCAGTACAAACAAATCCATCTTGCTCATTTTCTTTCTACCACAAGATGTATTTTCTCCTCCTGCACTTTCTCCACACTTGTTAATTAAACTCCTCTCTACTCTGTATTTGGTGGTCTCACCAAGAAATATCTATCTGGCTCTCACACCTCTGAAAAGAATCAGAAATTAGTCTGATATAGGAGCATTTTGGGACTCTTTCCTAATACATTCAGCTGGGAAAAAAAGAAAAATTCTAAGGAGAAGGCAGTTATCCCAACTGCTGTTTATATAGCATGTATTTGTACAACATATGCAGAGAGGCAAAGCAAGCCTCAATCCTGGCCTTGAGCCATGGCCAAAATAGACAAATATGCACAATGGGATGGCATGTACACACAAGTGGGGAAAAGCTGAGGGTGAACAAAACAAGAGCTGGTATTTGCAGGAGCAGACTGGGGGATTTAAGGGGATCTTTAATCAAATTTCAGTGGTATGGGGACACAGACTGAGCAGGAGCAGCAGAGCTGAGCAGTGTCCCTGCTCCAGGCTGGCTCAGGGCAGGGATGCTGTGTCAGGCTGGGGCTGGGGGGGACACCAGGGACACCCTGGTGCTCCTGTGCAGCCTCACTTTGCTCTGGCACACAGAACTCTGAGCCTGGAGGGAGCTCCAGTGCTGCAGGAGCGTGCATGAGCTACCACAGCCAAACAGCACAATTCAGAATCACAATTTTGCATTGATTATGTGACTTTTTGTTTCATATGCCAACAAGTTTTGGAGTTCACAAAATGTTTCCAGGTGTTCCTTTAGGGATATTGTGGATATATTCATGCCACTACTTTTTGTCCCATCCTATTATCTTAAAAAAATAGTTAGCAATACATTAAACTGAAATTGATACGTTGTTCTTGATGATTTTTTACTCCATAAGCTGTCATTAAAAATTTACTGAAGTGAATCTTTCAGAACTTATACTGAAGTCATTTCCAAATATAAAAAAACCAAAAACAAAAAAAACACAAACAAAAAACACCAAAAAATCAAAAAAATAACAAAAGAAAAAAAACAAAAAAAAACCCAAAAAACCCCCGAAAAAACTCCACAAAAAACCCACAGAAAACCAAAACAAAAACAAAACAAAAAACAAACAACAACAAAAACCAAAAACCAAAAAAAAAACCAAAACAAACAAACAAAAAAACAACAAAAACAAAAACAACCACACAAAAAAAAAAAAAACAAAACCCCAAAAAACCCCAAAAAACAAAAAAAAAACCCCAACAACAAAAAAAAAACAACCTTGAAGATATTACCTTGGATTGTTCCAATGCATCCAAAGAAAGAAATACGGTATCATAGTATTTCATGCTCATAAATTTTAACCATGAAATAATCCAATATGATTTATTCATTAAAGCTCCCACTACAGATTCCAGCAGTTATCCCACTTGGGAAGTTCTAGTTCAAACAACAAGGGAGCAGCAGTTGCTTTAACTCAACTTGTTCATCAAACAATTCCCACAGGAAACAGCATGAGAAATCTGTACTTCCAAGGGAGCAAAATCTATCATTTCACCCAGCTCAGAATGGTACAAAAGTTACCTAATCTTTTCCTTAAAAAACCCACAAAATAGTTCTGATGAATCACTCTCCAGAAGAGCCTCTCTCTCTTCATCAAAAGAAATCTAGCTCAGATACAGATATCAGCACTGCAGACATCTGAAGGTGGAGGAGATAAAATTCAATATTCTCCTTGCTCTCCAGCTGCCAGCAGCCTCCAGGACTGAATTTTGCCCTGTTATTCCACTGCTCTGAGGGGCTGGAGGACTGGAAATGCTGAGCTTTGCCTTCTGATTCCCTGGGAATTTCATCTTGGTGAGACTGAGCCTCCAGGTCTGCACTGCTGAATGTGCCAGGCAATGGGGGCAAACTCCCAGCCCAGCACAGGGAACCATCACTCAGTTTGTATCTGTTTGCTCCTGGGGAGGACAACTTGCTAAGATTCTGTATTAGAGTTCTTCCCACAATTTGATTTTTCTTTCCTATCTCTACATATATATATTTCATGGCCCTGGTTTGGTATCTGCATTTACAGACAACTCTTCAAGTTGTGAATTAAACTGAAAAGCAAAAAATGTTTCACCTGTGATATTGTTTGAGATCTTCATAAAATTCTAATTACATGGCTTTTCTTCAACATCTTTATTCACAGGTCCATGTAAAAAACAGATCTTTTATTATATAAATAAAGTCTACAAGAGGAAAATGTGGAGGGCAGAAGCTATGTCTGACTTCATATATCACAATGATTGATTTGTGCTACCAGTAAATTGCCATTTCTAACACTTATTTACAAGGGAGATAGAAAATAGAAGGGTAAAATGCAATAGGTTTACAGCAATTTAATGTGACAAAATATGGTGCTTCTTTCATTTTTAATGAATTGATGTCATTATAACTTCCTAATTTCTAGTTTCAAATAGATATTTCTGATGCTGTTACGGAAACAGAGTGAAAAAACCCAGATTTATTGAAAATTTACCTTATGCTTTATATTTAATAAAATCATCTCTTCCAGTGGCCTGCCTACCATTTTCTCATAAAATTGTATTTTATAATCCAAAAACAACTTGATGTTTTAGAACAAGTCCCATGTGGTCATTCACTGATTGTTACAATGAATTTGTCATGAAAAGTTTCATCTGGTTAAAGATAGGGATATTTTAATGGTTTGGCTATTTATTTGGCTTCAAGCAGGCACAATGATTTTATATAGAACTGGATAAAAGTCTAAAAAAATGCTTGCTATTTCCATGCTGCCTTCTGTGAGAGTGCACTGATGGAGGCTCAAGTCCCATTTCAGCCCTAAATAAAACTGAGATTTTCCTCTCAGCTTAAGTCCTATCCACAAACCAAATCCCTGTGGTAGAGCTGGGCCATTGCCTGTTTTTCCAGACCTATCTACATTTAAAGGTGTGAATTGCTGCTGGTGCAACAAAAACCAAATGTTGGTTATACCCATTGACCATCTCTGTAAATCACCACTGAGGGAGACTGGAGCACTTCTGTGGAGTGTCTGTGGCCTCTGTCCCATCATCCTTTTATTCTTTAGCACCAGCTAAACATGTAAAAAGGACTTACCATGCCTGACCAAGACATTTCCAGGGGGTTTCCTTTCAATCCTCAGCAAAATGGCTGCAGGCAGCACCATGAGCTCAGTTCTCAGCTTGGTTTTCAGAAATGTCTACAAAATAAAGCACAATAAAATAACCTAATTTCCTGTGATGCAGATATCAAAATATATGAGTAAAAGATTTATAATGCTTTTTTTGCATTAAAATTGTACATTACAAACATAATTTTCCTCTTGATTTATATCTTTCTTATTCTTTTCCAGTTTAGAGATGACTTTCAAAGGTCCCTTCTAACCCAAATTATTGTGAGATTCTATGGCAACTGCCTTGAATGATTTGTAAAGACAAATTGCTTTATAGAAATGACATCCTAAAGTAAAAGATTAAATTCAGTTACACCAGAAAGCTCAAGATGTTTTGAAGAAAAAATACAGGCTTTCTCAGTGGACTCTTCATCAGTAATTTTTCATTACATGGTTTTCAATAAGGAAATAACATGAAGTCAATTCCTAATACATGAACTTTGTTGCACTCAGAGGAGGACAACCAGATTTTTATGGCTTTAAGAGCCAACGTCAGACTAACAGTGTCATGTTAACCCTTGCAGTGTAGAGCACAGTTTCCTGCAGTTTTAAAGAAATAAATAAAATATACCAGTTCAGTTAACTGACTTTGATTTCCAGTATGAAAAATGTGTGCAAGTCTCAGAATGAACTGGAGCCATCACACCACAAGATTGAGGGGATGTTTTTTGAGATCCTTTTCTGCTGAACTCAGCAAAGCTTTTTGCAGACTCCCTCAGTGTCTCACAAATATGAACATTTTGCCCTCACTCCTTCTCGAGGCTCATTGGAGTTCTCCACACTTCAGTCACCCTTTTTTAAGATTTATTCCACAATTAGTAAGTATCTCTGATCTCATCACGCCCTTCAGAGAAGCAAAGTTTCTCAAGCACTGTGAATCCTTGACATCAGCCCTCTCACAGGTGGAAAAAAAATACCTGTGAGATTATTTTTGCTTAGAGCAAACTTTGCAACTTCCATATTTCTGCACTGAGTCTTATCAGTTGGAACAAATGCATTATATCTTTCTACTTTAAATTAAGAAATGCTTTTATCATTATAATTTTAGATTGAAAAAGAATAAATCAGAATAAATCATTCTGTTTCATAAAGATGGCTAACCAACCCTGTAGCAGCCAAAGGGAAATTTTTCAGTTCATAAACTGCTCACAAACATTGATACAGACAGAATGAAATTATTATCATCGTGGTCTTTATTGATTATTATATCACACAATGTGACTTCAAGTGTGAAACAAAATACCTTCAAAAATATTTCACCTCCAAGTGTTTATGTCAATAGTAAGGAGAAAAGTTCTTTTTCTTGACCTTTCACCACAGGCAAATCTTCCATATATTACATATTGATTTTGTGTATTTCAGAATCTCTTCAAAGATGAAAGCTTAAATGAGTTGTGATCAAAGGTTGCTTTCTTTTGATAAAAAAGGTTTAGCTAAAAAAACTTCTATTAAAAAAAAATAAAATCCCCTAAAAAAAGGAGGCATCCTACAACAGCATACACAATCTAAAGTGGGCATGAGGATAAGGGAAAAGTTATCAGATTCATATCCCAGATGTAGAACTTTCATTTTACTGCTTCTGCTTTATTCATGTAGCAGTAAAATGAGGAGGAAACTTTTTTACAGAATGCAAAGGGCACACACTCTTACATGCTGGATATGCAGATTTTGTCTTACTGCATCAGTGGGTCAAACCTGCCCAAAAGCACGTGAATTTTAGTAACATCACCTGATTTTAGGTAATGGGAGTGAAGTTTAGTTTGTCCTGCTTCTCTAGAAGCCTTTTGCAGCTATTGAACAACTCCTTTGTCCAGTTTGTACATGCAAACTAATAATCTATTTGGCATCAGCATAAATATAGGTTTATCCTCTTGAAAGTAATAAAAATTGAAGGCCATATACACATATAATGTGAATTAATTAAACCTTTAAAAGAATAAAAATCAGGAAACTCATTTCTGACAGGACCTTTAAAAATATGAATATAATTTCATGATGTGTCCTAGTTTCATCCAGCCAGGACAATCCTCTTGTCCCTCAGCTTCCAGGTTTTTATTGTATCCATACTCACAAAAGTTTCACCTCTTCTCCTGAAAAAAATCCATTTTTTTAATCTTTTCTGCCTTAATTATCATCTACAATGAGTCTTGTGAAAAGATGGTTCTTGAAAACCTATAGAGAAAACACCAGTCTCAGGTTCTGTGGTCCAGACTTTGTTATGTCTGGCATTTCCTTCCTTCTGTGTTTTAGAATTTTAAAAGATTCTGCCAAGAATTAGTGATCTGCTCCTTAGATATGTTGGAATGCAGCATCAGCTGGCATGCAGAGGGGTGTACTGAAAACATTCAGTTTGTTTTTCAGCTCTGTTCAGATATTCCCATTGCTCCAGCAGAAGATCCCACCACCAGCACCTCTGGTGATCTCTCAGTAGTTGTTACTGCCTCTGTGCCATCTGCAAAGTAACAGATTATCAATTTTGCTTTTTTCATAAAAACTGGCAATGTGGATGAAGAAATTGGGCTTGTCCTATGAAATAAGAGTTTTGCCTGAGATCTATAGCCAAGAGGAAAAATCAAAAGGGAAACAGTGAAGCAACTAAGCCTTTCTTTAGCAATATTTTGCACAAGTGCCTCCAAATTTTTATTTTCACCTAACACAAGTACAAATTCCAAAACAAGTCATGGTGACTGCTGGTGGGAAGAAGGGCATTTAAAAGTCTGAATTTTTACAATCTGAGACATTTTCATCCTTTTTGTACAGTAAATTTTCAACTGTCAGTTCCAGTGAGGATTCCAAGAAAACACCTGCCAGACTTCTGCTCTCTTTGTGGACCACAAAAATGCTCTGTGTTTAGTAACTCCATTCCTGAAAGTGATTTCATCCCAGCACCTGCTGCAGGGAGCTCAGTGCTGAGCTGTTGCCATTGGAAGCACAGTCTAGACAAAGATAAAATTAGAAGCAAGCACTGTCCTTTTTGGAAAGCGAAAAAACAGTATCTAATCTCATCTAATCTCATCTCATCTCATCTCAGCAGACTTGTTCTGTCTTGTCTACATTATCTAGTGACATTATACAATGGTGGACAGGACACTCTTCCCTTGAATTGAGGAGCAATCTACTAAGTGCAGTCCCAAAAACAGATATGATGAAATACAAATACTCACTACTTATCAGAAGGAAAAATCTGACAAGTACAGTATTCATCACTGTTCTACAAAATATTTCCATTTTCCCTAGAAATTTAGAATGCATGTCATATTTAGCAACAATAATTATTAACTGAGCTGACTGCAGGGGAAAATAAAAACCATGCAATGCTACTGTACTTCAGAGACAAACAGTAACCCATGTATATCACATCTAAATTTTACTTTTAAATGTTTTTTATTCACTTTCTGCATGGCCTTGATCCCAATATTTTTCAGGATCCATTTAAAAAAATGCAGGATTAAGTTAGATTTTCCCCCTGATTTTGGGTAAATTACTCACCACATCCTTAAGTAGGTTGTTCCCATGGCTAAGTTAACTGTGGACAGAGTTATGAATGTGTTCCTGGATTTCATTCCCAGTCTGTCTGTTGCCACATTGACTGCCAGAACATTTTAGGATCCTTTTTTCAACTAGATTTAAAAGCCATCAACGACTAGAATATTATTCCCCTTGTATATGTTACCCTTAACTAAAATTCATTTTCACTTGGATATGCAAATAAATTAATTTCATTAAATCTTTCACAAGTCAGTTATTTTTTCAATTGCTTCTCCTGAATCCCTCCTAATCACTTTCTGTGCTATTAGTGGGAAAATGTGAGCAGCATTACCCTGTGAGGACAGGGCTGTAGCAAAGCCTGCACACACCCTACACCAGGAGTAGCTGTGCTTACTCCCACCCTGCAGTGGCACTCAGAGCTGTGTTTGTGTAACCCCAGCTTTGTGTGACCAGGACAAACCTGACAGCACACAGGTATAATGTCAGTGACAAAGCATTATAACCATGACAATGCTCCTGAACCCCTGACTGCTGCCAGCTCACAGAGGTTAAACTCCTCTGCTGCTCTGTGCAATCCACACTCACAGCACAGGGCTCAGCAGGGTCTTGCCTGGCACATCTGGGTTGCCCATGGTGATTTTTGCCCTCCACAGCAGGCCATGCTCAGGTGAGAGGAGCATCAGTGTTGCAGCATTTTTGCAGCTCACGCTTCTAAATGTTAATTTTGTGTATCCCAGGGTTTCTGTGAGTTGTGCTCTCTTGTGTTACTTGTGTAGACAGATTTGTTGTTTATCCCTGCTGAGCCAGTTCCAAACCCAACCCAAACATAACCAGTTTGTCCTGCAGTTACCCTGCTGGGAATTTGTCCCCTAAAACTCACCCAGAGAGAACCAGCCCCTTCACCCTCACTCTGCCTTAACCACAATATTATTGCACTGTTTATCTTACGGCCTTTTGGATGTTAAATCAGCAATTCCCTACATAAGTTAATGACACATCAGCAATTTATTACTACTTAATAGCTAAATACTAAGTCAGCAGTTCAGTTAGTATCTGAACTAACTGGTTAGCATTACCACAGAGATGTTATAATGGGTTGACAATTGATTATGAATTCCAGCCTAATGGTCATCTTTGCCATGTCATGGATCTCTGACTCCTGCTGCATTCAGGTATCTTCTCTCAATGGCAAACCAATACCAGAACTCTTAAAATTTAGAAGTCCCCAATGTCACTTTGACATGTCTTTACAGCAATATTCCCTGATAAAATATTCACCTCCCTCCTCCCAGCGTTGCATCTGCAGTTCAAGTGCCACCTGCCATTTATCACTAACAGCTACTTGAAAATGCTAAAAAATAATCTCTACAGTCTTCTACCTTCCTAACTTTCATACTCTCAAACTGCAACATTTATTCATTCTTCTTTAGGTACTTTTAAAAACATTGTGTATGCAGAGGATGTAAATCAGTGCTTTGGTGTTTGGCAGAGTGAATACCACAGTAAACATTCTTCAGCACTCCAATTATCATCACTTCAGTTTCACTGATCTGTGCTCACTGCAGCAATTTAACCAAAGGTACATGCTTTGGTTTTTGCAGATATTTAACCTTTAAAAGTTTCACTATTTGATATTGTTATGCCTTTGGCATTTATGACCAAAACCCAGCAGAACTGGTTTGCTTAAATGCTCACACTGCATCACTCAGCCCTGTGCCACAGCACTGGCTTATTCTGACCTACAGAAGTCCATGGCCATGTAAGAAAACTTCTGTCTGTAGAACTATTTACATTTTGCAACATTAAAATATCACTTGAGCCACTATAATATGCCAGGTCAGCTTTTCTTCCTCTCTTAGGCAGTCCCAAATACCTTGATCATGATTTTTCCTAATGATTTCCAAGGTTTCATGTACTCCTAGTTATCCTGCACTTTGCCATTTCAAATGCCACAAACCTTTCTCTCAATGCAGAGCCATTTTGCTTCTGTCAATAAACTTAGAGACAAACAGAGGGTAGATTTCATTAAACTTTAGTGTCAGAATCACAGGATAATTTAGATTTGACTGGACCATTGGAGGTAATTTTGTTTTAGCTCCTGCTCAACTTTATTTACATCAGAGAAAGAAATTCAGCTTAGCTATATTTATTGCCTGAGTGCTTAGGATCTTGTATATGCTTGGGATTTAATACCTTGAAAGCTCTTTAAGGCTCACCAGTGGAAATCAAGTGCAAGGTACCTACAGTGTACACAACTACTTATTTAAATATGTCTTTTTCTAGCTGTAGGAATAACATGTCTGCAGAAGAGGTTCCATAATGTTTCCATAATGCCTAACTGCACTTCATGCAGAGAGAGTGCCTAAAGATGAAAATCTGTTGAAAAATGTAAGCACAGAAAAAAAATCCCCCAGTTCACTTTCCAAACTTTCCTGGTCTAAGTCTATTGAGTTCATCCTCGTTTATACCATAGAAATGTCAGAAATACCACATATACCAAATGTTTGTCTCAGAATTCCCCAGATTTACCCATTAGGAAAGCTGTGGGAGACGATAATTTCCAGCTGTACAATCCCACCACCATGCCCATGCTGTTTCTCCCAAAAATCAGTGATATGATTTTTAGCCTCTGTTTGTCACCAAATAAACATTCATTCTTTAAAAATAACATTCAGACTAAGCTCTCATAAACTGCATTTCTTTCTCATCCACTATATTTTGATGATATTTTCCAGTTGGATAGACAGAGTTTGTTGGTCAGACAGGATTTCTCTGAAGTCTCAAGATCCCAGCTTAGGTAACTTTCAAAAATCCAAACTGTCTTACACAATGTGTGTTCTTTTACATATTAGATATTATATTTGGATTAAAAATGTAAGAGTGGAAGAGCTGCAGTGTTTTCCAAGCAACTTCCATGCAGCTTCAATATACTCAGCAGGAGAGATGCAGACAGATTGTATTCCCAAAACAAATATTGTTGTTTAAAGCACAGAAATACAGCAGTAAGATAAAATTTAACTGTTCCAGGTCTGCACTGCTCAAGAACACTGTTCTAAATTAAATTTAGTGAGACTCAAAAAGTGACCCAAAGGAACAAATGGTAACTGTATAGTTAAAGATACAACAATTTGAGTATTTCAAACCAACATCCAATTTTAAGGTAATTATTTCCATTACAGTTAAGCTATTTCAGAGGTGATGTAACAGATTAGAAAGTACCTGTGTTTTATCTTTGCTTTTTCTCATTTCCCTAATAAAGCAAACAGTTTATATCACACTCCCTGTTTGTCCATCTTCATTTGTCAGTCCTTCATTCTCCCTGCAATCACTTTTCAATTCACTGGACCATTTCAACCAAATTTGATGAGGTTAAGGTTTTGCAAATTTAACTTTCAACTTTCTGAACTCTAATGACTAACTAGAGAACTGCATCCAATTAGTGCCCTGACAGAGGAGAGCAGGGAGAATTCAAATTTTAGCTGCCCTGCTCATTTCACTCATCAGCTAAAGGGCAATAATCAGATCATCAGTCAACCATGAGTAGTTCCAAAGCTACCACGGCATGTGCTGCTTGTTGACAGCCAAAAGCACAAAAAAAGATTTAGGGATTAGTGAGCGACCAGACAGATTTCAAGGGAGGTTGCAGGGTGTAAAACTGTAGGCAACCAGTCATTAATCCTCATGGAAGGATTTTCAACTTATTTTTAGTTGTTTGCTTGTTAGTTGTTTTGATTTTGATTTTGTTTGGTTTTTTTAAAATAAGTATCTACAATCTGTTTTTATGTATGGAAAAACAAGTCATGAAAAAAAGTCTCATCCACCTTTAGATTTTCTTCCTGTTTCTCTCCCACTTAAGGAAATCTGTGGGCCAGTCCCCATTTTTTTAGGAAGATTAAATGCAGTGATTTTTACCTGCCTTTAACTCCTTTGTTTGGACATGCTGGTGAAGTTCACCAGGCAAAATATGCAAAATAACAATCAGATACTCACACATGTAACTCTCAGTTAACAGCAGTCATCTCCCCATAAGACTGCCCTGTTCAGACATTCTGGGTGGGGTTTTTTCCCTTTTTGACTTTTTAAATATAGGTACCATTATTCTGTTTGTGATCCTCTTTTGTTTCATCTTACATAATTAATGGTCATTGATACTTCCTATTATAAGCTTTTTTTTTTCTGAAGAAATACATAATAGTCACCAAACTGGATAAACAGAAGTGGTCATCACCTTTGCAATGTGTTACATCAGAGCTGCTCATTGCACTGGCTTTAGACAAAACCCATAGAACTGTTTGCAGGCTGCATTCATTATAGGAAAACTTATCTATGGAAGGAAAAAAAAAATCGATGTTACATGATAATGCTTTTGTTTTTGTTGATATTTCAAGCCCTGATTACCCTGAATAGGAACATTCTGTGTCCCTGGCTGCCAGGGAGCACAGGGCAGGTGGCACAGGACAGAAAGGTGCTGGGTGCTTTGTGCACAGCACTGAGTGTGGAACCTCCTGCCACTGAAAAAAATCCCCCTGTGGCCCTCCAATGTTCCAATGCTAGCTCAGACCTTGGAAGGCTTTGGAGGAATATTTCAGGGACAGGACAAAGGATCCAAAAGAGGCTCTGACCCCCAGATGTAGTTCAAGATGTTTATTCCAGGTGGTGACCAGAGGGGAAAGAGGGTGAGTGTGGAAGTAAGGGACCTTATCTGGGCTTCTGCCAGGGAGGGATAATTGGAACACAGCCAGTAGGGTCAGAAAGGGGAGAAAGGGTTAAATTACAGGGTTACAGGCTCCAGGGGTCTCTGAGGGGGAAGAAACCATTCCCCAGGGGAATGCACCAGCACTCCAGGAGCTCCCACTGGCCCAAGAGGAGACAGAGGGAATTAATGAAGGCAAACACATCAAATCTAAAACAATGCAGTTACCCCACCTTCCTCTGAGCTACAGAGAGCTCCATTCCCATCCTGTACCACGGATATTTGGGGTTGGTCATTGACATGGACCAAATAAACCTGGGGCTGGAGCACACAGCACAAGTTTATATTTTTTATGTGTGTTCCTGCTCTTCAGATCTGGGCGAACCAAGATTAATAATGATCCTCCTTCCTTTGCTTTGTTTGTCCAGTCCTGCTCACATTATCTCACATATGTCTGAACTGTCTTAATTCCCACAAAATCTCCTGTCTTGTTATCTTCTACAGAACAGAACTAAGTTAACAGGGAAAGCACAGAAAACGACATCTGCACTCTCATTACTGTGCTAGCTATAGATGTCACCTATTCCACGTCTGTTCAAAGGATGCATTTGTTCTTTGTTTTTCAGAGAAATGAGAAAAATAATCATCTTTCTATCCAGATGGTGATGACAGCAGAACAGTTTAGCATCATATCTTTCTGTTTCTCTAGGAGATTATGAGATTTTGTACAACAACATATTTAGAAGGAGCTTAACCACAGGTAATTCTTAATTGAAACACAATAAAAATGGATTTGTTTTCAGCCAAGTACACAGAAACACCATAAAGGGGGTCTTGAAATCTTAAAAAGTTTACCAAGAGTAACTGGGGAAGGAGTTGAAATTTAGTATGTGTATTTGTACATTCATGCAAACTCAAATAAAGGCCACAGAAACAGATCAGAAATAAAGAGGTAATAAATAGGCAAGTTTTCCATACACATAAAGAACACAGAAAGATGACTAAATTTCTGGAAAACAGCAGTTTTGAACATCTATGCATCTTTCAGTGTAAGAATCAATTACAACCTACATCATAATACTTATGTAATGAAATAGACTCTGACTGTATATTTTTATCTCCTTTAGACATCACAAACACATCTATTTCCAGTGTTTTCATCAGAATTTTCACTGCAACCACACAAATTGATTATGCCATACAGATCTGAATTCATCCTAAAGAAAAAGAAATGCCTCCTGAGCTGCTCTTGCTCTCAACTTGTAATATCTAATATATTAATACAAAGATCATACCTAGTTTTAAAAAAACTCATGTAAATATCCTTCAAATAAAATATATATTACTCTCTTCAACAATTCACATGGGATTGGGAGAGTACAACAGAATTCTATTTTTATTCAGTTCATGTAGTCAGCAGTAGAAAACTGCATGGTTATGTTCAAGGAAGTTCCTGTAAGTTCATACCGTGTTTTAATGGAATATTCCACAGAATATGGGTTCAGTGAGATGTTTCAGCAGACACTTTGACCCACTGTAACCACCTAGAAACGTTATCCAAGAGGGACAGTTGAATTCTGCACAGTTGTAACACCCTGCAGCTCATATCCTCTTTTTTCTCATTTATGTAGCTCTGGATAGCTAAGGATCAAACTTGGGCTAATAAATATTTGATTCAACCTTATGCACCTTCAGACAGAGAGCCAGGAATTATCAGTGCAACTACTTTAAACTAGCTAAGGCTTAAACAAAAAAATCCAACAGCCCTCATTTTCTTTTCCACTAAGCCTTCTACTTTTTTAATACCAACAAAACCAAAGATGTCAATTAGTAGCAAAAAGAAATAAAAACAAACCATGAGACATTAGAAGTTCCTATTTTTGTCAGAACACAGAGAAGTGGTATCCATATTTACTGTTACCTATTTAAGCTTTCCAGACTAGTCAGCACAGCTCCATTTTGACATGAGGGGGCTTTTTTCCATGACAAATGTACCCACATTCAGCATCTTCCCTGGCATCCTGTCTTGCTGTAAAGAATTGCTGAACTAAGCTAGTACATTCAGAACACATAAAAAAGCCAATCGAAAAAAGAAAACCACAAATGGGAAGTGTGAGGAAAAAGATCATAAATAATGAAGTAGATTTCTTTACTTAAGAAGTCATTCTCCTTCATAATACTCCACTCATAAAAACCAGGATTTAAAACACTACTAGTGACACTGTTAATGGATAAGGATAAAAATGTTATATCCAAAGCATTCCTTTTACTGTGACTCAGGTTTATTGAGAAATAAAAAGTCTAATAATCTCTCACATTAACTCCTTTCTGTATCAAATTTTTAAACACTGTAGAAAGTGGAAAGTGTCACTCCAGTGACCAGAGTGAGGTTGTGCTGCATTCAGGAGATGCCAGCAGCAGTGAGGTACAAGATGTTATCCTGAGGGGAGGGATCAGAACATCCCTGTTCAGGGCTGGTGTAATTCCTTGTGACATCTGTGCTGAAATTACATTTCCATGCTACAATGTACACTTGATCTGATTTAATACTTTCAAATGCATTTCACATAACAGAGGCTCAAAGTCCCAGAGAGACAATTTTGCCTGGCACTGCCAAGGTCCCTTTTTGAGGAACCAGAGCAAATGGGAGAATGATTCCCTTCATTAAGTTCTGCTCTATTTCCTTAGAAAAGCTAAGTGCCAACAACAAAAATAGTGGCATATGGTAACAACATTTTAATCTGCATATTTTTGTTCTCTGCTCTTGGTGTCTTGCTCTCTATTTTATTATCTACATACTCCCAGTGCAGAGTGATTCATCAGCACTGTTCTAAAATGGTGAAGTGACACTAGGAGTTACCTAAGATTAAATCAGAACAGTTCCTCATCCATTTCTTTATTACCTCCTTGTCTTGCCAGCAGAGTAGTTAGACATAAAGATGTGTGTGGAAATCAAAATAAAAATCACTCATCAAAATATTAAACCACAGGATGGCAGCTGACAAGAGAAACCATGAAATCCCACCCATGCTGCATTATCCATGGATTTCCAAAAACATGTACCCTGACATCATTCAGATACTTCTACAGTGAAACTTTCAATTCTTTCTTCACACAAATCCAGGGGACATCCATGAGACAAGCCCTGGGGACAGGAGAGGACAGGACAGGGCAGGACAGGACAGGACAGGATAGGACAGGACAGG
>VXBR01002913.1:66710-167965 GCA_013400215.1 Cisticola juncidis | reverse complement strand
CAGGACAGGACAGGACAGGACAGGACAGAGCAGGACAGGACAGGGCAGGACAGGACAGAGCAGGACAGGACAGAACAGGATAGGACAGGACAGGACAGGACAAGGCAGGACAGGACAGGACAGGACAGGACAGGACAGAACAAACACTGATTTCATCCACAGACTGGTGGCTGCCCCTTGGCTCTGCACTGTGCCCCAGGGTCACTGCCTGGGCACAGAAAGTGACTCCCAGATTTGAGAATGCTGCAAATACCATCCACTCTTAAACACTAAACACAGAAAGGCTGTGAAACCAGCCAGCTCTCCAGCTTAGCCCAAAACAAGGCCATTTCACCACTCTTCCTGCTGAGAGAACAAAAATTATGTTCATCATGTTTGCTAAGGCTTTATTTGAACATTAAAATAATCAGGAAGTTGTCCACTGTAGCCCTGATTCATGCCTGAGATGTTTTGGTTTGTGAAATTTCTTTCCCAGGTGATTAGCTGTAAACAAAAAGACATAATTCGTTAACTATATCTATGTTATTAATTCCTTTTAGAGGAGGGACTTCTTGATGGCCCTCTGGTTTAACCAATGTGGTTGAAGAGGTGTTAACTTCGCCATGCAATCATATTGGTCTCTATAAATAATATATAAAGGAATCACATTTTGAATAAACCTCTTTTTTGTGCCTTCTGAAAATTCACGGAGTCAGTGGGGTTCATTTTGTGACAGTCCACAAACATAGGGTTTTTCCAAAAGGAAAAAAAAAATATCCATTCAATAGTTTTACTTTTACAAGTCCATTTCAACAACAGATACATCAGCTGATGATGAAAGTGCAAAATTCCCATTTTGGTGCCTACTAAGGACACCAGGCTAGCAGAGCAGGGAGAAGGCAGAGTCAGTGACCAGTGGGGACATTCTCAGGCAGTGCATGGGATGTGTCAGAGCAGGGGGGTGGCTCTGACTGGTGTAAACCCACCTTGGTTCCCTTGGTGCTAACCCTAAAAATGCCCTGCTGAGGCTCCTGGCACTGAGCACTCTCTGTGCCCTCATCAGTGCAGAAACAGCAGGAGCAGCCACACTCAGAGGGGCTAAACAAGCAGCATTTATAGTCCTCCTCTCCACCTTTGTAAGCTGCTAAAACAGAGCTGAAAATAGAATTATTAGCTTATAAAACACACATGTGACATGAAGCCAAGCACATGAAAAGTACACACATGAACAAGAAAATAACAATACCAAGGATGTTGAAAAAATGTAAACTCACTTTCATGTGTTTCCAATAAGTCTGTCTGGTATTTCTTGCATTGCCTCTCTCAGTAATTAGTGTCCTATAGGAATCTGTTTCACTGCAAAAAAATTGAATAAAGCATGAAAAGATTAAATGTAATTATCATTATTTCCATTTCTGGGGCAAGGCCTTTTCATAAATAATTATGTCGTAGTGTAAAACTGGAGGTTTTATACAGTTGCCCTATCATTCATAATAATGAGTAGGATAATAAGCCACAAGCCAAATCTTCACATTCTCATTAGATAGAGAAGATTAATTAGGACTTTAAGCAGAAATGCCACTAAGCATGATGCTTACTTAGGTAATTAAAGCACTGAGGATATTGAGGCTTATGTTGTCTTCCAAATCTGCAAATAGCATGATGCTAACAAATTTACATTGTATAAAACCATATGGTCTTCAAAGAAAGTTAGAAAAATTCATTTGTGTGTGTCAGGCCTTCATAATAAAATCACTTCAGTGTCAAACAGCCAGATTTTCTTCTCACCCTGGAGAAGAATTCAAGGTGGTTGTGGAATTCAAGGTGGTAAAATGTAAAAACTACTGTGACCAAGATCTCTGCCAATGTGACAAAGACTCATTTCTACCAGAAAGGCAGAGAGAGCTCTGCCCTCAGCTGGAGGAGGTTCATGAATGGACTCCCTGCCAGGATGCTGCTGACTCAGAGCACCAATGGCACCAACTCCCTTCTCCTGTTCATTAAATTTTCAGAAGGACTAATTGTGGATGGAATGATCTTTTCCTGTATTTTATACTTGAAGGAGTTGCCTGCAAATCCCTGACAGCCTGTTTTTCCTCATATCTCCCTGTGGAAAGCTACTTTTTGTTCTAGCCTGCTCACAAACCATATACACACCCAGCTGAACAGGTGATGTGTTGAAAATACCATTTACCATACTGACAAAATTATACCAATCTCCCATTTCCTCATCTTCCTCTGTCCACCTGCTGACTCTCCTCATCTTATTCAACCTAAAGGCTACAGGAAATGTCTCCTTTTCCAGTTCTAATTCTGTATAAAATATAGGCCATGCCTACAGCTCATGGGTATTGCTCATATGCAAATAATTTAAATTACTAATAACAAAGTCATGGCTGAGGTCAAATCTCTTTGGGTATCTTAAGAATATTTCACTGATGTGGGAAGATAAATATTTATGACTATGTTGAAGAACAAAAAGAGAAGGAACTGCTCTGTCATCTAAGAGTTCACAAGAACAAGTACTAGTTAGGGAATCTATATCCAAGAGCCCCAGTTAAAACACCCCTAGTTTCAGCTTAATGACTGTTTAAAAATTGAAAAGCTTACCAATTAAAAAGTCTTTTTTTCTGTTTGTTTTAAGATGGACTTTTAATTCTTCAAACATGTTCTTTCCTCAGACTAAGTCACTTGTGAAAAACACAATAAAAAACACTCAAACATTTGAAAATACCTTTTGCTAGGTAAATTCCCCATTATTGCAACATTCTCAATAGATATTAGTGAGCACATTCTGAGCTCTTTATAAAACAAGGTTTTTTTCATGAAAAGAAGGTATCTTAGAAGACTCTTTAAAGCACTTTAAGTTTCAGTTTTACTTTTCATTCTGGGTGGTTTGGCCAGTGTTGCTGAAATACAAGCAGCACTCAAAAAGGTGCTGGCTTTTGTTTGTTTGTTTTTAACTTACTGAGAAAACACTACAACAACCAAAATATACAGCCAAAAAATGGAAAAAAAATGAAAAGAAGCCCAAATCTCTTCCTGGCTGAGAAAATAGAAGGTTCTCAATCATGAGACACAGAACTAAACAGCCCAGGAAATTATATTTTATGAATTGTAACAAAAAGGTTTTAGAACTATTCCACATTTATGTTCAAAGTAAGATTCCCCAAGAGTGAAAATGATCTTGTGTGCTTTATACTATCAGAGTAGAATATTGCCAAGATTCTTTTTCAAGCTGCTTCTGGCAACTTCTTTTCTTTTAAAAAATAACTTTTTTTGACAACCACATGTTCTGCAAGAGCAGTGAAGTGGCTCTGAGAAGAGAGCAACTCTCAAATCCTGTCCTGTCTTACACAACTGAATTAAGGTTTCCAGGAGAGATGATGATTTAAATCAACTATAATGATTTAAATCAGCTATAATGATTCAAATAAACTGATCTCTTGGTACAGAGCAAAGTTCTCTGCAGCTGTGCCAGCAATGCTCTCTGTGTAGGTCCAGAGGAAGGACTGGAGCAAAGAAGGATCACAAGTAAATGTGAGCAGAGCAAGAGGCACCAGAATAAAATAATTTGATCTCTTTTGTCACAAGAATTGCTGACACAGGACAATCTCATCCTGAGAGGAGAATTCTCTTCCTCAAATCTGAGTTTGGCAGGATTTCAATAAATTCTAGACTAGATTAGAAGCCCCAGTTTTTCAAGGAATTGGAATCCCTTTGTAGGATGCAGCTGGGATCCTCACACCATGGGTCATTTTTGTTTCTGACTGATCACTTGACCTAATCCCTTTACACTTGTTTTAATCTCTAGTCCTTGTTTGAAGAGAATTATCTAGGCAGGTTCTCACTTCTCTCTATATTGCTGTGTTATTAGCTTTTAGCAGGATATAATTTCCTCCTTAAAATGTGTAATAACAGTGGCGATCCAGACAGGGAAACCAATAAACCCAATTCTCATGCAGGAAAGATTAGCCAGAAGACAATTAAAGATCAGTTAGTTTTGTAAATACTATTTCCTGGGTAAGAGTCAACAGGAACTGGATATTTTTGTGACTTCCAAACTAAATTCAGGGTAGTATCCTCAGGCTCAAGGCACAGGAATCAATAGTTCTGGTTTTGTCACTGTGCTGTGAACACAGCTTTAGTCAGCAGCAGCTCAACAAGTCCTCTGATGGGAAAAGGATAATTTAGAAATTATGAAACCTGCAGTCACAGTTACCACAAAGCAACAAATGTAATTTTGTTGGTTTTTTTTTTTAAAGATTCTTAGATTAAATAATGTTGTCCACTAATGTTGCCTTGTTCACTCTGCTATGCTTTATAATTTAGTAAACTAACACCAATGTCATATCTGAAGTGTATTTCACATGCTGTTAGGCATAATAATGCATATGGTATGCTTCATTTAAGCAATCAGATACACCTATTACTAGTCATTTATTTTGCTTTTTGTTATTGATTGCTCTTTATTTCACTGGATGAGAGAAATTAATCCTGCTGACAACTTTCTTGCAAGATCATCAATTAGAAATCCTCAGTCAAGCAGCACATATTAGATGCATTTTTACTGGAAGAACACTTCCAGTAAAATGATTTGATATTTTCTAAAAAGTCCACCCAGTATCACAGATTCTCAGAGTTGTGCTAAGCTCAGAGAAGTTAGAGCTGCATGTCCTAGAGCAGTAAGAGAATTCTTCCCATTCTCCAGTTCATTCCACATGCTTCCTTGACATTTACATCAGCTCTAGGCTCTTCACCTATTTCCTGTTTTCTTGCCTTTCTTCTCAGCCCAGTCACCATTATAGAAGATATATAGAATATAGAATTTCAGAAGAGTGGATATTAAGACCTTATGCTTGCCTTATGGCAGGAGCATTAATGAGGCTCACACTAAAAACACCAACTGCACTCACATTGAAAACCTCAGTTTACACCTTAAACAGAAAATGGGCCTTGTCTGCAGTGCCTTCATGTGTAAATTTCTATTTCATTAAAAACAGAGCTCAGTTTCAATCCTGCATTGGAGAGACACTATTTAAATATGACCAAATACCTGACTCCCATTCTGCTCACACAGAACAGAAGCCTGTACCTGCTCTCTACCTCCCATGGGTTAATAACTCCACCAGGCAGCCCAAAATAACAAGCTCCAAGTCAAGACTGGGTGATATTGGCAAATTTCAGATCCAGCACTGTGCCCTGGTGCTGATGGTGGAGGGCTGAAGTCAGGGTGCCAGTGCACAGATTCTCATTAAAAGGAAAAGCAAATTATCCACACCTTCTTAAATCTGCACATGTACATGCAAACCTGCAAGAATATGACTGTGGGAGTTCTGGCTGTAACAGAAATTATCCTTTCTACTTCTCAATAAATAACAAAGATGCAGTATTTCAGAAAAATGTTTAGCTCTGTCAATAGTCCACGTCATAAGTCTATAAAATCTTTCATCTGTTATAAACTTGTTTAATAATCTTGTCATCTACTTCACTGCTTATTAATTGAATGGAAATGTCTCTGAGCCACGGGGCACATGAGATATCTGATTTCTGTATGCATTATGCATATGCAGAAGCAGCTGAGAGCTATAAATTTTCCTATTAGGGGACTGTAATGGGCTATTTAAAGAGAAGCAGTTAGGGCTGACTCTTGTAAAATGGAATTACAGCTACCTTAAAAAGGGTTCCACATGTTAAGGTACACCAGCCCAGCTTCCAGAGTGCCATGCTTTCAATCTACATTACCAGAATTCCTGACCTACAGTGAGATGAAAGCAAATTACTTTTTTGTGAACTCACAGATTTATTTGTTTTTTTCAAGGTGTTGAAAAAAAACCCACAAAATAGAGGGCAATAGAATGTTTTGGGTTTGCATTTCGTTTTTAGTTCAGATCAACTTTAAAAGGTCACAAAGGAATGAAAAGAGACAGAGAATAAAAGTGAGCAGAATGAGGAAGAATAATCAGTTGAAAACCCCCTGAAAAGATGAGTAAAGCTTTTCATTTTGAAAGCATTGAATCAAAACCACATTTAATAGCCCTATGGATAGAGTATTACATTGGGAGAACAATAACAGAGAAAACATCAATGAAAATAGACAGTAGTTCATATCCAAAGTGTCCATTCAATTAGGGCAGAAATCCCATACTCACCATGGGTGGACAGACCTCCAAACAGCCAAGACATCATCTCTGTAATCACCTCAAGCAGGTTGCCCTTTAACAAGGACATTTCCTGTCTGAACACTAAAAATTCTACCTATAAACAAATGAGAAAGCATAAAATTAAGCAAATTTCTAATTAAATACAAGGTGGGATTTAATGGAGAGGGGGATGAGCAGAAGAGAGGAAATTACAAGCCTGTACAGGAGAGAAAATCAGGATTAGACAGAATTGACCATTTTCATTTAAAACACTGTCAGAGTGTTAACTAACATTTCTTATTATTAGAGATAACTGCAAGGAACTTAATTCAGCCTAAGAATTTAAGATAATGAGTTTAGGACATGGACAAAAGAATATTAACACTGTTTAGCACCAGTAAAGCTCTCTGCCAAAATGCAAAGACTGCACCATTAATGTAAGCATAGATGAAAGTGAAAATCCAGTCCAACTCAATCCAAATAAAAAATCTGTTTTGATTCCACTGCTGAAGTAGAAAGACAAACAGAACAATAAGGGAAAAGCTGACACTTGGGTTCAGCTGTCAGATCTGTACATCAGTTTTTTTCTGGAGTCCTGCAGTTGAGCAAGTTCTTTCAGAGATCCATAGTCACCACAAAAATCATCAAAGAAGCAGGTTAGGATGCAATGTATCAGTTCTTGTGACAAGTGCTGCAAAGCAAATACTCATTTATTATTAGCCTACATTTTGAACAACTTTCACAGCACTTAGCAGCCATGGCTATTCTCTGACCCTGAAACAATTTGCGATTTTTTTTTTATCTGAAAGCCAAATAACCAACCAGCCACATTAAACATGGGTACTTCAGAGTAATGTGTAATAAAAGCTCACAAGAACTGAATTCAGACCTATTTATACAAAGGTATTTTCCAAATGCCACATGGTATAAACTTTGTTTCTAGGTATCATTATCAGAATGCTGCTGCTGGTGCATTCTCTAGATCACTTGAGTACTCCTAGAAAAACCAAAAAGGGCCAACATAGACATAGCACTCACTTTATTTGCCACTTTCAATGCAAAATTATTCAGTAATGTTAGACAGCACTGGATTGGACAATGAGTTTAATAAGCCAGGAAGGACAAGTTCATTTTTGGGAAAACAAGGTAGAACAGTTTACAAAAGAAAATACTGCATGCTTCATGCAAAATACACACATCTGCCTTTATGGTGGGGAAAACACATTTAGTTGGGGCTTCTTTTCAATATTTTCTTTATATTGTAAACTCCACTACAAAATCTGAAAGACTTGTCTGAATAATCATGGCTCAAAATGATTCTTGATTACCTGCAAGTGTTGCCTTCAAACTTCCCTTCATTACCAGGCACAAACAACAAACAACAAATGATTCATGACTCCCCCATCCAAATGGTGTCTGCATGCAAGAACTTGTCTGGTTTCATACCTTACTTCTTTTTATTATTGTTGCTCTTTCTGGAGGAAAAAATGATCTTTTGGTTAGTCTGGTCCCTACTTGACCTTTCAAAAGTTTAAGAGAAAAATTGAGTTCAGGACACAAAACACTATTTTTGTGGTGATGCTGAACATTTTGAACCAGATCTGCTCTACACAACGTACAGACAGCAGGAACACTCAGTTTTGCTTACCTTTTCCCACTCCATAACTCCATAACTCCATAACAAAAAAAGTAACATAACAAATGTTACTCCATAACAATAACAACCCAATTTTCTGATCTGGATCCTGCAGGAAGTTTTTTTTTTTCTCCTTTAGACTACTTTAAGTCTCTGGCTGACTCATCATATAATGTATCTCAGAGGCCTGTCCATCTTCTCAAATTAAGCTGAACAGGCTACTGAAGTGAGATGAATGACAAAACCAGTATTTTCCACTTGCAAAATAATTCAGGTTGTGTAATATATTTACCATCCAAACATTTCTTCCACTTTTTACCATGTATAGAAGATGTATCGTATTCTATAACTTTCTTTAATATACAGACCTGTTAAATGAGTATCTAAGAAACAGACCCTGTTAATCCTTCAAGATCTGACATTGTTATTATTACTATTATTATTATTATTATTATTATTATTATTGTTGTTGTTATTATTATTATTAATTTGGTTGTAGATCCTCATGTAGGCTAAAGCCCCAGAAGACTAAAACTTTTTAAATAACTACAGGAGAGAGCCTTTGCCCTAACAAAAGGCCAGGAGAACAGATGAAAAACAAAGCACCCTCTGGAAGCTGTTTACTCAAGGATGCAAGGTCATGAACACAACCAGCATAAAAATCAGGTTGTGTGTCTTCAGGGGATGGTAAGGAAGCAAGAATTGTTTTGGATTTTTTTGGGTTGTGCACCTGCAGAGGAACAATCACAACAGAGCAGCCTCAGAAAAATGAGTTCAGTGTTTTGCTGCTGTCTCTACATTTACTTCCTCACTCTGTGTTGCCCCTTGAACAATCAGGGGACAAGTTTCAGCAAACTGCTCTTGTCAGCAAAATAAAGGCAATTTGTAAGCAAAGTTCCAGGTATTTTCTCCCTTTTTTTCATATTTTGCACACCCCTGAGAAATAGTTACCCCTATCCTTGTATCCATATTCACACCTCCCTCCTCCCACCACAATTACATCCCCAAATTCAGCCTCACCAGCAGGAGGTGCCTTGTGCCAGTTTTGGCCTCCCAGCTGCCCCATTTTGACTGTTTGGACTCAGCTTTGCTTCACACACAGAAACTTTTCCCCAGCAAACTCATCCTCCACATCCCAGGACAAAACCAGCAACATTGACCACACCAGGATTTCTGCCATGGGCTCAATCAAACCTCAGGTCATTTTTGCTTTTTGTACCCAATCCCCTGCCATGAGTTGCAGCCCCTCCTTTTAAAAAAGATGCCTTCGGTGAGACCTTCACAGCCCCAGCTCAGCAGGGTGTATTGTTTGGTTTCTTTTGTTAGCTTTTTGTGTTGTTGTTTTGTTTGTTAAGGGTTTTCATTGTGTTTGATTTTTGTTGTTGTTTTGGGGATTTTGGGTTTTGTTTTGGGTTTTGTTTTTTTTTTTTTTTTAGGAGGGAGGTCAGTGTTTTCCTTTTTCCCTTTGTTCTGCTTTTAACTGTCTATTGACATGGCTCAGGTTCAAGAGCTGAGCTTTATATCCCAAAAAACAGAGCTTTTCTATAAAACAAAGCAATTATCATCTCTGGAAAAATCTAGGGCTAGAATCTAATTAAAGAAATCCCTACTAAACGGTATGGATTTTTTTTCTTGTTAATGTGAATCACGTGACAGAACCACGCTGTCAATAGAAACACTCTGGACATTTGTACATAAAACTGACTAATAATAAATATTGCTTCAGTTTCATGTCCTGATGCCAGCAGTGAGAGATGCAATTCCAACTGCCCACATCCTGAATTCCAGATTTCAATGTATTTTAGCTGATGCCATTTCTCATTGTACTCTTAATTTCCATTCCACGTTCACTTAATTGTCAGTGATTCATTGATGGCATTTTGCTCAAGCATTTCAATTTTTAGAATGCACATAAATAACAAAACAAAATATGTGCTTACATCATATTTTTTTTCTTAAAAGGTGATCCAAAAGAGAATATTTGGTACTTTGAAGTATCTTGTAAAGGTTCACTGAGTGGATGATGATCTTGCTAAGAAGCTTTAGCTGAGAATACATTTAGAAACTGAAACATTTTCAAGAGTAAAATCCATGTTATTGATACCTCAGTTTCAGACTCAGACCTAATGCTGGAAAGCTGAAAGAAGGAAAATGAACTGAGCACAGGGGTGAAACCCCCACGTTTGAAAAGCCCCTCCACACCAGCCTTGGCTGCTGATTCCTGCAGCAAGATGTGCTCATCTCAGAAGGACAACCCTGACTGACCCACCAGAGGGATCTGCAGGAACCACCACCACTCAGGGGCGGGGCAAATAAGGACTAAAAAAGTTATCAGACCTCACTGGAATTATCAAAGCAATTAGAACACACTGTTGGCATTTGCAGCTCACAGGAAAGATTGATTTTTAGCCTACAGAATCTCCATTTTAGGGTACCAATATACAGAATCCTCCTGCAATGGCATGAAGCAGGCTCCAGTGAGAGAACACATTCAGAAATCTTCCCTTCACCACAATATTCTTGCTTAACCATCTCGAAAGGAAATAAAATAACCCTTGGTAGATATGAAATTGTTCAGTTTTCAACTTAAAGCAATATCTGGGAAACATCAGGAGGTCATGTCTTCCATTCGTAATGTATAAAGTTTTACATCTTCCCAAGGCAATAGAGAGCATGCATAATTCACAAGGAAGAGATATTCAATAAATTTTCGAAACATTTTGCAAACAACACACAGCAAATAAGACTTTATTTGCTCCTTTTGTGTTATGCTCTCTTTTCCCTTGGAAATACCCTTCTCTGTATAATTTTTGATCCAATACTTCTGAGGTGTTATCGTTATTCTGCTACCTTCTCTAAGTAAATTACATATAAAGAATACCAGAGGATGCTTACTTGTAGCTACAATCTCAGCAAGAAATATATGCAATGAATTCACTGCTGAGAGATTTATGTGATTCTAATCAGAAAATGTCATAATAAAATGTTTACAATGGAAAATGAAAAATCTCAGGCTTTTCAGGGCTGCAGGATGGGACATTTGCCACTTGGCAAAGCTAAATTTTTATGAATGTTTATGAATTATTCTACTGGAAAATGAATGATGGGCTATAATAGTTTTTGTGTATATGTCACTATTCCCAGACACCCCGTGATGGAACTATTCATGTATAACAGGTAATACAGCAGAGCTGGAGCTTTTCCTGCCTCTGTGGATGCTGCAGTTTTCAGAGCCAGACATTTGCTGATGCCCATTGGTATGCATCTGATCCGAGACATTTTCCAGCTTCAGGGAGACAGAGCAGGCAGAAAATGGAGTTTAGAGAGAAATATGTTAGGTATCTGAAATAAAACTAAAACCAACCAAACAAACAACCCCACCACCAAAAAAAAAAAAAAACCAAACCAAGAAAAACAAGTAAAATCCATTTGACGACCTCTCCACACAGCTCATTGTTCATGCATTGTGACTTGTAAGCACAGACACAGTCCCATTGTACATTCCTCACAGCAGTCAGGGCACCTTCAAAACACAGAGGGTGGCAAATGAAAAACTTATACAAAACAAGGCAGAAGAAGAAAAAAGTCAGTTCTGTGCTGCCACCTCTCACAGAGCCCCCAGAGCAGCAGCAGAGGGGCAGGAGCAGTCGTGACCCCCAAGGGACAGAGGCAGTGAGTGCAGAGCACTCAAATGTTGGAGTTTCTGCTTCTGAGGGGGCTTTGGCTGAGCTGCCACTCATAAATTCCTCCAGAGCCACTGCCTGCCATGCCCCTCACTAAACATCTCTGTCCTGCTGGATCATTAAGCCATGGACAGCCTGCTGCTCCAGAAGATAAAGGGAACCCTTGCCTTTTTTCCCTTTCTTTTCTCCAACTCCAAAGAGAGAAACTAACTACAGCATACAGCTTAACCAAGGCTGCTTAGCAGAAAGTTTTAAAAGAGGAAGTTAACAAATAGAATGAATAAAACCAATTATTTGTACAGCAAACTGTATTTATTGGTAAAATAAATTGTTCCTGTATTCCCTTCTCAGTGCAGAGATCAGAGTTCCCATTATGGAGAGCAGTCTATTAAGGAGTTGCATGGATCACAATTTTCCTTCCTGCTGGTCCTTTGGAAAGGCAAGTTATTGCCAGAAAGTTTTTCTGTTTGTTATGTAATGGCCCATCAGAACTTCCTTGGGTTGCACCAAGCCCAAACTAACTTGTGCTATTCCACTGCCATGATTTTCCTTCAATATTTGCAGTTAGCAGCTAACAGTGTTCATGGAATACTGCAAGGGCTGTCTGAAGCTCACCCATCTCCTTTTCTTGGTTTTACTAAACCTGCACACTCTGGGGATTAATTAGAAAACAAAATTAAGAACAGTATCATACCTGGCAGACAGACCCTGAGACACAGGTGCTTGTGCCATGCTAAAACTTAACTTTTTAGAAACAAAAAGCCAGACAAAACATTTTCTTTTCCCAAACATAGGTAACACATTTGGATTTGTCAGGATTTGTCAGACCTTCAGCCCATGAGTTCTTCCTCTATTTATCATCCAGCATCTTCAGTGATCACTACTGGTTACTTCTTCTTAATGTTTAAATACTTCTGTAATGAACTGCAGCTTAAAACATATGTCTGAAAAATTCAGGCCATGACATGGTTGGAATTTCAAAGGAAAATCTGTGTGTTTGTTTATTTGAAGAAATATTTATGCAAACAGGGTTCTCTAATTATACACACGTGATAATGCTCTGAATCAACAGCACTGGTACACCTTTGACATTAGTTAGTTTTATACCCTTTAATATGACAGTAATTAAAATTAATTCATGCAGATTTTCCTTTAAATATACTCCATTAGCAAAGAGCATTTGTCAAATCTACCTCCAGCATACAATGCCTAATGATATCCCTAAACATTAAAAGCCCTAATCTTGTAATTTATAGCTCAAAGCAGTTTACACATATTAGTCTAATAAACTGCAAGCAGTGAACTAACAGATGTCTGCCTGTACATGGAATAATTCATGCATATTTAGTAACAGTTTGATATGGGTAACTGAAATGAGAACTAAAGCTGGTGAAGACAAAGGGAGTTTTGAATATTCTCATTCTCAATGGTTTTCTTAGGATGCACCATTCCCATGCATAGTTTATGACTTACATCTAATTAGAAAACTTAATAGACTCTAAAGCAGAATGGAAAAACTGCAGACATGGAGAACTGTAGTATTTACTATCCCAATATTATTCAATCTATCTATTTAATAAAATAGCACTACCTATTAGGCTCATTGCCATGTAAGATTATAAAAAAAAATCATTGAGACCATAAACAAATTCTAATTCTCACATCAATTAAAATGTTAAAAATAAGAAATGCAGGTACAGATATAAGTAAGTCCAGACTTATACACAAGATTATCAGGCCAATATTTATTTTAAATGACTTGACTCAGTGGCCAGTAACTACCAATTTTGATTTATATCCTTGATATGCTAAAGGTTTCCACTGTGTAGGTCCAAATTAGCTCTCAAGGATGACTACATAAGGAGCACTGAAAATGAAGAAAACTCATAGCCTTTGATAGATAAAAGTCTAAAATATTGTAATGCAGAGTTATAAATATTTCACCAACAACTGCTAATTCCTGTTCTCAAGACAAAGGCAGCATGCATAAATACATGACAGGAAAAAGTGAAGCACCAACAATCACAATCCAGAAATTAGCAGCCCTTTAATTTTCAAGGTGACTGAAGGGGCCCAGCAGACAATCTGGTTGGCACTTATTAAAAATGTCTCCCTGTTTATATCCTTTGAATCCTCACAGCACCTTGTGGTTAACTAAAACCATAACTGCACTGACTGACTTGGGAATTAAAGACAATGTCAGAGACAGTTTTGTTATCAAGAACTTCAGGATCTGAGGTGTTGAACTGGGAAGTTGTGGCAATCAGGCAGATCTCAGTAAATCTGAATTAGCAATGGTTTTAAGCACTTGTAAGTCAATCAAGTTTAAAACTGATTAGCCCAAACCATAAAAGCCCAAAGGGATTTTGGAACCCTGAGGTTCCTGGACTTGGTTTTCTCCTGCACATTACAAAAAGAGGAGAGGATTGGTTCACTAACATTCCTGTTATTGAACTCATGGCTCTCAGTGATCATGTCCCTGACAATTGGATAAATGGTTAATACCTGACAGTGCATAAATAATATCACACATTCAACTCCTGCTTCTTCAGTAAAAATGTTTTATACCAGTAAATGAGATTTTCCTCTGACTTTTACCAGTGGGAATTTTGAAATAAATTATATGAAGAAAGAACTAAGCCCAGTACATTTCCATCTCCTCCCACTGTGTGACTGTTTTATAAGTGAATTGATTACTGTAGTGTCCAGCACTTCTCTTTTCTAACTGGTTCTGATAGTTCAATACAGGAAGATATAGCAAGTTATATTAAACACAGCTACAGAGCAAGGAGCAGCCTCTTCAGCTTAATTGCTCCTGCAAGACAGAGTCATCTATAACCTCCTCCAATTTATCAGCTACACAAAAAAACCCAAAAAACTCCAAAAAACCCACAACCTCCCCCCCACAAAAACAACAACAAAAATCACCACAAACAAACAACCCCAACAAAAACCAAACAAACAAAAAAGGGCTTTGGTCATAAACCTGTGAAGTTCTTTCTCCCCTGATCAGGATTTTAGGCTTGATAAACCTTCTGGTCTGTTGTATTTCTCATGTCCTTTATTTTGCAAAAATCTCCCTGCCAAATGTATGAATCATTGGACAGCATGATGAAAGATATTTGAAAATAGGCCTTCACAGCACTGGGATTTTTATCATGTACTGATTGTAGAATGATTAGATTTACCATGTTACTTTTGGAAATAACTCCAAAGTGCTATAAATGTTATATCATTTTTTAAATCACAAACAGTTAAGAAACGGAGAAAGCTATTAGCTTCATTGCAACCCTTTAAACTGCTGTGAAATGAGCTCTAAATGTGCTATAAAGTGATTTCAACAATTTATAAGCCTCCCCTGATTAGCCTTGAGCAAGATATAAATGTTAGAGAAAGCGATTGTTGCAGGAGAGATATTCACTTTGGAGATGGATGATCATCCTTTAGTAGTTTGCACTGAAAACTCAACAATAAAGGTTTGCTCCTTTGGTGTTTATTTCCAGCTAATTTCTACACAGACTCCAGAATTTGCAGTTCACCTTGGAGTTTCAGAAGAGAGAGGTATTTTATTTTTATTCTGCATGTCCCCTCCCTGAGCTCTAACACCATCTTTGAGCCATCTTCTGAGCAGCACCCTTCTCCCTCATTCCCACTGGTACCTTTTTATTCCACTACCCTTAAATGAAATTATTCTCACATTTGAACATCTTATAATAATATCTACAATGAAAACAACCATCCTTTTGGAAGTGCACAATCCCAAAGTGTGATCAATGCTCTGAAGCTGTCGACGCACTGCCATTCTGAAGTGTCCCCTTACAGGGAGAATTAAAGTTCTGAGCACTGGAGTGTCCATATTACAAGGATAATAACAACAACAACAACAACAACAACAACAATAATAATAATAATAATTAATACCAATAATCTTGAGCAGTGCAGACCTGAAACAGTTAATGGAGAAAACCCTCCCTGGAAGTGTCCCAGGCCAGGCTGGCTGGGGCTTGGACAAACCTGGTCTAGTGGGAGGTGTCCCTGCCCATGGCAGGAGGTGGAATTAGGTGACCTTTAAAGTCTGATATTCCACAACACACTCTGTGATCTGATATTCCATAACATCAGAAAAAGCACATAAACACAATCCCCTTTTCCTTAGCAGTGCACACATCATGGCCAAGAGAAGCACGCATTTTTATTCTTCATTTTTTGATGCTATTAGCTTTTATGCCTTTAAAACACACGTGAGAATGTAAGAGTATCATTTCCTGCTAGTCTGGACATGAAAGGAATCATTTATAGGAACTCAAAGCCATTTTTTCCAGCACCATTTATGAAAGCTGTTTGTTAGAGCCCTGCCTGACTGTTCCCAGTTCAAACCACTCCCTTCTCTCACACTGTAACAAGCCACTGATCAATACCTGAGATCTTCCCTGAATAAAAGTTAACTTTTTCCACATCAGTAAGCAATCCTCCCCTGCTTCCCTGAGGCACAGCAGAGCCAATCAATTCTCAGAGTCTGCTTCATCTGCTTGCATTTTATGGAGTGTTTCAGAGGAGGGAGGAGGAGCCCTGCATGCCAAGCTGTCACCCAGCTCTTGCACAATTCCATTAGGAAGCCAGACTATAAAGGATTTGCCTGGAATTACGTTTTACATGCACTGGGAGATAAATCCCACAGGAATATCAACCACAACCACTCCAGTGTTAAACACAGGCCATGGAAAGCTGTAGAATTCAGCTGCAGTCTGATACACACCTATGCACAAATGCTGCATTACCCATGAGAGTAAAGGAGAGCTGTTTGTACATTATGAAGTTCCTCTCCCAGACAAAATTAAATTACTTTTGTTTAGGATTCTGAAGATATTTTTTCAGTTATTTCAAGTGGTTTTATTTTGCTGGGTTTTGGGTTTCTGTTTTACTTTTTTTTTTTTTTTTAAATCTTCACATACCCTTCTTTGTACCCCAGGCAGGAGCAGCAGGGGTACAGCTGTGGTATGACACAAATATTGACCTGAACTAGAAGTGCCAGAATCCTCAAGAGAAACATTTCTAAGATTTGAAGTCCAAGTCTGCCATTTCAAAATATGCATATGCCCTGAACAAGCTTGTAAACTTCTGGATACTCACACAAACTAAATTAATCCCTGAACCTTTTGGGATACATTTGTTGTAATTATGATGGGGATTGTTACAAGAATTTAAAGCAGTACAGTTCATAAATTCTATTAACCTCTTCATCAAAGATCACTTTGAAAATGCCACTGGATCTGTTACAGCTTTTTTTTTAATGTTCCCTGCCTGCCAAAATTTCTATTTTCTGCACAGCTAATAGTGCTTGAAAGATCTGTTCACAAGATTCCCAAAGAGAGTTTCAAATGTTATGCTCTACAAAGTATAAAACCAAGATTTTTGATTAATAACTTTTGTTTACATTTCTTTTAAAAATAGATGAATGTAAAAATACATTAAAATTAAATTATTCAAATTAAATTAATAGCATGATACTGATTATTAGTATCTGCAAAGAATAAGAGCAAAGATAAAACAACCAGATTAAATGGAATTGGATATTTGAACTTCACTGGAGTCTTATGATTTCTGCTCTTAGGTAACTCCTTGCTTGTGAAATGAAGATGTTGTGAGACTTGAGCCTTCTAAGGGAGGGACAGGTCCACAATTTATATTGCAAAAATATATACTGTATAGTGCAAAAGTATAAATTTAAATATTAAGATAAATGACCGACAGATAAACCCTAATGGTCATAATTCATTTGCAGTTGTACCTTTTCTCAGGTTGCACACATGCTTGGAAGGGATGGTTCTGGAGCCAGAGTCTTTTCACACAAATTGTGGAGTTTTCCTGAGCCTCAATTCCCCCCTGTATAAGAGGAATAACAATACAGCCAACAGTTTGAGAAGGGAAACATCTAAATGTTGGCTGAAAATCTCCATCAGTCAATACAGGCAGACAGAAATATTTAATGCCATTTAAGTTACACAAGAAACTTTTAATAGCTCAAACAAAAAAAAGCTTTGAAAAAGCTCACTGTGATACAAAATGAATCATTAAAAGTAAGTTTTGATTTATTGTGTCATTACTGCCTCAACAAAACTATTCAGAAGCCTCTTTGTGTTGTATAACTGTGAAAATGAAAAGCAGGAGATGAGAAAAAGGCCCCATCCAAGAGTGGCTGGGGAAGGTGAAGATGATGGTTTTGTAGAAATCTTTCCCTAACCAGATTTATTCCAGTAACACAGGGCTTCAGAGAGACCCAACAGGGGATGTGGAGAGTAATTAAATCACTTTTTGGCAATAAAAGACACACTGAGCCCTTCCAGCCAATCTGAGCCTCTAATTATGTATGGAGGCTTTCCCAGGGCAGTTTGACATTCGTGTCTTTGAAGTAAACCAGGAATCAAACACAACCTTGCACAAGTTTGCTTTTAAAACTTCCCTTTTTGAAAAGTCTTTACAGGTTTCCTGAGCTGAAAGATTTTGAAAGACACAAAGATCTCTTTACTTGTTTTTGAATAAAGCAAATACACAGAATCTGGGATTGATTAGGTTAGTCTTCACATTTTTCTGAATCTCTGGAAGTTTATTGAAAGGACTCTGAATTTACACTTCAAAATTAATTTATTCCCTTAAATCCTATCCTCAAACTTGTTCTGCATATTACAGCTGTCATGGAAATAGCCTCAGAATCCAGACAGATCTCCCAAATACATTAATTTTCACCTAATCTGTGTCATTGTTTAACCCCACCCAGTAACTGCCACTCACTCACTGTTCCCTCCAGTGGGTTGGGAGGAGGAATCAGAGGAGAAAAAGTGGGAAAACTCCTGGATTGATGTCAGTGCAGTCCTAGAGGTAAAGCAAAAGCTGCACACAAGGCCAAGCCAAACATGCATTTACACTTCCCATGGGCAGGCAGATGTTCAACATCCCAAGGACACCAGGGCTCCATCACATGGAGGAAAAATCCCATCAAACAGAACAGCCCTCCTTCCTCCTCCTCCTCCTCCTGCTGCTCCCCTGAGTCCCTCTGCTGACATTCCCCAGGTCTGGAGCATCCCTGTGCCCCTTTGGGGTCACCTTTCCCAGCTGCACCCCCTACCCAGCTCCTCCCAGCCCAGCTGGGGTGGGTGAGAAGCAGAAAAGTTCCTGAGTGTGTGTGAGCCCTGCTCAGCCCCATCCCTGCTCCAGCACAAACCCAGCCCAGCCCCTGCCAGCTTCACAGATTATTCATCACTGACTGTGCTGCTCCCTGCCCAGCCATTCCCATTCTTGTCATGCCTGTGCTTTAGCCTGGTGTGTGTTTCTTGTCACAAGAGCTGCTGGTAGTGCATAAATTGCAGCTGGGCTGTCCATTACTGTAATAGCAACAGTATGCAAGACAAATATCTCAATACAATCCATTTGCAAGTTATTCTCCATCTCTCAGAGCTAGAAAAAGCTAATTCAAATACAGCTCTGTTGCAAGTCACTGCTTGCCTAGGAGAAAAAATGCAAATACTTAAGAATTACCCTCAAACTGCTACTAAGGAAGGAGATAAATCCAAACAAAACCAAATATTCCTCTGTTACCCTGTGAATTATAAACTTTCTTTCATGCTGCAGCATTACTTGGTAGACAGTCTAAACATGGTTTGATTATGTGTTGGTCAGAAACACTTGAAAATAATTTTATTTGAAACCTAAATGGGTCCTTGCACAATTTACCTCAGGTTTCAGGGACTCAACTCATCAGCACAACACCCCTGGATTTCATTATAATTCATTGCTGCTACAAAACTCCTCCAGAAGTACAGATTATATTCATAGCTGGATTAGAAGTGGGAGAAGTTTTTCCATTTACCAAGATGAAATTCAGGAATTCACAGGACAAGAGATAAGAAAGAGCATATTGAAACAGAAAATGGGAGATTTGCACACCATTGCTTCTGGATCTATCCTTTCTATTTTACACTTTTTTCCTCCATTTCCTCCACTTTTTTATATTATGGAAGGGCAGGGTGTGTGTGAAAACATGCATCTCATACAAAGCCTCTTCATGATAATTGATACAAATAAGCAATATTACTAATTGAATTTCTGTGTTCTAATACAAAAATTATGTTAACTACAAAATTCCTTAGAAATACCTGAAATATGTTCTCATTTGTAAATTCTGATCAGGAATTTTCATCTCACTTCTAATCTGGAGTACTCAGCATAGTTTAATGTTTATCATTTGTAAAATCAGAAAATAAACTCATTCAAATCTTTTACCAAGTAACATGTCAAAAGTTACCATGACTATCAACTACTTTCAGCAATCTGAAAGAGATTTTAGAGATATAAAAATAAAATCATGATATAAAGATATAAAGTAAATCATGAATAGAAAAATATGGAGAGGTAACAAAATGGACAAGCCTTGACTACAGTTATCTATTGAAAACTTCAGTTCAGAAATTCCTGTCAAGCTAACATCTAGATAAATTTCCTGTTACATTTAAGATAAATATTGATAGCTGTCATATATCTGTGTATCTGTATGTATACATCTTTTATACAGACTTATTTTAAAGGCCCTACCTAAACAGGAAAAAAATAGTTGCTTACTTAGCCCACACTATTGCTGGGCCAAAACCACAACTCATCAAAAATTAGTTTATTTTAGAAACAGCTTTTCATGTATCAATCTCCATCTCCCTTAGGGAAGCAGGGACATATGGCAGGGAAGATCCTGGTCCTGGGAGTTTCATTCATAAACTCTCATTGCTCCAGGCTCTAGATTAAATGAACAGTTTGACAAATGCTCATGAAGATGTGTCTAATAGGAATATGATTCAGCATTCCTACTTGTGTGGGAAGAAATCTTCATCTTTTGCAGCTCTTCAGAAAGAGGGAGAACACAGCACTGTATTTGCTCTTCAAAAACTGAGAACAGTCCCCATAAATAAGATCCAGCCTCAGAAGACATACAGGATAGAAGGGGAATCCCAAGCACAGGATACAAAGATGAACTGAAAGCCTCAAGAGAGAAATGAAAGATTTGCCATTGAAATATTTATTGGCAGATTAAGTATTCCTTTCTGCACTTGCACACTTTGTAAATTGTAAATAGTTTGCATTTTGTCAGGTTCCTGGGATTTCTGCAGCCCTGCTCCCTTCCTCCTGCATCCAAATTTAACCCAGAGATGACAGGAGACAGACACTAAGTCCTGCTTGGGGCAGCACAAGGTGACACAGGAGCACCAAGAGAACCTTACTTTGTGCACAGAGCTCCCATTATTGAGCAAAAGGAGCTCCCAGACCCTGAAAAACCTGAAAGCAAACCTGAGGCATATCACAGGAACTCTAGAGGGGCCTCTGATACAATTTTAGAGTAAAATAACCTCTTCATATTATAGCTGCTGATATGAGGATGGAAGAACTTTAATATACCTTGATGGAAAAAAAAACCCACCCACACTTTTTATTTGCTTCTGTGTTTTTGAGGCTGGAAATGCTTTCAAATCTTATATAAAGGAATTCCAGTCTCAAATATAATGAAGCCCAACAAAGGTCAGAGAAAGTAAGAAGAGTGTGGTTATAGGAAGTGGCCAGGAAGAGAAAATGAAAAGAGAAGACCCATTAGAATGGCTAAAATCAGAGTCTGACATGTCTACATCTCCACAGTGACAATTTAACCCAGCATCTGTGCAGATAACACTCCTTGAGAGATGCTCCAAGAAAGTTTCTCTCCAAATACTCATCCCCATGGGGGTTACCCAGACAGGAAGGGTGTGGTTGGAGAATTTTTTGTTTTAGCAGGAGGATACTAGAAAAGTGTGACAGCAACAAGCCTGCAGATCTTTTAGGACCTAATTAAAATGTTTCTTAACAGCAGGTAGAAATTGTTTGAAATTGTTAACTACAAAATATCAGCTGATTTGTTATTAAATTTGAATGCTGTTGACAGCTGATTATGCAGCTGAGGGCTGGAAAAGAAGTGTTAAGTTTTGAAAAGCAGAGGATGAGCAAACCTCTGTGGTGAAATACAATTTTTTCCTGACATTAATCATGGAATATCTCCTGATAGAGAAGTTGCAGAGAATGGATTTTATTGCCTCCTTGATTCTTTGATTTAATGGAAGAAGTGATTTAAGGAATTTAGGGCTCACAGGAAGCATACACTGTGTATGGGCCAGACATGAGGAACATGAAAGCTGCCCAGATACTCTGCAGTGCTGACTATAATTGCTAATTAGGAGGAAAGAAAGAGCATTTTGCAAATATTGCCATTAGATTGGGGCTCCCCTTGTAACTGAGAGCTCTCATTATCTTTCCATTTCCATCCTCCAAGGCAGACTGAGCCTCCTCCAGTGAGAAGAACAGGTTTTCTTTGGCACATTAACAAAACCATTTTGACAAGCTGAGGACAAATGCTGTGGGAGTTTGGTGGCACCACAGATCAGCACCACCTCCGAATAAATCTTCAGCAAACCAAAGAGAGAATTGTCCTCTTACAGCACAGGAATCATTCCTTTCAGCCATACAAATTTAAATACCATTTTTACAAGTCCAGTTGGCTTTTCTTGATATTTTTATTTGAAGAAAAAGTTGCTTCCTGTGACAATAAAATTTTGATATTCCGAACAAAGTTTTCTGTTATTTGTATCAAAATATTTTTCCTTTTGCCTTTGGAAAATCTGATTGAAATAACTTTTTAGGCTTTTGAGATAAACAGACATTAGGAATTGAAAAGAAAATCACATCCACACAATATATTCAAGTCTAGTGACTTTGAGGGCAGCTACCACCAGCCCTCATTGATCCCAAGGTGTTTGACCACACACCAAAATCAGAAACTTTAATAAACATTGCTGGAGTTCAGAGAGCTGCACAGGTTGATGTCCCAGTAGTTATTGAGCTGTGAAGAGCTCTATTTGCTCGATTCTGCTCAGTCCTGCAATATCCAATATTAGAAAACAACAGCAGCTCAGGAGTATTGACCCTGCTGCTGGATTTGCCCTGTGAGAAAACTTCTCCATGAGTCCCTCCTTAATGAGAATTTCCTTTTGATTATTATTGTTCTCTTGCTCCAATTTTTATGATTATCAAGGCTATTTCTAATTTTTTTCCTAGTGATACAAAAATATTTATTGAACAAGACTATTAGTATTAAAAGAAATAAATCACGAAGCCTGTTCCAAAACATACCCTACCATTTCTTTGAGAACCTTAACTAATATTTCACATTACACTGAGTTTCAATTTCTCAGCTGTAGTGCTCATTAAAATGAGGGAAGTGCTTTTATGATCCTGGTAAATAAACTCATGGGAAAATAACATGAAGCAACACTCTAGCATTAAAGCACAATTACTTCAGAGAAACTTCAATGAAAAATATTCTGGATTTCATCTAAATACATAGTTTCTTATAGAGTGGTGAAGAACTTTTGTACTATCCTGTACTGAAGAAGCTGCTCACACAGTATTTTTGATATTTCTGAGCAGATGAATAGTGAAGTTTTAGAGAGCTTAGTGATATCTTTTTCCACCAAGACATGTTATTTCCATTTTACTAAATTATGTACTAGGAAGGAGTGAAAAAAATGTATTTAAGTGTCAGGCAAAGGTTAATTCAACACTGCAGGACATAGTTTAAGGATTTGCAGACTATTTATTCTAAAAAACCCCATGAATCTCTAGATTGTGTGTTCACATCACAGATAGTGAAGAATTGTGTTTTATATGGTGAGACACAATAGACTTTCTAGATCTTGTCAGCACTGATTAAAAAGAGGAAACATTCAACATTTCCATTTACAATATCAAATTAAACAGGCTAAAATAAGAGTCAGTTCTGCATGGAAACCTGAGCCAGCCCTTGCTGAATTTCTTTCAATGCAGTGTTTAAGATGTTTAGTGAGGTGAGCTCCCAAATGAATACAACTGCTTTTGTGTAGACAGAACCCACTCGTGCCATCTTACAAATTAAACATTGAAAAAAAATAACATTAAAAATAATAAATATAAGGGCTATATAGCTTTTCAAAATTTTACCATCTGAGATAATGAGGGATAAATTACTGAGGGATTCTGCTTAACTTTTCACCTCTCATTCCTCTTTACCCTCCAACCCAGATGCATCCCCAGACAATTTGTAGCCATTTGTTGTCTCTTCCTTTCACCTTGGACTGCTCTTCCTATGTTCATGTTTCCTTTCCTTCACACACCCAGAGAGGTCAGCTCATAGGATTTTCCTCATCAGAAACCTTCTTCTAACTCTGCTTCACACCAAATACTAAAATCACGTTTTGAAGCAGTCATTAATCAAAATATAAATGAGCAGCAACAGTTTTATCAGGCATTGTGCCCTCTTTCTTTGATCAGATGAATTCTCATTATTACATCTGAGAAGATGCCAAACACAGGGGAAGTTAAGGATAAAATAAATAGCTTTATGTAAACACACTATTTCTTATCTTGTAGTGTGAAATATTAATTCTCAGGTTGAACATCTTTTGTTCTGGCAAGCTTGAACATCTATCAAAACAGCCACTTGCTCTTTTACAATTCTTGGAAACTATTACTTTTCACACCATTTTTTCCCTTCAGTTCAGAAGTGTTAAATAGTGTCCATGACATTCAAGAACACTTTCTTTGAATTCAGCCTCACCAGAAGAAAGCAGCAGGTCAAGATGCACTCTTAAACCTGCATTTTAAGTCTCCTGGGACATCTTGCAAATCTGTATTCCCTCTCAGATGTATCTGAATCTTGAACTTTGACTTAACATTATGATAATAAAATTTTAAAATAATCATAAAATAGCTATTCAAGCAGCACCATCTAACTGTCCAAAAATTAAAGCCTGGATTGTGGGTATTGAGTAAGCTGTAATTCTTCATGGTTAAGAATATAAACAAGCATTTCTGACAGAGAAATGTGTATTTTAATAGTTCTTGGATGGGGAGGGTGCAGCACATTATTTAATAGAGCCAGAAAAAATGACCAAGGAGATGAAATTCTGCACAGTCAAAGCACAGACTTTCCAAACCTCCTGTAAAGCACCACAGTGCATCAGTCATATCTTGTTAGTACACAAGCAATGCTGCCTGATTAATACATAACTGGATGTCTCCAGCCAAAATCATCATTATTAATGTCTAATGCCTGTCAGAATCTGTCTCAAAATACCACATAAGGCAAGAGATTCCACTAACGTTCAAAATTAACAAATTTGAAGAGATATTAGCACAGCAGTAAGCTCAGACTTCTTCATTTACAAGGGTGATTGGATTTTTAGAAGAGATTATATCAAACTTGTTTGTCAAAGTGCAATGCAGACCTACCCAGAAATAAATGACCTCAATAAACATAACTACAGCTAAGAAAATGAAGGATCCTGCAGAGTTTTGTGACTTTGCTCTTCTCAGCATTGCAGTCATGAGACAGTGTGAGTTTTGTCCCCTTTCCAAGGGAAAAAAAATAAAAGTTGCCAGTCAGAATGAGAATAAGATGAGCACTTCACCTGCATGCTGCACTGAGCAGCCTTAGCCAAGGTGACATTTGGTTTCACTTGAATATTATTATTTTTAAAAATGCATCACTTTTAAAAAATGAGGTTTACAAAGCTAATTTCACTATTACCATGTCATAAAGATACAGCACAAATAATGCATTTAAAGCACCTTTAACCATCCTGAAAAAAGCAAACAAGGGAAAAGGCTGGTTCACATCAGGCTCTGCTTTACTTTGTAAATATTTAAGATGACTATTTCCTAAGTTCACCTGGTTACATATTCATTTGTCCTAATAGAAGTTTTCTTCTGTAAGTGGTCCACACTACCTTCATGATAACAAAAGAAATGGAATATCTGATACATCACTGTGACCTTGAAACCACTGGAAAGTGGAATACATTTGAATAATTTAATTACTCATAGCATCTGAAGTGATTATTACACACCTTGCATCTTGCAAATGCTGAAGTGATACAAAAACTGATTACATTTTGGTACATAAACACTGTCCCCTTCCACAGAAGAGTCCATTTACTGCTGTTGCTCTGATTTTTTTCAATTAGAAAGTATTATGCCAGAAATGTAAATATATGCACATAATATGCACACAGCTCATGCATACACTGCCAGACTAATATGCAAATGTTTCTGTGTTCAGAAAAATATTCCATTATTCCATATTCCATTATTCACTTCAAATTACTGAATTATAGGAATATACTTGGCCTGATCTATTATTTTCAAACTATTCTCCATTGAGAAGGTGTGATTTGCAACATGTTTTGAACATATTCTTTTCAGTTTAGAGGTACATTCTTAGCTTCTGGATCTCTTATTTTGACATCATTTGGTATTTTTAACTTGTCAGAAATAAGTTACATGCTTTTTTTAAAAAAAAAAGAAGAAAATGCAAGAGTTATTTTTCATACCAATGTTTTGTTTCTTACATTAGGAGTTTGAATATTTTATAGACACCATCTCAAAATTGTTAAATGTTTAATAAAAACTTCATAGACTGATAAGATATTAGAATATCTTTTTCAACTGCCACAAACTGAGAAGTGGCAAGCAGCAGAAATAACCTTATTTCTGGCAGATTGCTCTTGTACCCTAAATAATTCCTATTTCCTCCACTACCCCATCAGTTGAATGTTAGTTCCAGGAGGGAAGTATCAATACAATAATTTCACTTTTCAAAGCTGACCTCCCAATGAGTCAGTGGCTTCAGCAGGAGCACTGAAAGGGGCTCCAAAGTTACAGAAACTCATGAAGAGGGTGTCAGTGTCAAAATTCCTCACACTCAGCACCCTGTGAGGCAGATGCTCAATGCTCTGTCCCACACTGCCAGCCAGGGAAATGAGCCTGAGCCTGGGGCCAGAGCACAGCCAGAGACCCAAGCATTTGTGCATTGATCCAGCAGACTAAATTTACTACTGATCTAGGACAGTTTTTATCTAATTTAGGATGAATCATTTTGCTCTGAACAGCTTACACTTGCTCAGGATATTTCATTTGGCACATACAGGCACACCTTTGTGCCAGTGGAAATGATTTGAGCATATTCATTAACACAGGATACAATTTTAGCCCCCAAAAAATCAATTCACAGTAAGGTGACATAACCTTATTGACCTCAACAGCAGTTTGCTGGGGCAACAACCAATTTTGGATGAGCAGAGGCTCCAGGAAATCTCTTCAGTTTGGCCAAATCTATGTGTCTTCATACATAACCAAAAAAGAAAAACAAAACCAAACCCCCAATGGTCAGGCCAGCTTTGTTGCTGCTGGCACACACAGATGAGGAGCCTTTCCAAAGGTGATTTTCCTATCCTAGGGGATCCTCCAGGCTGCCACAGTTGTCTTGATGTTTCTAATACAAGATCCTGGCTGTTGCATTTGGGAGCAAAAAGCCAAGTGAAACATCCAAATTCAGCCTTTGCAACACATCTTTTTTATTTGTCCCCATCCAGCTGTTGGTGTGGATGTGACTCTTGCCCTGAAATTCATCTTGTTTACTGCACACAGAGATGCTGTCCCAGGACAGCTTGAGACAAAACTGAATGACCCCTCATGATGGGGAAGCTTTGTGAGACAAAGTGTGCAGTGACCATTTCTAAATAACTGCCCCAGTATTTCCCAGCACTGTTAGGCACATTGCAGTGTCTGGAGGAAGGGCTACATCAAAACTCCACATGCTGAGAGCAGTCTTAAGATTTAATGGATAAAAAATCTATTCCAGCTTAAGCAAAATATACAGATTATGCCACTATATTTTACCCTTCACCTTGCAGATGATCTCAATCATATAAAAAAAAAATTAAATAAGCAAGGTCCCTAAAATATACTGCTTTTGAAAAGATCCAACACCACAGTGATCTGTCGTTTCCTCAATAAAAGAAACCAAACAAATTCAAAACCATCTGGTGCCTTTGGTCTTACACTGCAGAAATGACAGGTTTTCACTTCTGTGGAATATTCCACAGGAAGGTAAATTGTCCTTCCCACTCATTTATTTAGGCACCCAGCCAGTTCCAGGCTATCAGGCACTCAGCCTACACGGATTATGAATTTACGAACAAACATCTCCTTTCATTCTATGCAAATACAGATTTATTGCTTTTATGTGTTGGCTGCAGATTTTTAAGCTACTGTCAGTTTTAATTTCTGAAAGACAAACAAACATGCTCTGTGGCTTCTTTGCCTGTGTCACTGACTGCCAATGACTCCTGAGACACCTCTGCAGGGCTCACCTTTGCCATTCACAACAGAAAATCTGTAGATATAAAGTTCTGCAAAAATGCTTGGAACTACTGTTCATTTTTAAGTCATATAAGCAAGGCAAATGGTGCTTAAAGCCATTGATTGATAGAAGTTCTCATTTCAAGCTGAAACAGTGCACTGTAAGAAGTTGACATATATCACTTTTTAGCTATTTCAGTAGAAGACAGACTTTGTTTCCAGGATTCAAAACTTCTGATATGGAAAAAAAAAAACAACCACCAAACCCAAAAAATCACAACCAAGCAGCAAAGCAAATCCTATTCTAAGTTACAGAAGAAAAAATTAACTTTCATAATGGGATGAAAACATAGCAATTTGTGGCATTACAGGATAAAAACACTTGAATGGGTGGTCTTTTCAGAATAATGAATGTGTTTGCAAGCAGGTAGGAAAGAAGATGGGGGTAATCATATACCTGATATTCAGTGCAGTGAATCATAATGAAGCAATTTAGTTATGCTAGTGCACTGAAAAACAATTCTTAGTTTATTGACTTGCTGAGAAAAAGTGTTGTAAGTTAATTCAACATACTATGTACTTTCTATTAGCAAATAACACTTCATGTGTATGTAAAGATTATTTTTCTTTTTTCCAGATCATAAACCCTGATTTATATCGATTATACAATGTCTTTCATTTCCCTCAATGCCAACAGTCTACAACATATCAATGTGAATAATACTACTCTGTGTAATTATGCAGTTAAATAAAACACCATATTTGGCCAAATGGCCTAATGTCTTGCAGCTACATCAGGACAGATATTATCACTAGCACTTAATGGCTGTTGATTAACATAATGAGAGTAGGATACTAAATTGAAACAGTGTGCTGGGTTCCAGGAGGTCGTGCTAAAACAGCTGGTGAGGTTATGGTTTGGTTCCTTTGCATTATGATCACCAAAACATTTATGATAACAACACAACACATTAGCACACATGGTTCTTTGTGCTAGCTTAAAGATCTATATCCTTTAAGCACATTTTCAGCAGACACAATCAGCAGCTCCCCCTTGTCCACATGATTTAGGCATCACACTGCTCAATATGCATTATTTTTAGACCAGTGACATCTATGAAGTTAACAGACATACAAGAGAATGTTTGCCCCTACTAAGATAAAGACTCAAAGAAACCTGTGTGAAGCTATTGCCCCAATCTCCAAAATCCCCTGTTCACTCCCTCCTTGAGTTTGTGCCCTGAAGGCCACCACAAACACACAGATTGTGTAAAAAGAGCAGGATGTCTATGAAATGAAGGGTGAGCTGTCCCAAACTAGGCCTCAGACTTGGGCCCATGTAGCAGTAAATAAACCTGTGGCGCAGTTAGAAATTCAGTTAAGGTGTATACATGGTTTAGCCAGGACAGTCAGGATAGAAACACACTTGCTGCCTTAAACTGCAATAGTTTACAGACTTGTTCATGCTGAATGCCAATAGAAATGCACCTGCAACTATAAACTATTCTGCTCTGTATAAAACCAGCCATTTTGGGAATAAAGAGGAGAATGTCTGTTATAACCACATTGGTCAGACCTGCGTTGCTCTGTCTCCAATCCCAATTACAGTCCCTGATTTCAGGATTGATCCAGTTCCTCCTTTTTTCCAATGCACCCAGACTCCTCAGGGACACCACCACTGCAGGCTGTGGTTCCCTGCAGTGAATTTGCCTGCTCAGACCTGGCCAGCATCCATGGGGCTCATGTGCCAAAAATCTCCTGCTCAGGAGCTGCACGGTGCTGCAGTTCCTCAGCACTGCACACTTTGTCTCACAAAGCTTCCCCATCATGAGGGGTCATTCAGTTTTGTCTCAAGCTGTCCTGGGACAGCATCTCTGTGTGCAGTAAACAAGATGAATTTCAGGGCAAGAGTCACATCCACACCAACAGCTGGATGGGGACAAATAAAAAAGATGTGTTGCAAAGGCTGAATTTGGATGTTTCACTTGGCTTTTTGCTCCCAAATGCAACAGCCAGGATCTTGTATTAGAAACATCAAGCCAGCTGTGGCAGCCTGGAGTATTCCATTCCCCATGTAATACTCTGTAATACACTCTGGGCTGCAGAGCTGAGCATGACAACACCACGGTTCCAGTTACAGAGTAACAGGGTCCAGAGCTCAGGGTCTTTGTAGCACACAGCATTTCCCTTCCAGGGCTCCCTGTGACTGCTCCGTGGTCACAGAGACCACACAAACACCGAGTGTCCTCAGCAAACAGCAGTCAGTTTATTATGGGTGCCCTTTTACAGGCTGTGTGGGATCTGACAGGGGTCAAATGAGAGATTTTCAGGCTTCAGGCACTAGCTTGAGCCTGTGGGAAAGTCAGGTATATGGCTTTCCCACTCTGGTCTGGGAAATCATAAGGAGGAATCCAAGCAATCCTTGGGAGGTGAAGAACAGTTAGCAGTGGTGTTTTTCTAACATGTTTACTGGCAAAGCTGTTTACAGAAGGGTGCAGGTTCTAAATGACCAATCACATCCATTGTACCAATGTGCTGTAAAAAAGGAGTGTGTTTCTAATAAACCTTTGCTATATGCCCTCCAGAGAAGATCAGAGTTTTGTGTCATCGTCCAACCTCCATCCCTAATCAGACAAGAGCGGGGTGTTTGAATTTCCCAGGCCTGGACTTGCTTGGGATCCCTCTCTGCCCAGATCTCTGGCAGTGGTGTTTCTGCATCCAGGCTTGAACAGCACTGGCTGAGGGGCCCTGTTTGAGTTCAAATCCATCCTGTCATTGCTCACCCAGGGACTTGTTCTACCTCTTTCCTAGAATGAGCCAGGTCAGCCGAACTGGATTTGTTATGGCCTGATTTATCTTGTCCAGCTACAGACTGGCTGTACTGTGACATATGACCTGTAACTCCTAAACTGAATTTAAAAACTTAAATGAAAAAAGCAAAATTCAGGATCGTAGTACAGGCACACAGAATTCCTGAGTTAAATTATTTCATCCATACAAAGGTTTTAAATGAAACATTCTCCCAAGCAGATGTCTTCCACACAATTGTCAATTATGAATTCACCACACAGGGGTAGAAGAAGGATCTTCCCTCACCTGTTTCCCCAGGTTCTGCTGAGCCTGTTCATCCTGCACTGCACCAGGAACCCCTGTTGGGTGTCCCACAGGGAACCTCAGGATCTGCTGTGACCCAGCCTGCTGACCTGGAACAGGAACACTCCTGCATGGCTAAATTGGGGACAAAGTAGTAAAGTAGAGCATGCACAGTGAGCCAAGAGCAGTGGAAAGTTACTGTGAGAAGAGTCAGGACATAAATTCTTATATTCTTGCTGCCCTTTTATATAGAGGGCAGCAAGCAGGGTGGGCTGAATTAAGGCTTGGTCAAGCCCAGTTGGAGACCTCATGGTCAGGGCTCCTCCTTGAGAGCTGCCCCCAGGCTACATCACCTGCCTGCTGCCCTAATCCAAGCAGAAAGAGAAGCTCCCTGCACTCCTGACAGCATCTCATTACTTAAACATAAACTCAGTTTTACTCATGTGGGAAATAATGCAAAATTAAAGATCCTGGCAACATTCCTGATGAACTCTGCATGGAGCCTGGGGAGGTGCACAGATTCCCACATGGAAATGTTTGGCATCTGAAGCCAGTTTGCATATCCATGGTCAAAACTTCAATTGTAACTGACATTTCCATATCTGTGGCCAAGTGCTTTTAACAGGTATTGGAGCTTCCTAATCAGAGATTTTATTTTTTCTCTGTCATGACTCAGTGTTTGCATACCAAACAGCTGCATGCTTTGTCTCAAACACACAGGGACATGCCATAAAAGAGGGAAAAAACAGAGTCTACCTCACTGAATAGCAGGTATTGGTCAGCTACACTTCTGATCTGAAGGACTTGCACAGGTAGATTTCCAGGAGAGGTTTTGGTAATCAGGGCATCCTCAGACAGATCCCCTGGAACCCAAGCAGATTATGCCAAGTGCTGCTGGTAGAGTAACATCATCCAACCTTTCCAAAGTGTGTACAAGTGGCATTTCAAAGCTGAACTCACAGGAATACTATAAAATGCATAATATATAAACACATAATATATGCAAAGCAGTGCTATAAATCACTTGACATACCTACAAAAATGCTCATCTGAAAAAAGACAGCACCATACATGCGTGAGCAAAGGAAAATGAACTGATGGATATCACTAAAAACAATTGGTTGAGTTTGCACCTATTTTTTAATCCTTCCTTCACCAGAGATCATTCATCTCTCACACATTTCAAAGCATCACTCATTATCATACAAGCTTCCAGGGAAATCAAGGAACTAATCAAAGCAGATTAAATAGTGTTGCTTAAAATTGCTCTACATTTTAAATTAAGCAACAGTTATAGTCATTTTTCAAGATGTCTAAAACTGTGAAAAGAAACTGAACAAGACACAACCACCCTAATATAATTCATCTCATTTCAGAAAGTTATTTTTCTTGGCATGTGTGTGTCATCTCCTCCTCTTTCCTCCACCTCTCCCTGGATAATTAACTCACATTCTTTTGTTGGGGCTGTCATTAAAAATGGTTTTTAAAAAAGCTGTTAGAACAGTTTTAATGCAGCCAAAGAGTTTGTGCCCAGCTTGTACAGAAAGTCACATATCATTAACCAGTCTTATCAAATTTATGGCCACAGCACTGATCACTTCATCCTGACAGCCTGGCTCAAATGGCTGGGAGCCCCAGGACCAGAAATGGACTTGGTTTTGCTGATAGTTTTTTTTTCTCTTGCCAAGATACTGAATCATGACCCAGATTGTAATGAGAATACATCCAGATCGTATAATTTAATTGATTTCATCTCAGGTTTCTAGTGATAGTTAATAGTCTCCCTCTGCCTTGCTCCCTCGAAAGAATAAAACAAAGTTTGTTTCTTTATGGCATTTACCACCTCAGCAGAGCCAAGATAAACTACTACAAGTAGCTTGACTGTTTTCTGGCATAACTAAAATTGAATTCATGAAGGGAAAATCTAATAGAACAACAAAACCCTTCAACAAGCAAAACTGCAGTGTTTATGACTGCTGAAATATATGAGTTCATTCTACAGTTACTTAAGAAGACAGCTAATTGAAATAACTCCATAAACCAGCTTTCAGTGGACTCCTTGCAAGTGAAATCACTTATGGATGTGTAATTGAAAATGAAATTACAGTGTGAATTTAAACTGTTGAGTTTATCACTTACAGGACTGTTATGTGAAACTTCAGCATTGTGTCTGACAGCAGCAAAGTGCTGATCACACTGGCTTTCCTAACATGTTTGTATATTTATGTAGGGGTGTGTACGTGTATAAACTCAAATCCCTCACATATATACATCTCCATCCTCTTCCTGAAAATCCAGGAGAACTAAAAACCACTCAAGTGAAATGTTATTCAATGGTCATAAGCTCACAGATTTATTGTATTTACAAGAGAGTCTAAATGGATCTGAAAGAGCACACCAAGGTCTGTTGTCTTCTTTCAGACTTTATACTTTCTTATTCAATAGAGTGAACTTCATATTCCCATACAGTTCTGATTTTCCATGTGGGGAAATTTTTTTAAAAAGCACAATCACCAGCAAACTGCAGGTCAAAGAGATGAAAGAGATGTCCTCTTGTGGAACTTCACAGAAATCCTTTAGTCCATGCCCCTAGAATATTGAAAGGGGCATATTTGTACTTGAGCAGTTCATGCCCACGGAGAATAAAACCACCAAAGATGTCATTTCAGTTTCTGCTGTGGACTCTCAGAATTCAGGCTAAGCAGCAGCCAGTCCCCTACAGAACAGCTTCTTTATGTCTCTGTACTGAGATGCTCTGAGCTGCAGAAGGGAAGTTAAAATATCTTCCTGCCTGTACCAGAGTCAAACTGGTGGAACAGAGCAAGAACATTTTGATTCCACACTACCCAAACTATTTGTAAGCCAATAAGAAAAGAAGAAATGAAAAAAAAAAAATCATAAGAAACACACCTGTGCAATCTCCAGAATAAGCATTAAAGAAATAATAAACTAGGCTTTGACTCAGAAAACAAATAGACTTCTAAACAATAAGGGGTTTAATTGGAGGAAACATTTCATTTCCTCAACAAAGGAAGGAATTTGTGGGAGATGTCTAAGCAAGACCTCGGCAGCTGAATCAGAAAGGGCTTCATTATCAGCATTTCACATTTGTTAAATTTGTGTTTTACGTATTTAAGCCCTGCACCTGCAACAATCTTACAATCAGTGCAGTGATTAGTCCAGCTGTATTTATATTTCTTGTAAAGTTCGTTTTACTTCTCATTCCTTCTTTACATTCCAGCCTTGACAGTAAATTTACTTTGTGGAATATGACTGGGATTAGATTTGAGGCTTTCTGTTAAAATTAAACTACAAAAAAACCACATTCAGAGAAAACTGAATTTGGAACTGAGACATGCTATGAACTGGCCTTGGGAATCCTCCCCTGGAAAGGATGAAATGAAGAAATTGGCAAATCTATGAAGAAGGATGGGGTGCAGGAGACAGAAGAAAGCAGAGTCTAGGAAATGTTAAATTCTACATCAGGAATCATTTTCACATTTTTAAATTCCCAGCAGAAATAAATCCACGTTGGAACTCCTGGTCCCTATTCTGCTACACAGGAAAAATAATTTTGAACTGTGTAGCTCTGGCCTTTACTAAGGTACCAATGGGTACCCCCCAAAAAAAAAAGTTCTTTTTGATAGCAACCACTGGCTGTCTCCTCCAAGACCAACAGAGATGTATCAATAGAGTGTAATTCCCTGCAGGTTCACTTGTGTCTCCTGATCATCTCTTTTTTTTGGTAATTCTCTTATTTCTTTCCTTGCTGAAAAGGGTGAGGTTTTGGCCAAACAATTCCTGGTATTTTTGCATATTTGTGCTGAAAACATATGATTAAATCTTCCAGTACATAATTCTTCATCCTCATAAGTCAATAGCATCAACAAGAAGGATCTGGACAAGGCTTCTACCTTCAGCTGTCTGCTCTGCTCAAATTAATCATCCCTGCTAATTTTCATATGAAAGCTAACATTGTAATAATTTTTAACTGGCTACAATTGTTCATGAAGAGAGAGGAAATATCAGGAACTGGAAGGGCTAATTGATTTCTTCAAACGACCCTAAAAGCAAATACTTGAGGCCAACCCTCAATAGAACAAAGAGAACAGAAACTTTTTCAATGTCAGAATTGTACTCAATCTATTTTTCCACTTTATTTCCTGTTCTTCTCTTGCCTTCACAAGTCATCTCTTCTGTAATTTGTCTCAGAATTACTTCCTACAATTGTTGGTGATATTAAAAATGAAAAATAGAAAAATAATAAACTTCTGGCACATCACACTCTTCCCCTTTAGAGGAGGGAACAAACACACTTAACATAAGCTAATTTCAGACTAAATAAAAAAGCAGCACAACACCCAATTCTTTATCTAAAGCAGAGTCTGTCGTGACAGCAAAGTGATAAACCTGAGAATCAAATTTTTCGTGATACAACTTCAGTTCTAGTGTTGATTGGAGAAGACAGATCAAAAACTTGAAGAAAATTTCTATTTAAAGAAAACTGAGTACGCCACCACCAAGAACTAAAAATTGAAAAAATAAATCTGTCCAGATACCAGTGCACTGGCAAATCAAGTGAATGCCTTTTGCATCATCAATATTATTAAAACCTTGTTGTACATGGAAGGTGGAATTCTTTAGATCCTTTGGGGAACTTGCCTGTGGCACAAGGAGCTGTGACAGGCACAGCAGGGCTGATTGAGAACCCAGAGCTTGCAGGTCTCCCTGAACAGCAGAGCCACCCAAAACTTCTCCCCAGACCCCTCAGTTCTGCAGATGTCCTGTGTGACTTCAGCAGCCTCATACTGACACTGGCTGAGGAAATTGGGCAACTTCCCTGAGTCTTTGGGACCCACAGAATCCTCACCCAGCTGTTCCCTGGCTCCAGCTCCTGACCTTTATCCAGAGGGTCACAGGATAAATGCAGGAGGGTTCCCAAAGAGAGCTGTGATCTCCACTGGCCCTGGGCACACTCCTCTGTGTCAGGCAAGACACCAACCCATGGCAAATGTCCCTGCTGGTAAAATCCTCCTGTGCTCTCTCAGGCTTCTCATTCCTAGGTCAATAAAATCAGAGCTGAGAGTCTTGGCCATAGAGAGCAGCTGTAGTGACCAAGAGCTGCAAAGGAGGGAATGCCCTTGTTCTAACACACCAAAGGTAACAAAAAAAGAATACTACTTGCAAGTCAAGTCTAAACCAGATTTCACTCCAACACAGTCATCTGTCACAGCCACTTTTCCTGTTCTCTCTCATGTGAAAAGCTGCTGGTGAGGACAGATTTTCCTGGAAATCCAAGTCACAGAACTTCTGAAGTCAAGCCAATAACATAGCACCTACCTCAGCTGCCTCCCTCTCCCTGGCAATCCTTCAAACACACAACCAGGCTTCTCAAAGTTCCACCTGGAACTTCTAAAAGTTGGCACTGCCAGCACTCCTCCATCAACTTCCATTCAAGTATTTTAAGAAATGGGGATCCTGTGCCCTCAAGTGTCTCTATCCAACCACATCCATGGGCCATGGGTCAGCACTTAAACAGACTGGAAATGTACAAACATGTATTTCTCAAATTGCAGCTTTTAATTCGTTATGTGCCTACAGTCTGGTCTGCACCTAGTATTCCTTCTCTCCCCTGTAATTCAGCCTTAATTCACATACAGAATTGTTCAGGGACATCTACTTCAGGCAAAGTCACTCCACAGAGACAAAGACCTGTGGAGACTAAATTTATTTTCTGACAAAACTATTTGAAATGCAAGATTAAACATTAATCAAGAACACACCAAGCAAGATACTTTGGTATTGCCTCTTCTGGAATGATACATCTGGATCTCAGACTAGCAGCATTACCTGAGTGCTCTTCAGGGACCTGCACTTCCTACTTTACTCTAAATAACTCCTTGTCTTATTCAAAGCTGTTGAATCAAGGGGAAAATCTTCAGCTTCCTGCCCAGGGATGTTTTGAATCAAGATCTACTTGAGGAAATTCACTTTGTTCTGCTACTGCAGAGGAATCTGTACAACAAAATTCCCATTAACTGCATATGTCAATGCTCACAGGTACTAAAATTCACTTAGCAATTCTCTGCTGTTAGTAACTACAGTCTGCTTAACCCAATCTGTAATTTTATTTTTAACTGGTACTTCAGTAGGTGCAAAGTTCTCACCAATTGTGCATTTTGTTCCCCTAAAGTCCTTGTGATCACAACCCTCAGCACACACTTTCATGAGATAAATTTCCTATCTTTAAGAAGGCATCAGTAGGTATCACTCACCAGCCCTCTCCACAGTGCACTCATGTAACTGAAGCACTAGGGGCTAAAAAACAGAGGGCCCTAATTTATCTGGGCACTTGAGCTTATATTCATTTCTCTGAACACAGAAGATAAGATACAGTAAAAAAAGGAAAGGCTTTAAGGTTATTTTATACAGACCACAGATCCTAAGTAAGGTATATCATTGTCAGATGCAGCTAATCAGCCAGTGACATCCATTTTTTCTTGTATTCACATTTTCACAATTGCCTTCTTCAGGAATTATACACACTCTTCATCATAAGCCCAGGCTTCATCAGTGCTTGAATAAAAGAGGCTTATGTACATAAAATTTATACTTCAGTGGCTGACCCCCAACCAAAAAAGTTTCCTATAGTAAGCTGAACAAAGTTCAACCTTGGAAATTCTCCTCTTCCCTTTTAAATGTTAGTTACAGGAATTTAGGTCTACTGAAACAGACCATTATGTAATTCTCCTAATCCTGCAGTGTCTTAAAATATCTTGCTGTACTATCACATTGAGTGAGGGCACACAATGGGCATCAGATGTTTGTCCTGTGAACAGAATAGGAATAGAAAACATTCTTTTATTATCAACTTAGATGTTTCACAGTGTCTCTTCTCTTGAGACAAGCTCTTGTTTTTTTTTTCTGCACTGCAGAAAAATAAACAGATTTGTGATATGTTTGGATTTTCTTTTTGTTTTAAAGACAATAAACTAGGAAACATATGCATTTCCAAAGAAATATATTCTCTACTCATGTGACATACATGTCTACACAAGCATGCTTGAGTAATTAGAGTTCAGGTTGAACTTTAAGTTGATTAATTAAAGTTCAGGTGAGGACTACTGAATAAATACACAGTAAGTTTTGGTCACCTTCTATTTAATTACTACAGACTCTCCTGCAGCTTAGGAGCTTTTTTCATTTAAACAAAAAGAACATTCATGATCCTTATCAAATGTAGCCATATGGGAAGGCTGCTCACAAATCATTATTTCTGTCAAAGGAGCAAGCAAGCTTTGCTGGGCTTAGTTGAATATGCATCCCATCACAATTCCTGGCAGAGCTCTAATACCACATTAAGATTACATTGCACCTCTTCTTAAGAATTGTTATCGAGATGATAAATACACAATATGCATACAGAAGAGCACTTCAAACAACAAAAGCTGCTTTATGCACAGAGTAACTACAGGGTTTAATTAGGGAGACAACAGGGTTGGGGTTTTCAGTCAGATATTTCTTGGACTCTGTTATCCTGTAGTCAGTGCTGGGGGTTCCTGCAGCTTCAGAGAGGCTCCACATCAGAGTGATCCTGGCAGATCCAAGGAGCTCCTGACTCCCAGTGGGGAGCTCAGAGTATCTCTGAGTCCTGACTGGAGCAGAAATGGCAGTGTCAGAGGAGAGGGGAGCAGGGGTCACTCTGGGCAGTGCTCAGGCTGCCCATGAGCAGCACAGACCTGCACACACACTCTGGGTGTCTGTGGCTGCACTGAGCCTCCCTCCCACTGCCACGGCTCTGACTGCGCTCTGGGGCTCGGGAAAATCTGAAAATTCTGCATGGAAAACCTGAGCACAGCTGAGAGCAGCAGAAATACAGTCCTTGTTTCTATCTTCATGCCCTGTGCAATTAGGAAGAAAGCTTAGTCTGCTCTTACTTTGATCAGGAGTCACTCCCTGGAGTCACTCAGGTGTCACCACAGGCTCTTCTGGATCATTTTGGGGCCAGTATGTTCCACACACCTCTAAGGGGTTGAATCCTACAGCAAAGATCTTTAGCTTCCGCAAAAGCAGTCAGAATATTCTGACTATTATTATTATTTTCAGTATTCTTGTGGTTTCATATTTTGCAGAGATGTTATAGTGGTTCTTCTCCACAAGTTAAGGAACAAAACAAAGCCAAGTTCTTCAAGGTGAGGCTGCTGCACCAGGCAAACCCAAATGCTCCACCACCCACAGAAGACACAGCCATGAGATTTACAGCCAGCAAATGATTCAATTCTTTCATTTTAGCTTCTGTGTTAACATTTTGCCTATTTAGAATTTATTTCCCTTGTTTTTTAGATTAATAGAATTGTTAGTCAGGGATGTATTGGACTATAACCTTACCAACAGGACTAAGACAATTTATTTTTATCTACCTCTGTCTCAGACTGAAAACTCAAAAAACATTTACTACTGTAGACTACTCATTTAATTTCCTTTGTAACCACAATCCAAATAAATTTCTACTTTTTGGGGGGGGAGGAGGGAGCTCAAATGTTGTGATTAAAGTTTTTATACATGTTGAAACACCTCAAAAATTAATTACTGAAATTTCTCATCCATTTATTAGGGATGCTGTCAACTCCAAATCCTATGTAGCAGTAACACTAACAACAAAATTCCAAGGCCTGTAGATGATACCAAATTTAAGGGAGATAAAATAATGACTGACAACACAAGCAGCTTTGAACAACTTCAGTCATTTAAGTGATTCCTCCAACAGATGGCAAAAGCACCTTTGAGCACACATTTACAAAATAATTGGTCTGGAAGCAGGCAAGTAAGACAAGAAAAATGTACTAAATGGCACAATTATTCAGCATGGTGATTAGAAAAAGGATTTGGGGGCTTAGCAAGGAAAAGAAATCACTGAAGCCACTGGCACAAAGGGAAGCAGTAAAACAAAAGGATTCATCAGGCACCAGGCAGGTTCTCCTGCCAGCACACAGAGCACAAGGTGCTCTCCAGCTGACACCTCCCATTCCCTGCTCTACAAGAAACAAAACAGATGTTTGTGTAACTGGAGTTATTTTTTATACCTTCTTTCTTTCCTGAAATAAACAATCTTTTTGACTCCCACCCCAGATCTCACCAGCACATAAATTTTGGTGAGCATGAACCTGTTTTCCTTTGGTCAGTTTGCTGTCACACAAGTACCAGGGCTACCACAAAGCAGATGCTGTTGCAAGGTAAAAAAAAAAAGAGTGATGAGGGTTCAGGAGGACGGTTAACATCACTCAACAACTTCTCATTGCTTTTGTTCAATGTTAATTTCATTTTCACAGTACTTCTTCACAGGGGACTTCTATTAAAAGTAGTATTTCCCATTCTATAGCCCAGCACTTTTCTCTCCTGAATGTGATTTAAAGCTACAACAAAAAATGAATGTCGATACAGATACACAAACATTACAAAATGAAAATTTCAATTACTAATTTGAAAGACTTCTTAGCCCCACCATCAAGCAGTCAGCCCAAGAGCCATGGCAGCTGGATAATGCAGCCAAGGAAAATAAGGCAGGCAGCCAGCACTCATCTTTTCTGGAAGAGAAGAAAACCTCATGTAAATCTGTCTGACAGATAATGGCTGGGAAAGCCAAAGAAAAGCTTTTATAATAATACATAATATTTCCATTTTTTCTTGGAAATATTGATCTTATGGCTTCACCACAATAGCAATTACCTGCTGACACAGAGCACAATTTTGAATTTTTTTCTTACAGACAAGAGTTGATTTAAATTTTATATCCTGAAGACCCCACTATTACTTGTTATATAAAATAAATTGTATAAACAAATTTCATTTTGTAAGTACATTCCATACGTCAGCAAACATAATTTGAATTCTTTAAGAAAAGAAATATTCTAACACCTACATTTCTGGATACTTCTTGAAAGCACTTGGATTATGGGCTTCTTGCAGAACCTTTACAGTATTCATGCATAAATTGGGTCCCAGAAGAATGTACTTGCCTGATGTATATCTGTGTTACAATTCCCACTCAGACATTTGGAAGCTAAATAAGGAAGACAAGCTAATGGCACCTCTTGGGTTTCCAGTTTGATTCCAACTGTGGCATCCTTCAGGGAGCTCTTAAACAGTGATGGAAACCTCACAGCAGTCTGCAGCAAAATTTGGCACACACAGCTTTGGGAATAGGAGTCTTCAGGAAAGATATTGGGTTTTTTGCCCACACTGTTATGAGATACCTTGAAGTAAAAGATAAATGCTACTGACAAGCAGTGTTTGTTCAAAGCAGTTTTCTTCAAAGCTGATGTAATCTGTTAGCAACTCTTCTGAACAAGATGCTGTATGATTGCAAATTCAGCCATGAAGCAGAGCAGTACAAATACCTGCTGCACATGCAGAGGCACAGGCTGGGATCCTCTTCTTCCCCCCTACACCCCTTCAAGTATTTCACCCTCGGTGGAAATGCAGGGTTTACCCAGGACAGGCTCTGCCCCTCTGCTCCCTGCAGAACCCCACACTGCAGTGACACAGGGCATCCTGGTGTCCCCTGCACAGAGGGAGCTCTGCCATGCACAGAGCATGAGCCTGCTATGTTTGGTCACAGTTTTGGAGACAGGCACACGACTGAACTCACCAAAGGTCATGAGACAACAGCCAGCGTTTATTCATGGACACCCCCTTTTATAGGGGGTTCAAAATCCTTGTGCTTGAAATCCTGATTGCTCAGGGTCCACCCAGCTCCCTGACCAGTTAGATGTGGAATTCAGGACTGAATGGGATGGGCTGGGGTGTTACCCTGGTTTTGAAGACTTTTCTAAGCCTTCTGTTAAGTTCTTCATATTGGAGTCAGAAATTTTACCTTATCACACTTTCTACTATAAACACTGGCCATGTTTTGCTGTCTTTCATTGTTTACATATTTTTAGGTGGGAGGAGAAAGGTGATTGACAGTTGGCTTGACCAATGTGGGTTGAGAGGTGGAATTCCAACCTACAATCCACAGGCCACATAGGAAATGTATAAAACTGAGTTCTGTAAATAAACTCGCCCTTTTTTTCGTCTTGCTTGGCTCACCAGCTTGTCCTCGTGTAGTTCTTTCCATGTCCTCGGGAATACTGGGGTCCCCAGTTTGAGTTCAAATCCAACCCATCATTGTCTCACCCAGGGACTTGCTTACTTCTACTCTTTAAAGAACTAGGCTACCCAAATTTGGGTTCTGTTATGGCCAAATTTATCTGTGCAGCTTCAGAGCAGCTGCAGCTGTGACATAAACCCAGTTCCACACCAGGAACAGCAGGGAACAAGCTCAGTAGCAAGGTCTCACAATTAACTCCACAGCCCTGCAAGCCAGGCTGGTTTAACAGAGGCCAAACCATTACACACAAAATGGCAAAAGGTTTTCCACTGCTATGAAATAGTGAAAAGCAGAAAACCCATCAAAAGTAAGGCTGCAACCAGGATCAATATCCCACACTCCATGAGCCATAAATCAACAGCTGCCTGCTCGTGACTTCACTTTTAAATGGTGCCTTCAAAACGTATTTGAACATCTGATTTTTCAAGTAAGGAGGTATCTAGAGACATCTCCTAGTAACTTTGGAATACAAATTAGATCTAAGTACAAGAAAATAAAAGCAAAAATACCCTTTTTTAACTTTTTCAGAAGAGTTTGAGGGAGTAAAAAATCAGTTTTTAAGGATGCAGAGAGATTTCTCTGGTTACAAAGTCAGGCAAGCCTGATCCATACACAGGAAATCTTACTTGATTTCCTTTATTTTCTGTAGCTCAGAGTGCAAATAACTCACACTGTGGATAAGAAATGCATGGTATTCACAAGGATATCACAGGGAAATGCACATGACTCAGGTTCATTAAAGACCCCACCAGGACTGAGTAGCTGTGAGCACCTCAGTGTGTCCCTGATCTCTGCACAGACATCAGCAGCAGGATGGAACAAAGACAGAATCCTGTGGCTACCTCAAGTAACCAATATATATACACACAGTTCACAGATAACTATAAATAACTGGAAATTTGTAAGCAATATTTTCATGAATTACCATAGCCTTACCAAAACAGCAGGAGGAAAAAAGGCAAAAAATAATCAGCCAGTTGAAGTTATGGAACTAGAATAAACAGTGCCCACTTTTCCTTCAGTCCCTGCTTAGCATCAAAATAGTCCTAGAATGATTTTTTCAAGTATTGCAATAAGAAATGGGAAAAAAACAAACCAAAAATCATTAAATAACTCATTTTAAAGGAAGTTGTACAATAAGTGCGTTAAATTCCAGTATTTCATGTATAATTTTTTTAAAGGGAAAAAAATAATAGTTGCAAGCCCAGAGGATTAAATATTTCAATGAGCATTTAATAGAAAGAAAAGCCACTTGAATTACAGAACTGAAGTTCCAAGAGACGATCTCTATTACACCAATCATGGTAACTAATGCTTATTGCTAAGTAGTATTATTTATAACATTAGTCAACTAACACATTTTTAGCAACTATACTGAAGTTTAAGCATTCAGTAATACTGAATGAGTTAAGAGTGAAGCACTGAAAGATCAAAGTGAATGCTGTAATCCAATGTATTTTTATTAAATTGCAGCCCATAACCTTAGTATACATTCTGTCATCCTTTCTGTTAAAAACTATTTAAAACATCAGCTGCAGTTATCTTTTTTCAAATATGAGCTTGAGCACAATGGAGGTTCTCTTTCAATGTCACTCAAAATCAACAGCAGGAAAAACATGTATTTATAAATAAAATGCAGAGGGTTTCAGCACTCAGAGCTGTAATTTCTAATTAATATCATTTTCATCAGCTCTGCTGTAAAATTCAGTGTTCAGAAGAATGTTTTCATGTGTTCCACCTCCAAGGTACACTCTGCTGAAGCAGCAGCCTAATTAGAAGCTTCTGGATTTGGATGTACTGAGGCCTTTTTCAAAGCTGGGCAGTTATTCCTCAATAATTAAAAGGCAGGAATTGATCTCTCTCTATTCCACTTCCTGTCTGAAGAAACTTGCTGATGTGGTTACTCTGCATTTTGCTTCCTATCATTGATTAACTTTTGAAGTCCAAAATTTTTAAACTACTCATAATGAAATCTGAGGAAGCTTGTCTTAGGCTTTTTCTCCTTTTAACTCTTCCCATATGTTTCTTTTCTACCAGAAAAGGAATCCTGTAATTTCCAGTTCTCCCTTTATATGCACTGGGAGATGAGAGAGGAGGAAGTCTGCAGGGACTCATCCCTACCAGAAAAACTCACTGTGTCAGAGTGCTTTGAAGCAGGATGGAAAGTTATTTTCACAACTTCATTTCCTCTGTTTTACAGCAAATTGTCCTGTACCACAGGACAGCTGACAGGAAATGTTACAGGACAAAATATTTGACCTTCACTTATAACACTCCATTATGTTACTGTGTTTAGCATTTATAAATTACTTGACAGAGAAATGAGAGTCAGATCTGGGACACACAGCTACAGTGCTGATATCCCACAAGGATAATATTCCCTAAACTCCTGCTGGATGCTCCTGTTTCCAGCTGATTTTTGTGTATTGTCAACCCTTGTGACCTTGAAGAACCAAGACATTGATTCTTGTCAAGCCTCAGCCTAACTGACCATTTGAATATTAATGGGAAGAAGATGCCTTAGAGGGGAATTCCTCAATAATCTATGTAGGCATGTGGCCACAAAGCCTCCTGGAAAAATACAGTCAGAGAACTCAACCAGAGCTGTTTGCTTCTCTGGTTTTTAATTCTAAATGGAATTAAATTAAAAAGCTCAGTGTTAAACTCCCTAACGCCAGAACACTTTTAGGCTCCTCCTTTTAATCAGCTTCTTGAAGCAGAAATAGAGCCTTAGAAAAAGTCACCACTTGTCATTGCTTTCCCCTTCCTGTGTGCTCCCTCTTCACCAGAAACCTTTGATTAATGTTTCAGTGCTGCTTCCACTTTGCCACCGAGAGCAATCTGAGCACCTTTTCTGTGGCAACACAACTCACAATCAAAGGTCAAACCAGACTGAAAATTCTGCAGGGGAGATTTGGCATCAGGTCTAATTTGTTCTATACTGAAAAGTAAAAATACATGGAAATAATCAGTGCATACCTGCAATACTTGATATGGTTAAATGTATCAATAAATATATAGAACAAAGTTAGACTGCTATTAAAAAACAAAATCAGTTTTTTCTTCAAAATTATAACATGAAAAGCAGCTACAAAACTAGGAAAATAACTGCTTTTTACCAATTTTCTCTGTGTGAAAAACTCCTGGATTTCTCTGATTTATACTGTCAAAGGAACACAGATGATTAATTCATAATAAAAATCTTGAGAAAAGTGAGTGTATTTTGCCTGGATAGTTCAAATAGCAAAAGTGAAAATTCAGTATTTTAAAGTTGCTAAATCTGATTTTAAGTTAACATTTGGCACTTGGAATATATTTTTAGCCATGAATAAATTGTGAACTCCTCATGGGTAAGGCTATGAAATATTCCTTTCTCCCTAAGATATAAACTTTCAAACGTTTAATAGGAAAAACCAACCTGGTTTGAACCTCCCAAAAATTGCATGCAGATCACCACTCATCCCTGTGGACTCTCCTTGACCTTAGATTTGCCACAATCATCTTGAGAGAATAAATATAATTGGATGTTCTGCTGCCTCCCAGACCTGGAACACACCAGGCACAACTGTGCAGAAAAGCTGCAAGGCTTTGTTTAAGAGGTGACTCCAGCTCATCTCAAGGGCACTGGACCTAGCTGTAAAACCAAGTTTAAATGATACATTCACAGAAGAACTCAAAAACTTTGTTATAAAATGTTCACTAGTGTGTTTGTTGATGGGATTATAAGAGGTTAAATACTGTCAACATGCAGAAATGAATGGAGAATTTTCATATCATTAAGTGGAAGAAGACAAATAATCCATCACACCAGACAGTAAACACTGCATTCAGAAAAAATGTTCAACAAAATGTTTAATTAGGGAATAAATTACAAATGCTTGAATTATTTGTTTAGTTTGTGACCTTTCAAGCATCACTTGTTCATTACCATCCTACCCTCCAAACCAAGACTAAGCAAATACCAACTACTCCCAAACTTTTTAAACATTACATGTATTATTAAACATTCCAGTGTTAGGGAATTGCCTAAGCTAAATGGTTTTATTTGGAGAGCAGATTATAGCAATAAAAATTGCTACAAAATTCAAGTTTGGGGAAGAGTTACATGCATGAGTAGCAAATTTGCTAAAGAAATTATTATACATTCAATTATAAGAATTCTGTGCCCTACACAGGGCCAGAACCCAGGCCATGCCAAACCAACACACCACTCTTCTGATGTTTCTTTGTCTTTTCACACTTTTTCAGGAAATCACCATATTTGATCAGATTCCAGAGAAAGTTGCTAAAAATATGGAAAGAACTTTAGGAACACCCAGCACACAATTTTATTCAAAATAGCCCTCTTTATTTAGATCCTCAAATTAATCATTAGTGCCTCTGTTTAGTTTAACCAGTCCTGAAAGCAACAATTCAGCTCTTAGAAAGCCACAATATTGGTACTAATTTAAACTAAGACAGACAGAACATAGATTGGGATCAGACTGCAGCAGAGGACAGTTATTTAAAATAACTAAATATTTAAAATATTTAAAATAATACAGCTCTTGCCCACAGCTGGGTATCATTGCTGTTCTTCTGTCTTTCCCTTCCTTCTCCTGGACAAATCCTCATCAGGGATTTGGCTGCACTTCATTTTGTATAATTTAGTATTTAGACAGCCTGGTTCCCTTTATTCTGAGCAGGTGATTGATTTGCTTCTACAGCCTCTGTTATTTAAGAGCCACACCTATGCTGAGACCCTCTAATCTGCTCATGAATTGGTCATTACTCACACACCTTCCTTCAAGAATAAAAAGGTGACTGCCAGCACAGGAGGGTAAGATCCACACTGAACAAGCCACAAAGCCACTTCCTAAGAATTGCAAATTACCCTATAGCAGTTGAGGATCAAATAAAATTTAACAGTTTTATTTATAAAATTTGATTACATCTGTACCATGGGTTTTACATGCTATTCCCCAGTCTTGAATCTACTGAAAAATATTCCTTAGGCTCAAATACAAGCTTCAAATCATACAGCCATAAAAACAGGCAATATTTGTAATACAAGATAAAACCAAATTGCCTTTAAAAATCCCACAGTATTTTCCACAGAAATAAAACTGTTAGCTCCAATGTACTGGCCAAGATCCAGGCTCAGTAATTATGTCCTCTTACCTGAATTTCCCTTACAGTTATTCAGTTTCACCACCTGTCCTGAAACACTGTGAACAGCTAAGTGAATTCTGTTCCTGGAGCTAGAAAATTGATATAAAGCTTTCTGTTTTAGCCAAGTTTCACAGGAAGAAAAAAACTCCCTCTATACATATACATCCACACATACACATATATACATATAAATGTGTGTGTGTATGTTGCTGACCTCAAAGCAGTTATCTACAATTTTTATCAGATTCCACAGGCTTTCTTAAAATGTGTATCTGTCACCCTGCCAAAAGAAAGAGAAAAGACTTTGTGTCAGATCCATCAGACTGTCTCAGAGGCAGGAAATCATGGTATCAGTGTCAGCCTCCAAGGCCATCAGATGTGATCCAGTGTCATGCAGCCTGTTTTGGATAAAGGAGTCAAAAATTGGGAGATTCCAAGTTTTTTGCAACAAATGAAAGCCTTGAGACGGGGGAAACAACTTCAATGAAGTTGAAGTGCCATTGTGTCAGAGTCTAGAACATCCCTCTAGCCACCCTAGAAAGTTTAGAAGCCAGACAAAAAAGTCTAAGATCTGTACAAAAGAGTCAACCAGCCTCACACAGAACCCAAGAAAACACTACCTCTAATCCCTATCCATAGAAATGAATGCCCACATTGTGTGAAGAATCACAAGCTGAGAGAATTTAAAATAAGTAGTAGTTAGTCTATCATAAAATGGAAATGTAAAATCTAAAATTTTAGTATATAGAGTTAAAGAGACAAGATAAAAGAATTAAAGAATAGCCCCTGTACTCCTTGTTCTTACTCTCGTCCCCCATTTTCTACTAAGTTAAATGTCAAAAATTAGTTTAAAGTAAAAATAACATGTTAACATAAGTAGTAAGCATTAGCAAGATTTTATAAATAAAAAGTATGTTTCAAACAATAATTAAGTCAAAAGTACTGTACATAAAGTACAGAGCTCTCTAATCCACCCAGTCCCGCGTGTCCTGCTCTGCTGAGAATGTCTCACAGAGCAGAAAAAAACCTAAGATAATGTACCCTGCCAACAAAACCTAGCAAAACAAAACAAAACAAAACAAAAAAAACAAACCCTAAAATAATAAAAAATAAACAACCTTAAAAACACAAACTAACAAACTCAGCTTATCGTCTCTGCCTTCAGTGTAAAACACTTAAAAACAAAAAAGAAAACACAAAACCTTATAACCTCAAAAAACAACAACCCCCAAAAAAATCTCAAAAAACAACAACCCTAAGACCATTGTAGGCACACTGGATTCAGAAAGCTCCCTGTAAGTCTGGGAAATGTTTTCCATTCGCAATGATTCTGTTCCCAAAGCATGGCTGGGGCTGTGGGGCTGCCAAGGCAGCTGCCATCTGTAATTCCTGCTCACCAAGGTTTTGGGAAGAAGTTTGGTTTCCTCCCCTCATCCCTGCCCTGTGTACACACACCCAAACAGACACTGATGCAATCCTGCTGATCAGACAGCCCAGGTTTTTACAAATTCTCATTACTAATCAGCACAATCAGGGTTTGGTCTCATTAGGCTGCTGCATTTCATCCCAAAGCTGTCTGCTGATTAATTGCATGTGTCAAACAAGGTGAGGTTTCTAAGGAAACACTGTAATTTCTATTAAATCAGTCTATGCAATTAAAAAATAGAATACAAACCCATCAAGTTCATTCATTCTCAAGTACAGATTGTAATGTTTCTGTATCCTGTTTCAACCTGGAATCCCTAAGGAAAAAGTGGTGTAAAGAGCTGGGTCAGTTTTGCTGTTACACTGGGGCTGTTATCCAAGTTGCTCATTCAAAAACACTCCCATCCCTTGCAGGTATCCTTATTGCCCACGGGTATTCCAGGATTTTGAGATGGAACACAAGTAAAAGCACCCAAGAGCCAAGCTGAATGTCACAGCTGCATCCAGGGAACAAAATTTGGGAGGATTGCTCTGGCCATACCTAGCTGGAGAGGCAGTTATTGAATTTGTAGAGAAAATCCAGACTAAGTTGTGGAGAAAATCAAACCAAAAATCTGATGGTGGAGATCAACAGGTTCAGGCCCAAACAGATGCCTGTGGGCAGGAATTTATTTATAGATCAAAATCAGTACTGAATGTACTGCTCCCCCATCTAAAGTCACATGTGTATACTTTTATTTCAAACTTTACAGTTTAGAAGTCCAAGATAATAACTAAAAATGTTCAGCATTCATAAGAACGTAAGAGAAGTTATAATATTCCTTCTCTGCAAGAAAATTGTGACTCCATGATCCCTCATATATACCATAACAATAAATAAATTATAATAAAATTATTATTAAACAATCTGATATTGTTTATGTACACAAGCACTTCTTTTAACCTAAACAATATCTAGTCCATGAATGTGCATATATGACACAAATTTTACTCTGTTAGCTTTCAAGCCATTCCCTAAATTTTCATGAAGAACTGAATTAAACTTTCATAAAGCCCAACTTACTTTAGCAGTGCTACAAAAAAAAAAATCTAGACTTTTACAATCTGTAAGATTTGTAAAAATCTAGATTTTTACAATCTGTATTTGAAAATAAATGGAAGCATTACAGAAAGATTAAAATAATGAAGAAAACAAATAATACTGACTGATCAGCTCCAAAGTTCATCATTGTAAATCCACTTAATTAGAGATAGAGCTCACAACTCATGGAGATATTGAGTCACTGATACACCTCTGACTTGTCTAACTCCTAATGATGTCAGATTTCTGCTCGTAATGAGGTGCAGCTTTTCCCAAAAATTGGAAGTCTTCAATCAAAGCACCTGAAGTGAGGAAAACTCATCACTGAGAAAACTCAGCTTTAAAACAATCCGTGCAAAGACAATTTGTTACAAATGATCCTGCTTTGAACCTCAGTAATTTGCAAACTTTGCAACCATTTGCTTATGGGTGGTACATCCTTATGGAGTCATGAAAAAGCACAAAACCAACAAGAAATCCGAAAAAGGACAAGAAAGAAGGAACAGGCTGACCTAGAACTAAATGATGAATTGGCCTCTGAAGCATTTTCAGAGCCAAATATAAAAACACTTTGAGGTTTCATTTCCCCCACCCCTCAAGGGCTGTGATATTTCCTCATTAAGCAGCAGAGCTGAGGAACAGACTCAGCTCTCACTCCCAGAGCTGTGTGTGACACCAGGAATCAATGTGTGCACCAGAACTGCTCCTTCTCCAAGGTACCCACACCAGAAAGAAATGGTCTGAGCCAATCTACCTCCATTCAGACATAAATTTTCTAAATGAAGAAGCTGTAACTTCAATCTGCAAAAATCACTGCAGAATACCAAGTTCCTTGTAAATATCTGCAGAGCTTCACTTTCTTCTTCTTTAAAGAAAATTCCCTACTTTAAAACAATTAAACTTTAACAGCCTGTTTTGACAAGGGCAGAAAGCAGAAGGGAATGGAACATTTGTCTGCAACAACATAAAGCAGTGTCCCAGTGATCTATAAAGGCCAATTGTCTGAAACATCTCACAATACACACGAGCCCCTTTCCATCTTGTGACTGGCAAATGGCACTTCCCTGTCTTGACATCCATATGGCAGGTGCTTTAGTGGATTTTTTCCTCCCTCTTTTTTTTTTTTTTATTTTTTTTTAACCTCCAGTATAAAGCAGAAATTTTATTTCAGCTGTGTTTGCATCATTAGCTTTCTGGCAATCATGTAAGCCTAAATTATCCAGGCAAGCAGTTTCATTTATCGAGACCTCTTACTGGAAAAGAGCAGCAATCAAATCAGTCAGCCCAAATTATCCTTGACATTAACAAAGGGCTCTAGGATCATTCTAAGAAATTACTTTCTCCTATTACAGAGCTGATTATGTTGTAGATGCCTCTACCACATCACAGCACAAAATGTTGTTTAAAATAAAAATGTTTATAAGAGCATGCAATTTTCATTGCCTCTGTTTGTTATATCCCATGTTTTATTAAGACATGCTAAATATACATTACATGTGTGAGGTTATGCTTGCACCAAGTGTATAAAAGCAGCTTGTGCTTCCTTCAGCCAGCAGGAGGGAGGTGGGAGCAGCAGGCAGGTCCCAGGCTGGGGGTGAAGCCAGGAAAGCTCTACAGGTTATTGCCCTGTGCCACTGCAGGATTTTCTTATCCTCTCAGAGGCCACATGAACTGGATTGAGTTTTCAGCTGTTCCCAGGCAGTGGTGATTTCTAACTCACCTCTAGTGCCTTGTGCTCAACCTCTCCGTGATCTTTATCAGGCCAAATCTCACTTAAAAAATCTAAATTTGAGAGCACAGAGAGCTCAAATGGGCAAGGAAGGTCCTGGGAGCTCTCCTTGCCTGCCATTGATCAAGAGTGAAGGAGGAGGAAAAAAAAAAGGCATTTCACAGTCTCAGTAACCAACAAAGTTCTGTCTGAAAGTAAAAGAAAAGCCTCCAGCTCTTAAATTTTGTAATCTAGGGCTCAAAGGACACTGCTGATTCTGAGGTGGCAAGGAAACAGGTATTCACAGCTCGCTGATATGGCACACAAAACCAAAACAAAACGTTATCAAAAATTTTAAAAGTGCTTCATAATTATTTCAACTGTAGCAAAAAAAAAAAAAAAAAGAAGATGTGCAAAAAGCTAGAGCTGTCAAATGGATAAGGGAAAAATTAGAAGAGAGGAAAATGTATTCAAGCTTCAAAAAGAATATTAAAAATTCCTACTGGGAGCAAAAACGTATTTAAAGCTAGAAAAATAGCTTCTACTGAAAGCAACCCATAAAACATAGGATGTGGGATTTTTCCCCCCCCAGGTAAACACAGGGAGCTGGAACAGCAGCTCTGTGGTTAAAGAAAAAGACATTTCTGGTTCAGGGCCCAGCTATGCCACAGGCACGATACCTTATCTAAAATTATAGGCTCGAAATGCAAACACATTTTTACCAGACATGTAAATCTGGACTAAATAACAAATATAATGAACAGCTTAAAATGTACCCAAATCGAGTGAGAATTGCTAATTGTTGGTTTTAGGCTCAGAATTAGTAAATATGTAAGATTGCCTGTGATTGGTGAAGTCACAATATTGAAGGCTGACATTGATTTTAGACACCCCTACCCTGCATTTGCTAGACAAGTTTCCTGCACAGCCAATGGCATGAAATCAGTTATTACATATTCTCCTCTCCAGTTGCATGCTATTAAATACATTTTCCTGCATCAAGACTCAGGCATACTGTGCCAACAATATTCAGATGTTTTTTTGCAGTTTCTTTTCCCAAAAATGTGTGTCCTGCTTGTAGACAGACAGTCTAAATTCCCACCAAATATGGCACATCTAGAGCTAGAATTAGAGAAACTTGTGTGGATTGATTTGACAGATTACACTGGTTTCTGGATCCCTCAGTAACTCTCAAACCAACTTCCCTAAATCAGTGTTTTGTAAATCTTGCCCCAGCACAGCTCACTTTGTGGTTCTGTATCCACTCAAATCACTGTAAGGTCACAGAAATCCCTGATTCACTGGGACCTGCACTTTACAAAGAAAGTGAGCATCAACCTGTGTCCCCAGAACTGAGTTTGGGTTACAAAGCAGACCATGAGACCAAATTTAATTTACCTTGTCTGGCTCAGCAGCAGCCCCTTCCTCCTTTCACCCACTGAGCTGAGCTCCCATGGGAGTAAAGCACATTAGATATCAGAAATCACATGGGATATCAGAAATCACATTTGATATCAGAAATCACATTAGATATCAGAAATCACATTAGATATCAGAAATCACATTAGATATCAGAAATCACATGAGATATCAGAAATCACATGAGATATCAGAAATCCCATTAGATATCAGAAATCACATGAGATATCAGAAAGCACATTAGATATCAGAAAGCACATTAGATACCAATCATCCCTCACCATGCTGGTCCTGGAAATGACACTGAGTGCAAGAAACAGCCTCTCAAGTTTTATATCTGACCAGCTATGTCCAAGGCACAGAGGCATCACACATTTCAGAAAAGCAGAGTTGTTCACTGATTGCCATTATGTTGTCTGGAAAAGGGTTAAAAAACAGAAATAAAAGAAAACTTCCACAGATACCACAGTAGGTTCATTTGTAGGGACACTGTAGCATATACAGATATTGTCTTTTAATCAGTATAAACTGGTTCAATTATTTTAGCTCCCTTCTGAACCAAGACAGTGGGTAAAAGCTGATCTAAGTGACTCACAAATCCTCTTTTTCACCTTGGAAGTCTTTGGTCATTGTACAAATACGTTTATTTACTATACATGAGTCTCCAACGAAAATTCACAATCAAGTCTAAAAATCCCCATCAAGTCAAGAAGACAACATTACTGGGCTATTTTGTCTGTCTTGTTACTTTTTTTCATTGTTATGTCCCCACAAATCCCAAAATTATAAAAATAAAAAAATCCAGAATATTCTAAAGAACAGAAAAAAAAGCTAGTGTCGAGACTATAATTCTTTTTTATGATCTCCCATCTATGGATGGAATCAGATTTATGATCTTCCATCCCCATGAGGGAAAGATTTAGTCAGGTAATTCTTTTCCTCCTCCTGCCCTCCCCCCTTCCAGTTGAACCTGGTGAGATTTTAAACATATTCTGCAAAGAATCACTTGGTTCTTTAATGTCTCCAGAGAGAACATGTTGCATATGAACATTTCTCCTGCTTACTCCTTCCTTGCCAAGGGCATATATTTGTGTCTTTAAAGTGAAAATATGACTCACACCTCTAATGGAACTCAGATATACTACAGGTATGGATATACCTGAATCTAAAAACACTTTTTTTTTTAACAGCAAGATTTGTAACTGGATTTCCCTGAAATTCAGATTAAAGCTGTTTTTCTCTTTTCTCTGTAGCTTAATAAATATTTAATTTTGGTACTGAGAAGTCTTTAGCTGGACAGAGGGAGGGCACCATTGGAGATCAACCTTAGAAACATTCCTGCAAGATACAGGAAATCTTTTTCTAAACTCACACAGAAATTAGAGACAATTAATCTAAATATTAAACCCTTATGTAATCTATTCTAGCAAATAAAAATTGTGTTATTTGCAAAAAGCTTTTGGCATTTTGAAGTTGTTTTTTATTCATATCAAACTTCAGAGAAAAGTGAGTTTTATCAGGAAGTTTCAATTAAGCAAAGGTTCTTAATGACAAGTTTTAAATTTTATAATCACTCCTCCAAATAAATGGAAGAAAATATTTCATCAAAGCTATGCTATCATTCAATTTTATATTTTAAAGGAGAGAAGTAAGTTAAAAATAAAAAAAGCAACCAAGACTCATCTCTTCTAAATGCTATTGAGGAGGTTGAGTGTCTGCCTAAGAAACTCAGCAGGGACACTCAGTTCCACCCTCCTGCTCAAACACAACAACACAGATCAGAACTGACTGAAGCACATCCTCTCAGAGCTAAATATAAAATAAATATACTTCTTTAATATCAAGTGTATTTATGAAGGTTAATCCTTCAGCAGAAGCACATCACTGACTAACAAAGACTCACCAGCACGAGCTTCACAACTTGTATGACAAACCTACATGGAAAAAAATTAGGGACAAACTTAATAAAAATGCAAATCTTCCTTTTTGGAAGAATTTTCATGCCAAAATTGAAGGTAATCATATTTACAAGAAAACTTTCTATAAACTGAAATTGACTGAATTAATACAGTTGTAGCTTTCATTAATATGTAATTGCAATAAAAGTAAAACAGAACATTTTAAATTACTGGAAATATTTCCAGCAGTTTCCAAAAGGTATGGAAGAACATACTGCAAACAAAGAACCTGAAAGGCATTTTCCTGAAAAACCCTATTTCAGAACAGATTCTCTATCTGTGAGCAAAGACTGAAAGACACAAAGTCACCAGCACACATTTGTACCTTTATTGCTGCACTGAGTGAAGAAAGAGGCTTTAGCATTTGATTTTTGTCCTTTGCCTGGTTAGTTCAGCTGAACTCGCCTGTTTCAAATGTGTATTTTACTGCAGAGGATCTTGGTTTAATTATTCTCATGTCATGAAATCTGCCTCTTCAAAACCCCAACTGAAGAGCAGGCACTCATGGCAAAGTAGTTGAGCATAAGATTTCTTTTAAAGAAAACATGACTTTACATGTCCAAATATACTAAAAGTTTTTGTCACTGGCTGGCAGAACACGACACAAAACTCCCAAGAAATTATTCACAGCACAGAGCAACAACCAACTCCTCAATATTTCAGTCAAAGCTCAAAGTAACCTTAGATGTTTTATAATCACCATCTTCTCTCAAGATAATTTAAGTTACATTTTTTATATGGTGAGGCAGTTAAAGTCAGTTTCTCTTGCTTGTTTCTTCTTATTAGGAGTTACTTTTAGATATATCAAAATGAAAAGAACTCTAGAATTATGCTATTTCCCTCTGAGTACTTTTACTCAACAAGCAGTAGTAGATTAGGCTGTACTGTATATCAGTTATGAGTTCATTCAGGTTTTAAACCTTTAATTTTAAAGAGATTTTGTGTTTCTAACCAAAACCCACAAATCCCAGTGGCTTAGGTTCTTGCACAGAAACACTCAGATATTGCTGGAAAATACTGAAAATCAAGAAACACCCTATTTTATTTGGGAGCAGGTATTGCTCCCAAGTTATTCACCACGGTATTTTCATATTGGCACTTCTCACCAAACTGCCCGAGCTGAGGGCTGGGTTGGCCTCAGTGGTTTGTGCAGGAGACTCCAGCCTGAGACCAGGGGAAGCAGGAAAAAAAATAAAAGGAGAGCTCTGGTGAGGTGATGGTGAGAGCAGTGTGACCATGGGATTTGGTGTGCTGGGAGGAGCACTCCATAAAGGCCATGTCCCTGTCCTGGTTTGGGATTGGACCCTGCCCTCAGATAATCTTTTATATCATTGAGTTAGCCATGCCCAGGGCTCTGCATGCTGCCCCTCAGATCATGTGGTTTCTGTGTTTGTTATTTCATAACTGAATTTTTATTTTTCGGGCACTCTGTCATTCCTGCCCCTCTAATTTCACTAATTTCTCTAATTTCTCCCCTGGCTGGACCAGATCTGGAATGGAGTGAGCCTGACAACAACCACCCCAAATCCTGTGTGAGGAGGAAAACCCTTCCAGCCCTGCACTCACACCCAGGGGCTGTTTGTGTCACAGGGAGGACCTGGAACAGGACCAGGTCCAGCTGCCAAGGGCACAGCAGGGAAGAGCTGAGCAGTGGCCTGAGAGTGCTCCAAGGGCAGTGCCAGGAGAGAGGAACAGCTAAAAACCAGCAAAGCAGTGAGCCAAGAGCTCCCCCTGCACTGAGAAAGGTCCTTTCTGTGCTACAACCTCTTATCTCCAATCCTATTTATCTCCTGTCTGATTTACCCCCCTCTGTGTTCAGCTAAATCAAAAGGATGCAAAAAACATCGTGAAGCCAGAAGGACTTCAGCATTTACCTGTGAGTGAGTGGGAACAAAAGCAAAAAATATTAAAATGAAGGCATCCAGAGACTTGAAGAAGTCACTATCAAAGCCTGGACAAACACCATCAGGCAGATGAGAGAGATGTTAATTTGTGTTTGTGTTAATTTCACAACAGCAGCAAGTTTTTAATTGTATAGGGTGGAAAGTACAGAACAGGACAAAGCAGAAGTAGAGAGACAAAAACAGAGAAGGATCAGGTCAAATGACACCCTCAATATTAAAACTGGCACATTACATTCCTGCCAATTTGCAGATACTAATTCAGGTATTATCTTTGCAATGGAAAATGGAGGCCTTTTTTTTTTTCATGTTACCTGATTATAGCTGCAGAAACAAGTAATTATTTTTAGAGTGATTTTTGCAGGCAAATATTCCTAGTAAATAGCTGTGGGAGAATAAATCTGCTGTTTGAGGGGGTTATTTGAACTGTGCTGACATTGTGAATAACTGGTCCTGTGCATATGGAAAAACTCAGATAATGAAGGCATTTTGTTTCAATTCCAAACATTTTTTGAACATGCTGTTTATTCACCACAAAGTGAGATTTCTGAAATAAAACAATTAAGAACTCCTTTTAAAAAAAAATCTGAACTTCACAGATCCCCTTTGTTATATTTCTTTTAAATGAAATTTCAACAAAACCTAAATGATTTCAGAAACATCAAACAACAACTACATTTGCTGAATGTCAGAAATATTTCAGTTGAAAACATTAAACAGAGTTATGACTCTCTGGAACTCAGAATTCCCACACACCTCAAACAGGACTTCAGTCAGTTCTCCTAACAGAAAGAATAAATTAAAAAAGTGGTAGGAAAGCATTTGAAGGGATAGAGATGAAATACTTGAATTAGTAATTATTGGGACAAAAAAGTGCCAGTAATTCTCTGTTCCCTGTAGATGATAAAAGCAAGGCTGTCAGCAGGTCAGCTCCAGCTCCTTGGGGTTTTTCCCCAACTCTGCTCTGATGTAACATTTACATTGCATGATGGAGCAAAATGACTCCTTAGCTTTTTTTAAAGGACAGGCTGATATGAATTCATCAGAAGGAATGCTGCAATTTGTGTTTCAGTGCTCCACTTTCTTATTTAATAAAATAATTTTGTGTAAGTTCATATTTTATTTTCTAGAGTTCCTAACTCCCTCCTTGGAATCAAATAGTCTTAAACTGTCTTCTTTATTTTCTCCATTCTAGTTGTACTTATGACACAGGCTCAGATTTTGATAACAAGTTATACAAATTTGCACTTGGCTCTCCTTTTCCAACTAAGGTACCTTGGATAATTTTAGTGAGGCTAATCACGTAATTTCTGAAACAGAAAAAAGCAGGAAGTTAAATAAAAATAGAATTCAAAGCTTATGCCAGGTGTCTATAAAGGCAGCCAGAAAAGTTGCAACCCCTCACCCTGGCATTGCAAAAGCCTTTGAACTTTCAGCCTCTCAGATCAGCTTCTGTGCTTATGCCTCAGTTCAGCTGGGCAGTGAATAAAGAGAAAATGCACTGGAGCAGATAAGAGCCCAAGCAGCTATTGAGTGAGAGTGTCCTAGAAAAGGGAAAGCCAGGAGTAAAGTCCCTTACTTCTGAAAAAATCAAATGCTGTATTTCTCCTTCCCTTTTATCTTTTCAGACTCCATGTGCCAAGTCCTACTTCAGATTCTTAACGTATTTAACTATTGGGGGAGCAAACAGAGTAAGAGTGATTTGAAATAATAATTTCACTAATACAAAGAACCAAGAATATTTTCCCTTCCTGCCATGAATTCCCTAAAGCTACTATTCATTATCAAACTCTTCTGAAAATACAGATTTTCTTCCTGAAGATGTTAATCTCTGATTACTGCCCAAAACTGCTGCCCAGAGCAGATTATTTCACCCAGCTCTTGGGACAGAGGAGATCTCTGCAGATAACATGGCCAAGGTCTCCATCAGCCCATTATAAGTGAAAGAATCTCGAATTTCACTGACCAAGGGCAGAGGGAGGCCCTGGATGGACACAGACCTGAAAAACCTAAATAATCCATTATGCTGACTAATTTTTATTTTATTTGCAGAATACAAACTTCAGCCTTTCCTCATTTCAAGCATGTTCTCCCCTTCTCACTTTTGTACTGTTTAACTTGCATAATTAATTGGCTTCAACTAGGAGAAAGAACTGGGCAAAATACTTGAAAAGAGGGATAAGGACAAAAAAGCTGGATACACATTTTTTAGAACTTCAAAGCAACAATGTTTTCTTGCAGATGCACAGCAGGGATTGCCCGAGGTAAGAAAACTTCACTTGTGCAACAGAGACTCATCCTAAGTATTAATAAAAGAGCTGACTTGCAAAATAGAAAAAAAAAAAAAAAAGGTTTGATTCTAGTCTAAAAATTAATTATGGCCAATAAGAGAAGCATGAAGATGAACATACTGAGCTTCAAAGGTGAAAATACTTTAGGTAAGACTCTTACTAAAAATAAGTAACCTGAAGAAAAACATGACAAAAGCCAGCTTTCTTTTCTGTGATCAGCATTAAAGTACAGAGTTTTAAGAATTGTCTCCATCACTTTGCACTTTATATAGGGCACGTACAACAGCACTACAAGGTTTTAAATGCCTTTCCACTGAATCCTCACGAAATACAGCTGATGGCAACACAAATAATGGCACAGAATAGCCTATCATTATTTTATGGTACTTTCAAGTCAGTAAAAAGAGTGTGCTGAATAAGATCCCAGCTCTTAAACTTGCAGTGCACTGAAATTTTGCAGTTTCCTTCTCAAATATTCTTCATAAACATGAGACAAGGGAGAGAAAACAAAAAAAACACTCCAAGTTATACCTGAGCATTTTCTGAACAAATGAAGAACAGATTGTACTTAACGCTCACCAGTTCACTCAATGTTAACAAAATCCAAATTATTTACTCACCTTTCAGTAAAACAGTGAATAAAAATACCATTAGTGTTAATGAATCATCTTTAAAAAGCATCACCTGTCCCTGTGAAGATGTAAGCTGCTATTTACCAGATGGCTCATCTCTTAGCAGGAGCTAAAATAACAGAAAGACCCTTCTGTGTCTCCCAGGTACCGACTGAAGTCTAAAATATTATTACTCATTTATTATGGCACTCTCCAAAACTCTAAGATGTGATGGATAATACAAGTCCTCAAAGTGGTAAACAAAAAACCCCAAAAAACTCCAAACAAACCCAGCAATAAAAATTGTTTAGGACCATGGTAACATACAAAATGTGGCAAGATTACCAGAACTGGCTCTAAGTAAATTCAGTCTGAAAGTTAAACTAAGTCCAAGCTACAAGAAAAATTAGGTTATAGAAATATCTCCCATGAACAACAGTGGCCAAAGAAACCCAGAGTAAAAAAATAAATAAATAGCAAACTACCATTTTGCAGCTATATTTCTCACAACTTGAAATTAGCTGGTTGTTCATTTTGGTTTTGTGTACACTGTAAAACTGTAGACCACTGTGAGGATTCTATTATTATTTTTATTATAGTTAAATTCAAACTGTCAAAAAATCTTCAATATTTCTTCCAATAAGCTAGGACAGTACATTAAAGTTAATCAGAGCACCTTGAAGCAAGTGTGAATCTTTTGCTGAGTTATTTACTAATTAATCTTAAATATCCCAGCAGGGGAAATGCATTTTTTATTTCCTGACATTTTTTTCCACTTTTCTGAAACTTCAGCATCACAATTTTGTGTCAAACAATAAAACCTTCTCAGCCTTAATGCAGGCCTGTAGGCACATCCTTGCACCCAACACAACTTCAGCATTTTGCATATTAATGGCATTAAACTGCATTTCTATGTATTTCTACAAAAGCCCATCAAAGACAAGACTGCCTTTTCCACCTCACTGCAAGTTCCAGCCTGAGAAGATGAGATGATATAATCCTCCTTCTCCCACACAACCTTTTTTTTTTCACTGAGTATTTTGTCTTGTTTTTTCCTCAGTGAGGTATCTGAGAGACCAAAACATTCTTCCCCTACATAAACTAAATTCAGTTTCAAGGCTGAATTTAATCTTTGCTTCAATGTAGGCAATACTGTCTAGTAATTCAGTTTTTCTACAAGTTTGTTTTTTTGTTTTGTTTTTTTTTAAGTATTGAACTATCAACAGAAACAATGGAAAAAGGTGAAATTCCCAGACTTCAGCATGTGAGAAGACAAATTTGATACTGGAACAAGTTCATATTGCAAATTCAAGGTGAGCTACTGATCTGAACCATCTGACACTGGAGTATGTTCAAAGCCAAGGTGAATTCCTGATCTGAGCCACCCATGCAAGGCTCAGAGAGGGCTGTGCCTGAGCTGCACAGCTGATCCTCTGTGCAGAGCTGACAAGAGGACATTAATTAAAATTAATTAATTAATTAAAAACGAGCCCGTGCCTGTTCCTAAAGCCCATTTGGAGAGTGCAGTGCAGGCAGCAAGCCCAGCTCACCCTGCACACCAGCACAGCCCCATCCTCTGCAGAACAGGGCAGCTCATCCTTGTGCAATTCAGCATCAAACCAGCCCATACCAAAATGCTCTTCTTCATCTGCCAAGGGAAAAACACTGGGATTCCTAAAACAAAATATTCCATTTCCACAAAGGCAAATAATTTGATAACAGAAACCATCTGTCTGATTTTTCTGTCCAAGCACTCAGGCAGCTCTTGTAGAGCTTTAGCAGGTTCACAAGCATGAAGAAAGGAAAATGATGTTCTGTGGTTTTTTTTAACTTAAGGATAAATCTGATAATAAACCAGAGGCACACACACCCAGCTTTATTCTTTGGACTCCAAGAGAGCAGATAGCCAGTCCAAGAAACAGAGACAAGAGAATTTGGTTCCAAAATCACTTAAGCAGTCATCTAGAGAAAAATGAAGAGCTCTCAAAGCTGTGCTGCCAGCCTTTGGGAAAATGTAGCAGGGATTACCTAAAAGATGATCAAGCTGACAGGACATCTGCATATTTTAACTCTGCAGTTTGCCATCAAGATGGTTTTCCAAATAGAAGAAATGAAAAGATTTTACGCATGAAGCTTTTAGTTTTCTCTCTATCTTGCAAATGCTGTTTTTGTCACAGGATTTCAAAACCTAGGAAAAAATTAATTTTGAGCTCATAACACCTATTTGGAAGGTAACACCCTCTTACTGTTCACATTTGTCAAATTTTCACTGTATCTCAACAAATGCAGCAAAATTTTCTTATTCCTTCTCATGGCAATGTAGCAGAGGCTGAGTCACAGTACCATGATGTGAACTGGTTTTTTCCTCAGGAGAACCCTGAAACACCACTCCCCCTTTTGGTTCTGCATGCAGACAGCAGTGGTAATTGCTTATTTAATAATTCCAATTAAACCCAAGCAGGTTCATCCTAGATTCCCTCAAGTTAACTCTGATTAGTGGCTTTACACAGACTGTACATCTTTGCTGAAATGATCAAAAGAGAAAATCCCTTTAAGCAGTTAAAAAGCACATTCTCCACTCAGAGGCATAAAAGCCACTTATTTTCACTGAAATCCTACCTGCAGTGTCCAAGTTCTGCTGTGTCATTTCTTCTGGCTCTTGCACGTGGAACTTCAGAGCATCTGCCACTGCCAATACCTATAAGCATGAAATAAGAACTAAAACAAAAATACTCATTCTGCAATGGTTTAATGTGGGAAGAAACCTGCACGATATGCATGCTACCAAAACCTGGTGCACTTCCTAGAGCCATTCAGGTCTCCCTTTAAAAAGCTGACTTTCCTCTCAAAACTGAAGGGGATGCCCTCTGTTTCACTTAAGTTTCATTTGTTGATTGAGCTGCAAAAAACAGAAGTACATGACTTATGTGTACATACATCTGAAGCTATTTGAGTTGAATACTGAAACTTAACAATGTTAAAAATGTGAAAGGTTGTGTTTAATGACTTCTTTGAAGCTCACAGTGGCTGCTTTTCATGAATTGTTAATTCCTTACATTATTTAGAATACTCCCTCCACATATTAGGAAGCAGCACTGGTTATGTAATAACCAGTAATATGAAATATATTGATTACAATGTCTGCATTGCCATTTTTATAATTCACGTGACAATGTATATTCAAAGTATTTCTAGCTAGTTTAGAGAGTCTATAAACACTCTTTAAAACACTCTTTAAACATTCTATAAACACATCCTTTCCCTGAAATGACCCATTCAGAGCCCTGCTGTCATGACAGCAATGCTTTCTGAATCCCAGGCCAGGGGGGTGGCTGTGGCTGAGTCCAGACAGGTAAATTACCTCACCCACCCATCTGCCTGTGCCATGGACAGAAGGGAAAAGCCTGAATGGTTTCTGTTCCACCCACACCTCCTGCATCTCAGTCTGACACTTTACATGTCCACAGATCTCAAAAGCTTCAAAACAAGCATGATCTCTATGTTCCTTTACTTCAATTCTTGGAGATCACAATTGGTGGGATAAAACCCCAAACATACAAATAGAATGGAGCTCCCCCAGCCCCTTATTATTCAAAACATGTATTTTTAAGCAAGAATAAATGTATGGCTTTCAAGACAATATGCAATTAACCTGTGAAATAACACCACAAAGTAATAGGCAGCATCCTGCTATTATTGATGGTTCAACTCTAAATTCATTTAATATGACTCAGGCATTCTGGAAGGCCAGAGGAAAAGGCAGGCTAAATAACATTTAATAACATTTACAAGCTGCTGTAAATCAATCTATTTGGCCAAAGCAGTAAAAATGCAAAGGCATTTAAGACTTGCATAGGACTGAACTATCAGGTATACATTTTACATGGAATTGTTATGGCAGAAGTTCTTTCCACAGAAAGGAATCTGTTTTGTGATTCCAGCCACACTGTATCAAGAATATCCAAACATCAAAATAGATGGTGATTGCTGTAAATAATTTCAGCAATAATTGTCCTGGAAATGCTTCAAATACTGCCTTTGCTCAAGAATCATCACTAACATCAGACTCGTACTGAACAGAAATTTTGTATTAATACTGTGAGCCAATTAGCCTGTTTTGATCATTTTTATTCACAGTCTCTCAAGTCACTAAGATTCGAAATGAATAAGGAGTTTCACTGAGGAAACCTGATGTCCCTGCAGAGTGCAATGAGAGCTTTTAAACAAGAGGGGCCCTCTCCTGGAAGCAGCAGCACAATGAGAGCTGTGACACATTTGCACAAAGCCTGACTCAACACTGAGCACCTGCTCCCTGTAATGTGCCTTGCACTGGGAACATCCAGTCAAAGTCTCCCAGATACAGAAATTCATTTTCACAACCATGATCAGCTTCTTCTGAGGCACTGTCACATCCTCATGTTCTGACATGAAAGAAGATCATGAGCATGTCCAAGCTGAAGTTTCACGTGGGGTTTTTTTGCCCACTTGCAACTGAACAGACAAATGTTCTTTCAGTGGCCTTTTCAGATGTCTGTTCTCTCCACACCTTTCCCCTAAAAACACATTAGCTTTGAGTCATAAAGCTAAATGTGTGAGAAAGAAAAACAAGTGTGTGTTGAGTTAGACAAGGGAACAATTCAGTCCTGCCTTTCACTTCTTGCTGCCCACACTAACAGTCATTGTCCCTCTTGCCTGATGAAAAGCATTTATCCAATCCATCAAAAAGCTTTTCCTTTGCCTCCAGAACATCATCATGCCATCTTTTTCTTTAGCAGTTAGAAAATGTTGCACTAGTGAGATATTACTAAGTAAAATTAATCATGCAATAATCAATAACAATATTTTAAAAGAGGATGTAAGTTTTAAATGTTTATATAATTTCTTCAAGTTTCCCCAGTGATCTTTTTGTAATGTGGAAAAGAAAACAGAGCAAGTTTATTGTATCAAATGACTTCAAAGTTAAACAATCTTCATACACAGCACATCATGAAATAACTGACATCAATTAAAGAAGGGGGAAAAGGGAGATGTATAAAAGCTCACAATGGTTAATGGTTTGCTGTAAGAATGCACAATATGTTTCTTAGAGATGCAAGAGGCAAGGCTGGCAAAAAATCCACTCAAAGAAAAAAAATTAGGACCTGCAAATAAACAAGCCAGCAGTGCCCCAGGTTCAGCATCTCCAACTACTTCAATACATTCATCTTGATGGAGTCATCAGCTGGGTGAATAAGAAAAAAAACCCCTTCATTGGGAATCAGCTTCCTTTCACTTGGCAAGGGGACAGGAAAGAAAAAGGCAACCAACATTTTCTAGAGAGAAGATTACACAGAGGCAAAACAACCAACATTCAAGCATCAACACCAGGGAAGTTCTCAATGCAGAACATACTAAAAAATGTATTTTCTTCCATTTAGTTTTCAGTTTGCTTTGCTTCTGTGAAAGAGCTCATCCACTTTCCATGTGTATAACAGGTTCTAACAATTGTAACCACTGTATTAAGACACAATTGTAACTATTGTATCATTGTTATATTTGTAACTATGTGTATTTAGAAACAATATCTATGCTTATAGTATACAAGAGTTAACAAATTCAAATAAACCGACTATGAGCTCTTCATTGAACAAATCCATCCCAAAAAAACCCTCCTAACCAACACATCTCCAACGTTGTTTTGCATTAAATGTTACCCAACCCCTCCATCTCCTAAGACTGCATACAGCTGTTGAAATTTTCCACCACTTCCAAAAAGGACTTGCACATTTTATTAGCTAAAACTTCACTGTAACACTCAGATCTGATTTTCAGATAAAGTCTAGTTTATAAAAACAAGAAACCTGTGTATGTACTAAAGAAAAACAAAAAAGCCCGATGTAAAATCCTGTCTCTGCTCCCCTTGTTCTTCTATCAGTGTCTGGGTTCTCCCACTTCCCTGGGGCCCATACACACAGCAAGAAAAGTATGTCCCAAACAGCCTAAAGCCTCAATTTCAGAAAGAGAGGTGTTACAGAGTGATTTAATTACTGTGAAGATGCTTGGTCCCATTAGGGTGACCCAGAGTACACAAGGAATTTGCACTGTCAACACAGATAAGAAATTTCATCAGCTCTCAATCAGTTAAGATTTCACCTTTGACTTAAATTTCCTTCTACTCTATTATCACAACCAAGCATTTTATTCTACAGGGGGCCTAAACCATTCATGCAAATTTAATTTATGGCAATTTAAACTGTGTCAGAAAGTTAATAATGTAGGAATAATGCATGTGTCTCTCACTGAGTTTAATCAGTGCCCATTAACGTGCCTGTTATTTTGCCTTTTTGTTATTCATGTGTTCTAATCTGAAACCACATTTACATTGCGTGGAAACAAACTCACCCAGCTCATCAGAGCTCAAAGAAAAAACCTAACTTGCCCAAAAGACTGATTTTATTGAAGTGATTGTATTTTTCTTAATAGAAATAAATTACAAAAGTTCCCACATAGATGTAACAATTACAAATATTTGCAAGTGCACTTTGATTCCACCTGCCAAAAGAAAAAAATCACTCAGTTGTTTATTTCAGCAAACTCATGTTTTGAAATACAGAGCATCACAAAAAAAAAAGTATTAGCATTAATAATTGCTAACAAATGAGAAGAAAATCTCACTAAACGTGGGGAGTCTCATTTTAACTGTGGGAAGGGAAATAGAGCATTTCAGTGCACAATTGTATTTTCAAAGAGTTTCTTCTAGCCCACGATGCCAGGAGCAGTGGATTAACCTACTTTCTGTGGGCACAAGGCTGGAGCCTATTGCTGAGTGCAGCTGTCAGAACCACCTGCACATCTTTGGCTTCAGTCAACTCTCAGAAGGAAGCCAAAGGGTGATTTCAGGATGCTGAAGTGTCCATTTTAATTTGTTTGTAAAAAACAAAAGTGGAAATATGACCAGTATAAACTGGGAAGGCTGGAAGCTGCTACCCATGTCTGCCTAGAGGCTTTAATTAGACCAAGCTGGTGTAATTCGTGCTTGTCATATTTTTCCAGTGTACACAATGATGTCAGTTCCACCTTTGTTGTCTCGTTTGCCTAAAATGGCCTTTCCCACCTGGACTTGAGCCCATTTGGGTCAGCCAGAAAGAAAGCTGCTGCTGCCAAGAATCAAGGGCAAGCAAAGCCAATTGTGTGGGGAAAATCTAGGTCTCACAGGTAAAGGAAAAAATAATTAAGGGATTTCCAGCTACCAGCAAGCTCCCTTCAAACAGTTCAAATGAGCACTGCAGAGTTCAGGTGCTTATCCAGACTCTTCCAGATATCCCTCAGGTTTAAACATAGAACAGTAATTAGGCTGACTTTTCCTGAAGGGAATCTATTCAAAACCACCATTCTCTGCTTCAGTGTTCCCTAAATATGAGAGAAACTCCACTGGTTTTAGCTACAGACTATCCAGCACTACCCAAAATACACAAGAAACACAAGTTCCCTTTACAGCACTTGTGCATTCATTCAAAAGACCCTCCAAGACCATTCTGTTTCCACTGTTTTGCCCACTGACAACTCAATGTAGTAGCCACCAGACTGGATGGACACGTTCCACAAAACCTTCCTCAGCAGACTGGAAATGTTCCTGGGAAAATGCCTTTGTGCATTCTGGGCACACACAGACAGAAATATTCATTTTTTCTTTTCTCAATCAAGAGTTCATGAAACCTGAGCAAAGCAAAGTTTGGCATGTTCACAAACATAATCTGATTATTAACAGATTAATAACTGTCTAATTAAGAACATTATGATAATAAGAGCTCCAATATTCAAAGCTCAAAAGTCAGAAGAACAAATAAGCTGACTTAAAGACTCCCAGACAAAGTAAAAATGCTGGAAAAAATGTCCCGGATGACAAAAAAGTTTATAACTAAATAGAAGTATTAGAATGGCTCAGAGAGTAGCATTAGAAATACTTCCATCAGTTGTTTTTCATCCCCACATTACTGTAGAAATGAAGATTGTTTCAATGGTGAAGTCTGTTTAAAAACCCTGCTGAACCCTCCCCTGTTTCTGGCCTTGTGGAGTTGTGTGCATGACAGGACAGCTGAGGGTGCTTCCCCAGGAGCTGCAAACGATTCTGCATCTCTGGCACAGCAGCTCTGCCCTGACAGCCTCACACAGACGAGAGGAGCTGCTGGAGAGAGCCCTGCACACAGGTTGTGATCAGCACACGCTGTGCCAGCCTTGGTACCAGCTGAGAGCTAAGAACCAGCACAACAGCTGCTCCTAGTACATATCAAAGTGAGTCATCCCTTCAAAAAACTGTTTAGGAACTTCCCACTAGGAAAATGAAGGCTTGTGTGCTCAGACAAGATGAAGAGCATTCACACAACCCAGTCTGCCAGCTCCAGTCAGTGAGCAAGCTCTCAGCTCTGAAAACCCACGTGTCTATTTCTGTCAGGACAATCTGATTTCAGTATCACACACCATTACAGCTCAGCAACCACATGCCATCATCTGTGTCTCCATGGGGAGCACTGATCCAGCTCTGGACACAGACTCATGGGATTCACAGCCCTGCAGCCCCACAGAACCCAGCCCAGGCACTCAGGGGGCAGCAGAAGCTCCATGCTGAGCCAAGGCCAAAGCTCTGCCCAACCCAGCATCCCTCCTCCCAACAGCCTGAGCATTTCAGAGTCTCAGATTCCAGGTATTGTCTCTGTTACCCTGGCTCTGGAGCAGGACTGCAGATTCAGCACTAAAAAAGCCCCAAACTGGACACCAAACCCAAATCCACATCAAGTAACTTGGATATGGTTCTACCCCAATCCATAAAGACACCTTGCTGCAACCTTCCACTGCTGCCATGAAAACTGCTCAGCTTCTAAGCCAGATCAGAAACAAGCTATTCAGCTTTTGCTTATTCTTGTTGATCATTCCTAACTCTGTAAAACAACAGGTTTATAGGCAATAAAGTTTCAGACATAACTTCTACTCAGGATTCACACTTTGTGTTCCACAGGGCAATACTTCAATATTTTTAAAGCTGATTCACCTGGCTTCTGAGGAATTTGTCTTCATTTACTCTAAGTGGATGGAGAAGCCCCTTATCTGATTCATCTTATTTTTACAGATAAATTTGAAGTGTAAACACAATTTATAAAGTGAAAGATGTTAGAAGCTTTCCTACTTGTAACACAAGCACAAAATCCTACCTGAGATTAGTGTTATGCACACATGAAATTGGTTGGTTTAGGGTTTTTTTACATTTATTTTACAACTTCAAAAACATCCCCAACTGAAAATAATAATTAAAAAAGAATTAATTTTGTATTTTGCTTACTTGTAAAATGATTGTTAATTTAGGCACAGAAAAATACTATGTTATTAAAACTACTGAGTGCTGTCTTGGGTGAAATAACTCATCTATTAGCCTGGGATCAGTGCAAATTAATCCACTCAGCACCATGAAAAAGGCTGCTTCTGCTGCTTGTGTTGCATCAGAGCAGGAAAAGGTCTGATAAAGAATGGATGAATAGGCAGAACAAATAATTTTTCACACAACTTGCTTTTAGCAGCAGAGAGTAATTAATTTAGATAAATTATATCAAGTGTCCTGCATTTTATATGAGAATTTCATTAAAGCAATGATGCTTTGATTAAGTCCCCCTCTAACATGGATTATCTGCAGGAGGAAATTAGCACTTTCAGTCCCTTTTCTCTTTACCACCATGACAATCCCTGGCTATCATCAGCTCAGAGGCCAAAGAAAGCTCTGCTGGGACTGAGCCCAGGGAGAATCTGCAGCGTTGCTGCTGATGCAGATTCACAGAGCAGGGGACTCCCACTGACATCTTTGCAAAGATTCCTACCCAGAGAACTTGGAAATGGAGACCTTTAGTAATGCCTCAGTCACACAGCATCAAAGGCTGAAGAGTTGGTTTGGATGCCACAAACACTTATACAAAATTTAACTCTTGCTGAATCAAGGAGCTGAACTTCACTTCTAGAACAATACCTGCAGAGGAGGTGGATGTGGCTACAAGAGTGTGCTGGTTTGAAAGCAAAACCAGTGAGACTCCAAGTCAAAAATACAATTTAATAGAAAGAGAACAAACAACAAGAAAAATAGAAATAAATTAAAATAAAATAAATGCAATAGTACAAAGGAGCACTGACAGTCAGAATGCAAACCTGACACTCTGTTGCTCAGGGTGTTGGAAGCAGCCCTAGATAAGTCCTCCCACAGTGACAGATGTGGCTCTGTTGGAGCAGAGATGATCCTCAGGAAAGGGCCCAGCCATCCTCTGGGAATCCAGTGGGAACGGCTCCCTTGGTGTCTGGGATTGCTGTTTTATCCCATGGAAAGGCTTTGGCTCCTCCCACTGGGTGGAGCCTCTCCCAATGGGATGAGGTGATGTCATCAGTGCTGTGAGAGCCTTCAATGGCCCATTCACAGGGGATGTCCCTGGAGGAGGATGGGGGCAGGAAGAGATAAGGAGGCCCTGCCTTATCTGCTGTTATCAGGTGTCCATTAACAGAAGGCATCGCCCTCTTCCCCCCTGGAGTTACAAGAGATAAAGAACAAAATCTCGCAACCAACTTCAACAGATGAAAATGGAATACACATTTTTAGTTACATTTTTCAACCCAAGACAAAGAGCCCATTTATTTTCTGGTTATTTCTCCATATGTTTTCTGTGGACAGTGACAGATCCTTGGTATCCTAATGAAAACACAGAGCAGCCAACTCTCTGTGCTTGCTGTGGAGGTATTTCCACAGCCAGGTTACAAATACACAAAGCTTTACGAAACCAGAGTGAAAAGCATTCAGTCACTTACTGCAAACCCATCAGAACAAAGTCACTCTGTACAGCCACCCAAAACCATCAGGTCAGGCCATCAGATTATTGTCTAAAATCCCAGAATAACCCAGTGGCCAGCATTCTCCCCTTATTTGAAATGTGAAATCATAAATTTTCAGGTAAGACACCCAACTGAGAGAGCTACTGTAATTCTGGATTAAATGTATGTCTGAGGAATAGAGAAAGCAGGTATTGAATAATATTTTAAAGTGTGACATTCAGTAAATAGTTCAAACTAGGTTTTCCAGAGGTCTGCATGAGTTTGGTTTTGCCAGAGTATCACAACAAATAAACCCTGAACATTTACAGTGGCATTTTCTGTCATGATTCATGGCACAAGGAAAGAGATGTCTCTCAGTTTTGTTTTCCTTGTTTCCTAAAAGCAGAATTTACCTCCTTTCAATAATGTTTGATTTTTTTTTTCATAACTCATTTCATTTTTTACCTTTTCACTAGATCCTCCTCTGATATGAGAAGGAAATCTTGTTTCAGCAACAATCAATCAAAGAGCACCCAAAATGCAAATGTCATTTCCACATCATAAAAATTAATGTTTCAAAAGGTAAATCACCAGTTAATCTAAAATAATTTAATACAGGAGGGTAAAAAGCAAAGCTTTTGAATCGATTGCATCTTCAATTCTGGGTTTTTTCCTCCCCAGTAAAGGGAGAAAAGCCACATTTTAAATAAATAAGTAGATATATAAATAAATAAATCAAAGCTACAATGTCATTAAGGAAGCTTTTAATCTCTCAGAAGGATAAAGGGCTATTCTTGCTCCCTACATTTTAAAGGAAAAATGTATTTATTTGGCCATGAACTGATCTATCAACCTCAATCATTCCAATTACAGCTCACATTAGAGGAAATAAACATAACATCCAAAATTGGCTGTTCCACCCAGTTGTGCATCAGCTAAAAGACCTAAGGGCACTTGGTCTTGAAGAAAATTCTGCTTTCATAAAATAGAAAAGTGAAACAAAAACATCAAATTGAACAATAATCTAGGTCAATCAGAAAAAAAACCAAACCAAACCAAACCAAAAATAGTTTTAACATACTTAATTGCTTAAACGGTCACAAGAAATAGGGTGCAAAATGGTCAGGTTTTTATTGCTGTAAACAAGGAGGCTCTCATTCATCAAGTGTGAAGAGCAAAAGCTTCTTTTCCCAGATTAATTTGAGGGGAGAAGGGAGAGAAATTACCTTCTTGCTGCAAATAACATTTCATGGACTTTACCAAATCCTACATCTTTGATGCCTCCTAGAACTTCCAGCTGCATTCATCACTTCAGCATGGTGAGATTTTCACACCAGATCAGGTTTGGGACTGTCCATAAACAGCTTGAGCATCACAGATATGGTGTGGAGACAGAGGGATGTACTTGGAGGGGATGGGGCACCACATCCTGCTCCAGCAATTCCCCCTAACCTGGCAGGGCATCACCAGCTGCATTTGGAAACCCACAAAGAACAAGTGCAAGCACAAACGTTCCCTGGGCACTGACTGGGTGTGCCAGACCCCTTGGATTTACCCACACAGACCCATTTGATCACCCATGGTTACATCATGAACACCATTTCATGCACAAACCTTCACCTGCATTGTTTAAGCCATGAAAAAGGTGTTGATAATTTTCAGCAATTAGCAATGTTTTTCACTCCCCACATCTCTTGCCAGTACTTCCCACAAGATGCCAGATTTCACTTCTTATTCCTGCCAAACCACTCCAGTTCAGGTGAGACATCTCATAACTTCTTTTTGTTGGCTGTGTGCAGTAAGATCATGCAAGAGAAATAACCCTCCAGTTCTTGGCAGATAAGATACATGGTTTTTCTCTCACCTAACAAACAGCAATAAATTAAACCTTCTACCAATCTGCTAATAAAGTTACTTTTGACAAATTCTAAATGAAAAGAGGAATAAGACTTAATCTACAAGGAGCCTGCATATTAGAGAGCCATTAAAGGTTGAAAACACCTCCAAGATCAAAACCAATCTTTGCCCAAAACGATGAAAAAGTGTCAGCCTGCCTTCAGCACCTCACAATAAACACAGACAACTGACCAAAGGTGGGACTGTAACACCTCACACCAGAGGGAGGGCATTGCCAGGGTTAAGGAACTTTTCAGATGGCAAAGTTTCCCTAAGAAAGTTCTCCAGATGGCCCCAATGGCCCAATCTCTAAATGCCACAGAGAAGGAAAAGAAAAGAAAAAGAAAAAAAAAGCATCCACAATTACATAAAAATGAAAAAGAAATGCATTTCGTTAACCTCAGCATGTACTTTCAAGTGAACTTAGAACTCAAGCCCAGGAAGTTGCCCCGAGTCACACAGAACACGAGGTAAAAGTTCTTTAAATCCTAAAAAAAGCCTTGCTGCAAGCCTAACCTCCTTTCCTTCAGTCTCCTATTTTTTTTCCTTCTTTTAGTCACTGAGACATAAGCTGAACCTCAATTCAAACTTAAAAGTACTTAAGGCAAAAAAAGTACAGAGCTTGCAAGTTAAGGCTGCATTCAGTGGTTACACTACAGTCTTGTTTGTTGAACTGGCCAAAATTTAGGGAGGGGAAGCAAAATATGAAGGTACAATCATCATACACAGCTTCCTAGAACCAGCAAAAAAAAAAGGGATAATACAGGAGCTAAACACAGAACGAAAAATATCCCACCTGATGTTTCCTTTTCTGTGCAAAATTAGAATCGACATTTGCAACAAAGACTCCCACAAAGTTTCTGAGTTGTTTTTAACATGAACAACTGTGCAACCTGAACCCACAGCAATACAGGAGAACTGCAGCAGGTAACACGATTTACAGAATTCTGCAGAAGAATACACAAGAATTCTGCATTGCAAAGGCTGTTGAAAAGTTAATAAATGGGTGTTAACTGCCACAAAACAATCAGCAGTTTCACAAGATAACACAATGATAACACAATGAAGATAAGTCAAGGTTCACAAGACAAAAGTCATCTCACAAGATGGTTATGTTAGCATGTGCTAGCCACTTCCATCCAACAGACCAAGCCCAAAGCAACCACACATCCCAGAAAATGCAGACTGCTAGAATTCAGGGAAAACAGAAGATACAGCTTGACAGCCTAAGTAGGAATAGTTGAAGCATTTAGGAAAAAAAAAAGTCAAATTCTTCCAAAAGTTCAGCTGTAGGGATATCATCTCTATAGATAGCTCATGAAGTGAATCACCTCAGTAAATTGTTTATTTCCTACCAGCTGCAGCTAAAATAATTTTCTACATCTAAGACAAAGCAGTGTCTGAAGATGAAAATCAGAATAGGTCAGGAAAGTTAAATATATCTACTTAAAAAGACACATTACGAATCCTTTTCTTTGCAGCATCTCTGAAAAATCAGACGGAAGATTTTACTGAAGTCACCATTTTCCCAATAATTATTTAAAAAAAACGTGTACTGTCATTTTATATTTGTGACCTGAATTGCCCAGACCCTTAGGAAGTATTTTATAAGAACTAATAGATTGCATAAATGAGCCATAATGGTCCTCATTAACTGGTCATTACAGCTACATTCCATCACTTACCAGATTACATGGCCTTTTTTCTTTTTCCTCCCTACTAAAAGGCAGAGACACCGTCCTGAAACCTGCCGTGCTCAAGTGTTATCTCAAAGAAACAGAAACCATTTTTAAAACCTATACATCCATTTACAAAGAAAACACTGATATATAATTGCAATTGCATGAAGTTATGATTTAAGCACAAAAATTTAACAAGTGGCATTAAGTGAGGGAAAAAAAAAAAAAAAGGTGCCTCCATCATGTTTTTTTCATAGCAGTTGAAGTTTTAGAGGTGCTTCAAACCGAAGCAAGGAGAGGTTTGGGTCCAGGCTCTTCCAGGGTTACACTGAGCCCCCAGCAGGTGCCAGTTCTGCTCCCTGACCTCTCCCAGGCCAGCCCAGCTAATCCTGTGGCCACAGAAGGATTCATGTTTCCAACAGTGAGGAGTTATTACCAACTGCTCTAGGAGAGGATGAGTACAGCAAAAAGGGTCCAGGCTTCTGTCACTCACAGCTCTGGATTTATTTGAAAGCTGAGTGCAGATCCTGGTCCCCCAGGCCAGTAAGGTTTGCATTGTTTCTGTCTGGACTTGACTCCTCCTTTCCTGCAGTGCTGGCAGTTTCATTTGCAGGTGACTGGCAATGAGAAAAAATCAAAGCCTGCATGTGAGAGCAACAATCTTCATTACAGCAAAGCCATGTCTGCCCTCAGCTGAGCAGTGCTGCACCAGCACACACAGGAAACACCCTTCAGTCCACAAACACAAACTCTCTTTTGTCAGAAAAAGAAAAAAACACAGCATCTCTCCAACAAGGCAAAGCACCATGAATTACAGAGGTTAACTAGTTTCAGAAAGGTCTCAGACCTGAAGTTTTAATTTCCAGTTCATGGACTGTTGCCTGAAATTTGCTTAGTTCATTGCCCTTTGTTAGATCCAGACTATAATTTTCCTTTAGCTTGGATTTAGTGTAATACTTTGCATGACTGTGGGAGAAGTATAAAATGCCATTTCAATGCTGGGCATGGATGCACTTGGACTACAAACACAGAGGGGCATTGTAGTTTCCCAGTATAAAAGGTGTAACAATATCTCCTTCTCAGAGATCTGTGTGAAGATGTGTTCCAATATCTTGTTTTTCAAGACATTCCAGCCCCAAAATGACAGAGGTAGTACTAATCCATTAACTAAAAAGTGCATTTTTCTCTGTGTTTATTCAGTAACCAGGCAGACTTCTGTTTTCGTCATTCAAAGATATGAGCTGACAGAATCAGGTAAAGAAGTCATCCATATGTTCTAATGAAAGCATTCCTATAGGGAGTATCTTTTTAAAAGGGACTGAAGCATTTCATAAGAAAGAAAAAAGAGAAAAACTATTTAGTAAAGAACATCTATGAAGAACTCAGTTAAGAACAGCTTTAAGTTGCTCAGTTGATCAGGTTCACAAACTGCCTGTTATAACACACAAAGCAAAGCCTGATCACTTCTCAATCATTTTTTTTTCTCATTTCCTATTAAGGGAAAACCAAATCCATACAGAGTCATTGAAGAGGTCTTCTAGAAAAACAAGTTTCTTGAACAGGTTTATTTGGACTTGCCTGTTGAGCCCTCCTCTAGAACACAGTCTGTGCTAGAAGCAGATTTCTGTTGTGGAAGAAGAACACCATTAAGAATGTCAAGCCTCACTAACACTTTAATGAAAAATTACCTACTCGGGCTTGTTAGATCTTTTTCCCTTCAATTGAGCTGTGCATTGGGATAATTCACTGCATAGCTTCCAAAAAAGCTTTTAGTCAGCAGCACTTCTGTCTGCCTTAGGGTAAGAAAAGCCTCCTGCCTCCATCTCCCATGGAGCTTTAAAAGCAGGTCTGATTTCTCTTCATGTGGAGAGCTGCCATTTAACTTTCACTAAAGGTCACACTAGGGTTAGAGCTGAATCTGTGGCTAGTCAAGGAAAAAAAAACAACCCAGGAATGAATAATGTCAGCCTGAGGGAAATGCTAAACAATAAAAATACTGCATCACGCAGCTTCCTTTCCTTCTTCCCAGTGCACCAGCCCCTCTGACTTCACTGCAGATCTTTGTTATTGCATCACTCCTTTCCATACCCTCACTCAAGGGGTTATCTGCAGGTTTAGAAGAAGGTGAGCACAGGTTTTCACTTGTGTTGCTCTGATGTGTGAGAGCAAAGCCCAAGGTGTATGGTCAGCATGGCCCATTCAACAAAACCACTCCACTCTCCCTTCTCAAGAGAGTCACATCTGTGTGACTTGGAAACAAACAGCTCCAGGGTCCCATGCTGAAAGCAAATCACTGGTGAAGAAAAACCAAAGCTGGCCTAGACCAGTTAAGCCAGCTCACCTTAGATGCACGACAGGGAATGTGGACCTGTAGCCACACAAAATTACAACTGGCTGAAATCACTGGAGGTTCATATGTCAGATTCCCTCTGCATGCATAGATCAACTAAAGATTAAGGATGCAAGTGCCATGATGATTAGATGCTCATTTTATTCCAAAATTGCACCCCCATTTTATCTCAAAATTAAGTCAGACCTGTGCTTACACCCTTCAGGTTTTGGAATTCTTTAATGATATACTGATATGAGAGCAAGGATGATGATATTTTGCTGCATGATTTACATCCAGGAGTGCTATCCCTTTTTCTGAGCTCTGAATTCACTCACTTTCCAGCAGCCACATAAATTGATTCCCTGTACTGAACTGAATAGAGTTACTGCTCTGCAGTTCCCACTCACAGGTTTTCTCTCTCAAATTTCCCCAGTGTATTGAGTGTTCTGCTGAAATATGCAACTCCAACTAAATATTTATTTTGCAGACCTGTGTCTAAGAGAGATTTGGGGGTCTGTCCAGCCTCCTAATCCCCTAAAAGAGATTGGGGGAAAAAAAGGGATATCCATGGATATGAAGTTTTAGAGTCAGGAAGTCTTAGATCCAATCATTGCTGCTAAGATTTTAATCCTAGTGTAACCCTGAGATCTCTCTCTATATATAGAGAGAGAGACAGAGGGAGTGAGAGAGAGAGAGAGGAAGAATCACTTATATATTTTCAGTACATAAACCCCAACAAAGTCTATTTTATTGCAAAAGAACACAGGCAGCAAATTACTTGCAAATACAGTGTTAAAATGTCAGCTTAGTCCTGTTTCTTTTAAAACTGGTTACTGAAAGATTTTTTCCTTTTCTCATCTTCATCCAGAAAATGGTTACATTTTCCAAAGTGTATTCTAAATTTCAGACCTTCATTCTTCTAGGTCCCTAGGTCCTGCTGATAAAGGTTGAAAGATGAATAATCACCAAAAAATTGAATGGGGCACATCCTTCTCAGCCATCCTTCCATGGATGTTGGACAGAAGTTAAAGGGATCTGTGAACTCAGTGAACATCAGGGCCATGCTGCACATGGGAAAACAAAGTTAAGACTCCTTTAGCGATCCCGTGGAGCCCTGGGAAGCCTCAGGAGGAGGTTTGGGGCTGAGGCAGGAGCGGGAGCATCCCCGCCGCAGCCCTGCGTCCCGCTCCGCAGCAGCGCCGCTCCGCCGCTGCCTGCCCTGCTCATTGCTGCACCGAGTCCTGGGGATTAGGGCCTTGTGAGGAAATAGTGAGGGATGCAAGACTTAAAAGCCGCAGAAAAGAAGCGAAAAAAACCCAATTCTTTTTTCATCTGCTGCCATCCCGTCTCTGGTGCCCTTAACCCGCGGGCTGCCGGCGCGGCCGGGCTCGCTGCCCGCAGACAGCACAAGATTGCCACCTGCAGGGCTGGGAGCACCCGGAGAGAGGAAAAACAGCACGAAAGTGGCGGTATTGTCCATGGAAATTCACTCAATCTGCTCTGCTTTTCTTCCTCAGTACTCCGGCTCAGAACATTCATCTGCTGTTCTCAAGTGGAGGAAAAGTTAAGGGCTCTGTGCTGTGGCACAGAGAGATTAGGTAGACATTATAAAATTCTTCTACATATTCATGCCCCTGTTCTTATCATTTTCTTATAGCTCCTGGAGATTGCGATATGCTCTTACCTTTTAATTTTTTTTTATAGTTTTACTTTCCCTGTTCATATTTTGGTAATAAAGCAGAAGCTGAGAACATATCCACCAGGATTCTCATACACGGCGGACAAGATAATAACAAAATTGACTTGGTCCACGCTGACTTTCAGAAGGAAAAGAGGTTTTTATTACTAGTTTTATCTTGGACTGACACTGAAATGATTTTTACAAAACCTATCAGCATGCCTGCTTCTGCAGACAAAAGCCTATACACCAGTGTACCCACAGGGAATACCAATTCCAGCTAAGCAGGAAGGGGGAAAAGAAACCAGAGATTTGCTTCATATATGCTCTGTTTACTCTGAGTGGACAAAAGTTTGGAAAAATCCTTTTATCATTATATTTTTCTCTGTAAGACACTGTAGAAACAATTGGCAAAGTGATGACCAATATGTGACTTGGTAGGAGGCACGTAGGAGCCAAAATGGTCAATTCTACACACCTCACACACAAGGAACAGTTAAATGCTGAACATTTTTCTGCTTCAGGGACCAAGCAAGCTGGAGGAAAAGCCCTTCACAGCAGCAAATCTAATCCTTGAGACAAGAGCTACATTAAGTCATGGCTCAGAACATACACTGAAGCTCAAGGAAAACAACTGCCAGGGGATACCAATACCCTCTACAACCCAAGCACCACAAATGTAAGATTTTCAGAACTAAACTAACTACATTTAACAGGATCCAGCCCTGTAAGGGGAAGCAAGTACACTGCTAATACATCAAGCAATTTCAAACTCAGCCTGAAGCAAAACCAAACCAACAGCTGGTGCTTCTGGATTTACAACAGTACAGTGACTTTCTGGAGAAATGTATTTTCTGTATTTCTGTGCTTTATGAAGAGAAGTCAATCAACCCACAAAACTTACTCCTAGATACCTCATTAAAAATCCAGAAGGTTGGCAAGTAAATTAAAGCATCTTCATAAGGAACTATGCATTGTCCATAGAAGGCACATCTGAAGCCGAGAAATATGGGATAAAGACATTTAACTGAGTATATTTTCTATTTCCTTTTTCACTGCCTTTTCAACTTCTAACCAACCATTAGAGATTTCAGTGGTTTACCTGGAACACTATATAGGGACACCCACATCCTGCAGGTTTGGTCAACAATAAATCAAGTACCAGAAACCAGTGATACATGAGTAACCTGGTCAATACAATAATATTATTCTAAGAAAACAAAGCAAATCTAGTGTACTTCAGCATATTGCTTTAACTAGTTTAGATTAAGCCATTTCAAGACACAACTCTAAGTTTGGAGAGGGGGCAAAATGGCCCTGGTTTCATTGAGTGAACTTAGAACTGGGGCATTTTTTTCTGGATATGCTGGCCTGCCTGTTAGTGGCTCATGAGAAAGTGATGAAAAGTTCAGTGAAGACTCCATGACTTCCATCCTACATTAATTTATTCTGATAGCTTGTTCATTTTCAACCAGAGAAATAAACACTGTCATGGACATGAGCTAGACAAGTCTTTCTGAATACTCAAAGCATCAGTGGTGATGCCTTTTCAGTGTTTATGGTTTTATCTAGAATTGAAAGCAGGGAAGATTTCTCTTGGGAAGCAGTGGGGAAAGGACTCTCACCAGCAGAGCCCTCCTTAAAGCAGAAAACCATGAACTGAGCAGTGTCAGGATTAAGAGAAATCACCAATGTGAAACCACTTTGGCAAGAAGTCACCTGAAGGGAGCTGTGTTAGTTTAAACCATTGTTCTTTATTCTGCCTGAAGGAAGACTTATTCCTGTCCTTCCCCAGCCACCATCTACAGTCTGAAGCAGAAAAGATGAGCACTAATCAAAGGCACCAAGCAGAAATCAGGTGAAAAGAGAAGCATCAAATGATTGCTACTAGGAATAGCAAACTGATTCAGAACAAATTAATTGGAGACAAGCCTGATTAGAGCCAGGCACACAAATAATGGAATGAAGTCACAGATAGGCAGAAAACCCATCCCACAGACACAACAGCAGATGGACAAAACTAGTGACAGCACAGAGCCCTGAAACTAGAAAAGTCGTGATACTTTGTTTGATCTCTCAAAATATATTTTTTTTCCTAAGCAAGGTAATATTATGCTCAGAGGGATGGAGAAAATGATAAGAGAAGAAATGTAAGGGAAGAAATGTGGGGATTTTTTGACTAAAAAGGAGAAAAAATTTGAGACCTGAATTGCAACCCCTGTGCCTAAAACTTCCTCCTTCTTCTAAGTGCTAGGAGCTGTCAATAGCAAGCAAGCTCTTATCAGAGGAGAAGCAAACATTGGGACTTGGTTCTCTGGTAAAAAGGACAAAGCACGCAAGAATTCTTAAACAGCTTGGATTGAAACACCTCTGCTTATTCCCAAGTATTACCTGGGGCCAGGTTTCTCTGCACTCATCATGGATAAGATGATTCCAAGCTCAGACATGGCCCAGATTGATGTGAATATCCAAGAGACAAGGGCAGAACTGGGGTGTGCAGCAGCTGTGCCCTTCCAGCACAGCCTCCCCTCACAGCCACCACCCAGTCCTTCTTCACCCCAAGGGAGAGATAACAGCTCCAGCCAACCAGCAAAATATGTGATTCATGTTTAACCATTACAGCAACTTCAACAATCCTTTAATTTCCCTTTGTTTATCAGAAAAACATGTCAAAATATCCAGGAGTAACAGAAGTACAGCTGAGACACAGACTGGGTAATAGTTAATACTTTGACAAAAGCATGACCTTCCTTTTACCCTAGATAATTCCAAACTATTTTTGGTAAAACTGTCTTACATAATAATGCATGAGGAATAAATTTATTTCTTCTACTTTTCTCCTTTTACCAGGAAGAACACACACACACACAGAGCTCTATTTCTCATTTTCTTTTAGAATATCAGGGCCCTTTGCTCTTTTCTCAAGAGCCATAGCTGGAAATAATGAGGAGGGATCAAGGGCCACAGCAGTTAGTTACAGCTGGTAAAGCAGCACCATGAATGTCAAATCTGTGCACGGCCTGTGGTCCTTGTTCACAGAGGGTACATAACAGATTTATGAACTTTGCAGTCCCAAGAGAAGATCTCACCTGCCTCTGGCTCCACAGTTGCTTTCATTTTCCTCAGCACTGCTTGCTTGGCCTCTCAGTTCCCATTTCCACCTGCTCTCTATATCTCACACTGCAGAGTACAGGGGGAGAAACAAAACAAAGCAGGAAATCAAATGTCCCTTACTTACAGGTATCCAGCTGCCTTTTCTTCTCCACATCCAAGGCTTCTGACCACCACCACTTTTCATTAAATGCATTGACACTCCTGCTCAGCTGTGGTTAAGAGTATTTCCATCACAGGAATTCACACCTGCCTCCTAAAAAATCCAGGAGAGAGATAAGGAAATATTATATCCCATCCTAAAACCATCTCTGGATACATTCTGAGAGTCTGGTGTGCTTATTGTACTGAGGCACCCAGCACTGCACACAGGACTCAGGATGGGGAACATCAGGGTGCAGTGGAATTGGACAATCTACAAATTATAACTACAGCACATCCTGTCTGCTTCCAGGAAAATACACTGTCTTTCAAGACACAGCAATTTTCTCTGTATAAAAGAAAATTGTAATATGCAGTATTCAGATGAAAAACCATATTATTAGGATGCTTAAAGCAACATCTTCTAGACAACCTGCATAATTGGGAACAAGGCCCAAAAGGCACAGATGCCTTCCTAAAATTATATTCAACCAAAACTTTTGCTCATAATGTCAAGTTTGATCATAATTAATACTTTCTGCCACTGCAGGCTGAGAAATCCAAATTAACTAGCTGAGTCAAACTGACCTCAGCTACATGGCTAGAACTGCCAGGTGACCCTGGCCACAGAAACAAATAATTCCACATATCAGAGATCAAAGCCAGCCACACCTTCCAAGGAAGGGGAGATAATCAATAAATTGTTCCCCCCACAACAGAACACATCATGACATCAGTTGCCTTGCTGAGTGTATTTCCTTGCACCCATTCTACCTGTTGTCCTAGATTTTATTAGTCTAAATACCACGACTACCCTGTAGCCTTGTACTGACAAAAATCCTTTCTACCACATCAGCATTTTACATAATGTATTTTTAATTCAGAGTATAATATCAAATCGTTTGGGAAAACCATGCTCAACTTTAATCTTTTCTGTGAATAATTAGCAGCTTGACAACAAAGGACACTCGGCTCTCTCTGGATTGACGTGTATTCCAGCATCAAGGCATCTGCATTTTCACCAAAGGCCTTGGTAATACTCTGTTCACTGAATTTCTGTTTTTAAAAACTGAAAAAAAAAAAAAAAAAAAGTGAAGTTTCAAGGAAGAATGCAGGCCCAGTTTAAACCATGTTTATTTCCCAGTATATCAGATTTGTTTGGCTTCCTGACATCCAATTGTAATCTACTCCTGACACAGAAGCAGGGCCAGAAATAACTACCAGGTGCCAAAGTTTACAGAAAACATTCAGTAAAATGCTGTTGATTATAGGACAGAGTGCAGACAACTGCACTTATGGGAAAGGCAGCTGCTCTTCCAGGACATCACAGGGCACAGCTTGGGACAGGTTTTAGTGCTTGCTGAATACTTTTGGTGTATCTGAATGGCATCTCCAGAGACTGCACCACGGGTGGGAATTTAAAAGCTCCCACTTGCTGCTCCTTACATTGAGTTTGGATAGAAAAAGGTGTTTGTGACTCTTGATGTGGATGCCTTATACCTCTTTTTCATTTAAAGCAATGAGATGTCATTTTTCTTCCTTGTTCAGCAAAAAGGGAAAGGTCCATCTTCTAATATTGCCAAGAAAACTGAATGAACCACAGTCACTGTATAAATCATGTACTAAACATAAAAATCTCTCATGGTTAGGGCAAACAATCCAAATTTCTGCCAAGTGCTTGTGAACTTATGGTCCCAGAAGAACACAGAATTCAAGTGAAGTCTCTGAAGACTCACTGAACAGTTCTGAGTTTAACACCTCTTATCTTTAACACATTTTATCATAGTATGCTTTGAGAAATCTAAATTCCTACTTTGCAGGTAGGCACTATCCTGCAGAAAACATTCTTGGCCTGAAAAGCTTGAATTATTAATCTCTTACAAAGGTCAAGCCTGAAAATATATGTTTCAATATTTTTAGAATTTCCTTCTTTCCTGGAGAAAAAAAAACCTAAAAAAAAACCCCAAAACAAACAAACAAACAAAACTCCCTCAAACCCCCCCAAAACCCAAAACAAAAAACAGAATCAGGGAAATAATGGAAGTATTTTGGTTGACTGGTTTTGGGTGGGGTTTTAAACTGAAAGCCATTTCATGACATGATAAGAACAATTCCATAGCAGTTGTTAGGACAAGGCTACTGAAAGTCAGGTATAATTTAAAACAGTTGTCCATACAAAGACTACAAATAAAAAAATCCAAATAATTTCTCTCTAATGTGCATAAAGATAGGGAAAAGGAGTTTGTTTGTTACTTCTATACTGGCATGCAGGAGTACTGAAAACACAGCAGTAATAAAAAGCTACAATGCAAATTGCTGAGCAATTTCTGTGCCTAGGATACACCAGTGATATGACTGATTTTCCTCCCCCCACCCCTTTGGAAGAGAGCTAAGCTTTGAATAATGATTTCTTAGCCATTAACAGAATGTGGATTCTAAAAATTCCTAGAGGTGCTAATAACCTTTCAGATTGTTTTGAGAAAAGTCAGGAACACTTCACCCCCTGCATGCCATTCTCCAGCTGGGGTGCAACACAGCCACTGCTCAATAAGAGCAGACAAGAAAAATATCATCCCAGGCAATTATACAGATACCTGAGGCAAGGGAAATGAAATTACCAGAGCTAGAATTTGATCAAGTTACAAAGATGACACCATTGGTAAATGTTTTGTGATAAATAACAGTCTGAGGGTCATTCTCTTCAGCACCAGCTCCTTGAAAACGTCAGGCATAAAGCAAAAAGAGAATTACAACTGCAAATAGCAGCAAAAATGGGAAGAGAGAACATGCCATGGGTCACTGTGACCATTCATATTTCTTGTGTAATTCAGAAGTTTGAAGATTAAAATATATAACAAGACTTTTTTTTTAATACCCTTTAGTCTTTAGTATGTTTTCAAGAAGTACAAATAAACAGAATCAAGCTCCCCATTCTCAAGTATCTCTTTTAACCTATGACAGCATAGATCAATTCAAAAGTATTTAAATAAAAACTATCTAGATTTGAAGCACCAATATTAAATCTTTACACACCACACTGTGTTTCTGTGGCTGTCTTGCACCGGTTGGCAGATGACATGAGAAATTAATTTTCAGATAAATAAGGGTACAGAGCAAACACTGTGAGAGAAAGGAAGAGAAGTAAATGTGGTATCTTAACTTTGCTGTTCCCTTGGCCACGTGTCAGATAATCTTTGTGAAGTGCCTGAACTGTTTATGTTATACCTCCAGCCTCGATTTTCTTTTCCAATGGTGCATCAATCACTATTAGACCTGTAAAAAAGCACTGGTGTGTTTCTTTCGATTGTCCAAGAAAAAAAAAAAAGAAGCCTGTAAGAGTGAAGTTGTCCAGGCTTTTGTGTCATAAACTGCTTTTACCTTAACACTTGTTACTACAAATTTTTCCACTTTTCTTTCCACACTCATCTAATGTTGTCTTCCTCCTTCCTCATTTACACTTTCAAAAAAGGAAATCCTTTGTCATTCTCTGCCCTGTACAGGCACTTCTAAACCTTCAGTAATTCATTAACTGACAGAATTAACATAAAAAACTTAGAATCCAGGACAAAAGCATGAGAAAACTTGCACCAAAAAAAATCACTTAGAGACCTTCCTCCCCCTCTCCCTTCCATAATTTGATGTGTAATGTGGTTGGTTTGTATCTTTAACACATTTAAGATAAATGCTTGCTAAACATAATTACTAACTGTTCTCCAACCTCTTTTACCCATACAAAAAGCTGAAATTTAAACTGCAATCCTTCTCTGCTCAGGAACTGCATTTCAACTTTTGCATAAAATAAGCACTCAAAATTGTTCAGCATTGCAATTTCTCTTTGGAGTGCCTAAAATTACCAGTATGTCCAATGTTCATCTAAAAGAGTTTAACACATAGTACCTCCTTTCAGAGCAAGGGGCTTCACATAAATTATAGGTTAAAAGAATATAGACTAACTAAATGTAATGTAATTTTTGGTGCTGGTTTAGTGTAGGATTAAGTTAAGCCTTCAGTGAAATTACAGCAAATTTGCACTTAAGTATCAGATCAGCATTTTATCCAATATCTTTTACTGAATTCAAATGAAAGCTTTTCTTTTCAGACAAGCAATCACACTTACATGTCACAGATTCATTAAGTCAGCACCTCTCCTCCTCCTTCTGATACTGTTTTCATTACCAAAATCTTTTCACTAAATATGTAACATGTGCACATACAAATCGTGTATTCATTCCCAATCCCTTTAACATTTTAAGTTCCTTAATTCTGTAGTTATTAGTCACTGATTTGTACACTTGCCTTACCCCTAGCCTTTAGAGATCTGGAAACCAAATACAGAATTTTTACTGCGTATCCTACTACTTTTACTGCTGAAATAATGGAACTTTATATAAGTTAATATTTTCATTATAAAAGTTTATTTCACTATATCTTCCAGAAAAGCCATTCAAGACAGAAATACGCAGTCAATTATCCAATAGAATGAAGTGGTAATGCTAATTAGCAAGTTAATGTTCAATTAGATTTAACAAAAATACTGCTGGGAACTTGAGAAGAGCCATAATACTGATGGCTCTTTATTAATAGAATGATAACATACAACAAAGCAAAACCTGCCAGCAAGGAGATGTCAGACTATAAAAGAGTCCCAAGAACAGATGACTTTTCCTGAGATTTAAGCTCCCTCCAATCCTCACGGCTCCTTAGGGAGCCATGTCAATTATACCATCATCAATGCAAATGGCATTTTAAAGAGTCTCTGCAATGCACAGGGAATGCTAATGCTGATCAGAGGTGCTGGTGTTCAGCACATTTCTCCCAAAAGCTCTGTAGCCTCGTGTGTGCCTGCTCACTTGGTTCTAAGTGGAGAAGGTGCTCATGCTTTATCCACATAACACAGATTAATGTAACTTTCTAGGAACAAATTGTAAGCTCTTTATTTTTGTTCCTTTTTTTTTTCCCTAGCATGCACAGCTAGTCAATTAATTAGCTTATTTTGAAAATGCTGATGCCTTCTAATAACTCCACATTAGTTTCATAGTTTTCATCAAGAGACAATCTCCTTTCCATAGGAATTCTGTCCTGGGAAATATAACATTTTTCTAACATAGACTGAACTGCACACATTTTTGATTTTGTTAAGAGCTTCTCTTCTTCCAGCTCTGATACCTGAATCCATCAGCAGCACTGACCAAACAGAACGAGCATCAAGGGTTGCACTTCCCATGCAGCAGAAGAAAATTCAGTTTACAGGAAACACCCAGGGCATTTTCCCACTGCCTGGCCCAAAGGCAAACTCCAACCCCTCTGGCACACACTTAACTGTTAAACTCACTAATTCCAACGTTAACTAAGACATTTTTCTCTTCTGAAGTGTGGCAGCAATGGTTACTGCTCAGAGTTACACCTGCCCAGGTTTCACTTGGGTGCCCAGGTGGAGCCGTGCCAGGGTAGCCTCAGTCAGATTCACCAGTTTGTATCTGGTTTAGATATCTGTACCTTACAGAAACACTTTCACTCCCACACAAAGGACTTTATCAGACTGTGATACCATTAGATATAGAATCATTGTATATATATACACCAATAGAATATTTGTTATTACCAAATGCAAGGTAATTTGGGGAGGTTTTAGAGTATCTACATAGTATTTCTAAAGCAGCTTAATCTTTTCATCTGGATTTATTTGTAAAGGAAGAAAACAGGTTGAAATTGTACCCATCTCTCCAATTTGTATTACTGTGTTTACAAACATGGAAGACTATTCCATAATCATTCCCATTTTTCAAAAACCCAATCACAAAAACTTCAGCAGAAACCGGATGAACTGAACTTTGCAAGTCCTCCACAGAACAGGAATCCCTGCTGCAGATAGATGATTTTAAATTAGTTTTTAAATTAGTGAGATAATCCCTATTTTTAATTTGCTATTTCAGTAAAGGTTTCCATCGATCTCAGTTTTCCAAGTGCACTTGAAAGCTTCTAAGTAACAGCAGTAGGCTGATTTTTAATTTTGCTTTCACACCACTTGATTGGATTCAGATTCTGTGAGGCAAAATGATATTTGGCAGCAAATGACACAAGATGCCACTTGGCATCATATTCTGATTTTTAGGCAGAAACTGTTGGAATGCTTAAAATCATTTCTTTGTCTTACCATACAGTATCTGAAATACAGGTCTAATTTATTAACAACTCCAATGTCAAACAGAGGAAACCAGCACACTAAAACCTCCTTTTTCTGTGGATTGGAATGACATTGATTAGATGAACTGGGGTAAAGTTCAAAATATTGCAGGGTAACATGCTAAAAATTATGATCTACTACATAGTCAAGAAACACTGCAGACAAGTAGAGATTTTACAGTCCGAGGATTCATGATGGTCAGTTAAAGAGCTACATGAATATTTTACAGACCACTGACACCTCAAAACAGAATTTGATTAACCTATGGTTACATCACAAACACCATTTAAATCAGGATATTTGACTTTTCTATGTTTAGCCCACATACACAGTTCATTAGAGACTCATATTACACAAGGCAGGACTGTTTGACATCTCTTGATATTCACACAAAATACAAGGGACAGGGTTTTTCACATCTGTTTTTAGCCAGCATAGACTCAATATCATTGAAGGTGAGACCTTTAAAAAGCAGTAATGGAATTTGGTTCTGAAGATCCAGAAGAAAACAATGCTAGTGCATTCCTCTGGTTTATCATCAGAGATGTAAACAAGATCCATTTCAATGTCCACTTCAGAAATGCCCAAATAGCCAAGGCTTCAAGCCAAGTCCCCATAACTGGAAGTACAGGAGTAGAGAGTATTTCCTATGATGGTTGGGGCCCAACATCTCAACCTTTTCAAACCAAACTTTGGTTGAAATTGGCCTCTCCTAAGAAAAGCATTTTGTGAAAAAGATCTTAACCAGCTCTCATTCACCAGTTGAGCATTTAGTAGCAGATTTTGTTCTGTTTCTCTTCCATACAGCTTCAGTAAGAACAGTCCTGGTTTACTCAGGTATTCAGCAATCACTCACATGCCTCCCACACAGCTGCCTCAAGTCAGCCACACATTTGAGCACAAAGCATGTTCACATGAAAGAGTGAGAAACAAGAGCCTGGCACTTGTTGGGTTTATAGACAAAAAGTAAGATTTATTTTTGATAGCTGACAAAACTGTCAAGAAACATAGATTTAGGAGCTTGAACATCACTAAATAAGGAGCAGGAATAAAAACATGCCATCATGCCATCCATTCAGACTTGCCAAACATCAGCTTCATTTGTGAGTCTAAGTTACAAATGTTTGATAGTTTGGGGCTGTGGATGTGTCCAGACTGTAGTGAAACACTGAATCATGAAAACAAAGCATAAAATAAACAAAATAAATGAAAAAAACCCAAACAAGAAACCCTTGTGCCTACAAGGGTTTGGGGTCCCATTGCAACTCAGCTTTTGAGGTGTGAAACAGGAGCTGTTTCCATATAAAAAGCCCTCAAAGTTACTCTGACATGTTCACTGCTGCATCAAAACCCCTTGCCTTGCTCCTTGCATTCAAAATAGATGTAAAAAGTATTATTCATCCACTCAAGGGTTTGCCCAAGAGCATAGAGAAGTCCTGCAGGTTCGCCTCCTGTAATTACCCTTTTGAACACTGACCAGAAGTCCTGGCTCAGACACAATGTGTTGAGCAGCACATTAAAGAGAGACTAAGAATAACTGTGGAGAGGAACGTGCAAAACAGTCCCTGTGTGATTTTAGGGTCACTTACTCTAGAGCAAGGGCATGTCTGCTTCTGTGTCTCAGGAAAAATCCTACAAACTCCACAATATTCAAACCAAGAAAGAGCACACTTGAGTTTTATCGTTTTTCACAGAACACCATCAAAAAACACAAACAAAACATGGCCACTCACACACTTAGAGAGCTTGTGCCAGAAGGAGCTTTCAAAATGTTAATTTCAAAGTGCTAAAATGATTGTTCACAGAAACAAAGCCAAGCAGCAGAAGCACAGAGCACAGATGAGCCAGCACTGGACAACAGCCAGCACTGGAGCTGGGCAGGAACCCAGCATTTCATGATATTCCCACTCTGACTTTAGCCTCAAAAGACTTTTTGTCCTCAGTCCAGCTCCCACTGCTGCCAGCCTCTGCACTGATTTCTGCAAAGGGTTGATTGGGCCTTGGGGCTGAAGTTTCAGACATGCTGGATGAGTGTTGACTTCAGCTGTCGTGGTGAATGCTCAGCCACACATCTGGAAGAGCCAGTCCTCTGCATGCAAAACAATTCTGGTCACATCATCAGCTCACAGAAGGCACAGAAGCATAAAGCTGCTTTAACAAGAAGACAGCCCTGAGAAGGATGGTGACAGAGAACTTGCAGAAATCAGTCAGGAAAACCAAGCACAGGCTGCAGACTTACCAGAGGTTTCAGAAATAAATAAGCGCCCAGTAAAGTTCTTCTCTATAAACTGAAGCATTCTGTAAACTTTAAACTATAAACCAAAGCACTCTATAAACTGAAACATTATGAATGAAGATGTGGGAATTTCCACATATCTTAAAAGCCATCCCTCTTCTGCATGACCTGCAGTAAACCCTTTTCTTTCTTCCTGATTTACAGGTATAATAAGCCAGAACTTACATTTCTTCTCCAGCCAAAAATGGCTGTCTTCTATTGAAATTGTTTCTCTTAAAGCACAAGTCACTTAGGTACTTAAAATGTACCTCTGCAATATTTTGTTTGCATATATCCACAACAAAATGAACAGTGTGTCAGTTTTATCCTTAAAATACTATTTTAATACATGAGAACTTACATGAAAACATGCAGGAGGACACCTAGAATGTGGTAGGCACTATAAAAAGCTTTTCTTTCCTGTTTCTTAAGTATTTAAGTACCTCAAAGACTCAAACAACAATCTTTAAGCTGGATATTCAGGGAGTTCAGTTCTCTGAACCTACTGGGGAAAAGTAGTTCCAGTTTACCTGTTGTAAATAAGCAATTTCTATTACATGGAGAAAATACTTGAGATTTTCTCAACAGATCAGTAGTTCTCTGTTATATTATATCTAGTCAGTGCCTGCTGCAGTGATGACTGCAGGTACTATTAGGAGGGTGGGACTGCAGACACCAGGATCCCAGCTCCTGGCTGGATCCTAGGCTGTTCAGAACTTTCTATGCCCAGGAAGAACTGAATACAAGTGCCCCAAATGGTTTCCTTCAGTAAATTCTTCATTATCTATGGCCTGGTCACAAACTGTGCCATTAGCATTTGGACATGCTGCTGCATAGCAGAGAATCAGCAATGCAGATTTTGGGTAAAGCTCAGGGTGAAAGGAAAATAAAAAAAGTAGAGCTGAAAATGTTTGGCAGGGCAGAAATTCCTTACACATTCCCAGCAGCAGGATGGGCTCTCACTACAAGGCAAAGCAGCTCTTGATTGAAGCACACAGGTCCAAGATTTATCAGCATAGCAAGCACTGGAAATCACAAATGTAGGCAAGAGGTTGAAAAGAAGTCTTGGACCAGGAGAGACAAAAGCAATTGTCAATGCACCATCCTGACTATCTAATCCTGCCAGACAGAGAAATTTAGCACCACAGGACCTTAGAAATTACAGGTTATATTGTTTGCTCACATTAAAAACACTCAGATTATTGCTATTAGCCAGTTTTTTAACTTATTATTTTCTTAGGTAAATCAAGACATTAGTTGCTAATGCCAAGTTTATGGAGGTAGCTGTTGACAGTCCTTTGATTTCTTCTTGAAGTTCTAAAATACTTCCTAACAAAACCATACTTTTTTTTTTTTTTTTTTTTACAAGATAAGCAAGAAACACATTTTCTGTTTATCTACTGGGATAAACAAAGCAGTAATTGGTAATTCATATCTTCCTTAAATTACTTTCCTCAGTAGGAACTGAGATGCTCAGTAAGTGAGCACTGAAAGGAAGAAAAGCAAACATCTGACATGCTGCAGGTCTTTATCTCAGAGCAATGATTATGAAGACAGCCTTTATAGGTGTTTCTCTGTCAGTCTGAAAAAAGTTCAATGTTACAATTAAATCAGATGTAAGAGAAAGAAAGGTGTGAAACGCTGCAGTGTAAAGATGCTCATTAGCCTGAAAGAAAAATGAAACTGCATACAGAGGAACTGCATAAACCACACGTTCTCATGTCACCAGCAAAAACAATTTTATTGATATATATTTTAAAATCTGACATTAGCTTGTAATAACATTTTCAAACAATAGTTCTTTCCTATTGATTTTCTGTGTAATCCATTACAGTGAATGCTATCACCTTTGAGTCAGTACAGGGTTTTAACCTTCCAAGAAGTCTGGGAACACAAATATGACAGTTCTTCTGAGCAGCATTGATTGTTGCATATTTTAAGTTATTCTGTAGAGGAATACCAGAAAAATAGCTTCTAGATGCATAATGTATAAGCTCATTTACAGGAAGCAAGGAACAAATCAAAAAGGGAGAAGTGACACCTAAGAAACTGATAGAAGCAACAGCAATTTTGTCAAGATAGATAACAACATGGAAATTTACCCTATGGAAAACTCTCTTTATTCAAAGCAGGCATTTTGACAAACAGCCTTTTAATTTTGCACACCGTTCTTGCCAAAGGTAATGAAGAATACTCAAAATGAAAAGGAAGGGCATTGCACCTTGTCTCTGGGACCTCAGCACACTGAGATAACCTGTCAAAGCTCCAAAATGTGGATTTCCCCCCAACAAACACCCAGTGCACATGGAGCACGGCAACAGCTTCCTGGCCAATATACATATTCAAAAAGCTCATGATAAATGTTAAATAGAAGGCTTGCAATCAGAATGCTGCCATAATTCTCCATGCTTCTGCAGTTCCTCAGACCTAGACACATGCTAGGTTCAGATCAGCAGCCAGCCAAGTGTAAATGCCTCCTAGGGAAGGGTTTCCCCAGCCAAGATCAGAATTAATTTTATTTCACAGCTTTAACCTGAAAGCCACACTATGTTACAACATAATAAACATCCAGCCAGGAGTCCATAAATATTTAACTAATCAGCATTGGTTTTATTTCAGGTAGCTGGAGAATTTACAGCTGTGTGCTTAATGAAGCACAGGTTCTCCAGGCAGCCACAAAGCTCAGTAAAACAGGAGAGGGGTGTTTTCCCTGTCCACTTTCTAAGAGAAAATTCCCAAAATTCCTGCCACTGACCACTCTGTTCCAACCATGCACATACCAGTGGCCTCAGAGGAAGAAGCCAGACCCTCGGGGACCCCACTGCTTGAGGCACAAGGAGTGAGCAGCAAGGATGCTTTAACTGCACATTCCTTACAAAGAGAGCATCTGCAAAGTCCCTGCAGACATGCAGGTGCCAAGATGGCATCATTCAGGGCACAAGATGGGTTTGTACTATGAACAAATTCCTGCACAAAAATGCAAAGTTCAGCTCGTGAGTGCCACTTGCTCCTTTTGCACATTGAGAAGGCAGAGGCCACACAGCACAGCACATTTACCCCTTGTATTGCACACAGACCTACTCCCCAACATCCTCCTCATCTCATCAAGAGTTTGCTGCCCACATACTTTGAAAAAAAGATGATGTTTTTATGCAGATTGAGTGATTTAGATTCCCATCCCCGAAGTCCATCCGTGCCATTGTTACCAGGCATAGAAAGCAGAAAGCTTTATTCTATGGTACAACACATAACTGGCACACTAGTAGATAAATCCAACAAAGAAAAAAATAGCTGGATAAATTTCTTAAATTCTAGTTAAAATTATTTGCAAGCAGAGCTAATATACTTGTTCTTCATCTTAAAATAAAAGCTCTGCCTAGCAGTTGACACTCAGAAGTGAAGTGTGGATGTCATCTCAAAGCCAGTGACTCTACCACTTTCCATCAGCCAGAGATTAGGTACCTTTCACATTGCTCTAGCAAAGCCTTCAGGAAATTCTCATCATGTGCAGTGGTGTTAGCAGGCACTTAAATACACATATCCCACCATTCAACAGCCAGCAGCAGTTGTGCTTGCAAGGAGTTACACTTTTTCTTCATTTAATAATCTGCCAAGTCTTCTGCAGGGACCTCAGCTCCCTGTTCTGCATCATTATTGGCTTGTGACTGCAGAATTGCCAGACTCACTGGGGCACAAGCTTACATAAAGCTGAGCACACACAGAGAGCAAACAAAAGCAGACTGGTCATAATATCAACAGATTCTCCAAACCATAATACACAATTACATAATTAATTCTATTATTCAATCCAGCTCTTGTGCCACCTCAGCAAGTTGTCTAGTTACATTCTTATTTTCACTGCCCCATTAACTGCCCCAAACCCTTGTCACTAGATGCCATACCAAAAAATCCTCAATTGGTAGAGAGGACACACTTCAAAATATGACATTCATTAAAATACCTGCATTATACACACATTGTTCTCCCTCAATATTACTCAATACTGAAAGCCAATTTAAAAAAACATGATGGGTCTTATGTTAAGGCAAAGGGAGGGGAAATTACTCATGTAAAACTTCTATAACTGCTGCTGCAAAGCAGCCACATGAGGATGTAGCAATTAAAAGTACAAGATTTAAGTGCATGTAAATAGATTTGGTGGGTATTGAACCAAATGGTAAAATGAAACACTGTGTATGGGAAATAATCCTTCAGCAAAAATTAGTCTTCATTCATGCAAAACTTGATCATTTGAAAATCTATACAACTTCAGATATAAATTTGCAAACTCTGTTTGTCAAGTGTGTGCATCTTATTCCCTTCGGCAAGTTATCCTGATTTTCTTCAGAACTCAAAATCCTTCTAGGGGGAGGTTAAGTTGAAAGTCCTCTATGTAAAAATATCTCCCTTCACATTCTTTTCTCGTATTTCTCAGCCCCGAATTTATAAAGTAGTTCCACGACACATTTGCTGAAACTCCTAATATAAATACACCAAATCTCACAGTCTGCAGCGAGTGTTCCATTAAACATGAGCAGGGACCGTGCAATCCGTGAGCCACCACTGCCCTCGTCCGGGAGAAGGCTGAATTCACCTTCTGCTGGGAAAGACGAATTTTCCACACGATTGTTTGTATCATTAGTTTTGCTACAACAGATCTGAGAATACACACTGTCATTTACATTTTCATTCAAGTTTAAGGGTCCTCTCTCAACAAAGGGATTCCTTTTAGATCCCCAAGCAAGACAAGGAAAAAAAGCTGCTAGTACACCTGGGCAAACAAAAAAAAAAATCACCAAACCAAGAAACCCACAGCATTTGCTTCCACACCAGTGGTAACAAGTGATTTCAGTGCCGAATCCATCTATGTACAAATGCAAACACCAATTACGCTGTGCAAACAAATCAAAAGCTGGAAACAACTGGGATTTCAATCAAATAGAAAGAGGAAATAGAAAAAAAATAGTGATAATGGAAATAGCTTAAATGTGCTCCACTGTCATTCATAAAGGCATAACTACTCAAGGGTGGGTGAAAAACCAAACTAAAGGGAACAGGAGGACAAAAACTGCTATTGAACAGGTATGATTTCCAAAAAAGTAAAGGCAATGGACTTGTGACAATAAAAATTTGATTAACCATAATTTAAACCAAATCAGTGTGTTGCAAACAAGGAGCCAGATCAGTTTAAAGGAGAAGAAGGAATCTCACAGCCTTGACCCACTATGAAGCAGAAACAGAAAAAAACCCAACCAACCAACATTATTTTGCTCTCCTCTTAAGTAAAACACAGCCCTATCAAAATAATTTAGCATTTAAAACAATTTTTTTGGCTGTTAACATTTGTTTTATAGCAAAAAAAGCCATTTGAAAAGTCTCTATTCCACAAAACATAACATTCATAAACAACATTCTGTGCCACTTAAGTTGATTTTTAAACACTCCCTACTGAAGCTGGAGTCATGACAACATTTTTAAGGAAAATATTCAGTTAGCTGTTTAGTCTAAATCAATCCCTAGCAGTATCATTAAATATTTGCCTGTTTATTCCTTCAGTGCACTACTCATTTGGCCCTTTTCACAAGAAAAAAAGCTAAATCAGCCCTTCTCAGACTGGTAGCCCAGTCCCTAAAACTGACAGCAGATTCTGAGATTCACAAGCTGAATTTTAACTGTTCAGTAATCAGTGCTGATTTCTGCAGAAATTACTTGTCTCAGCTGTTTCAGATCTTGCAGTGGGAGGGTGACACAAGCAGAAGTCAGTGAGGTTGCTCACAAGCATTTATTTATTTAACTAAGGAAGAATGTTTTCCACGTTTTCAACAAACAGCTGGCAGCTTTGGCCAGCTGTGAGCAGGCTGCAGGGCACTTACTACAGGATTACTGAGTGCTTCCAGTGCTGCTTGAGCCTCCACAAAGTGCTATCAGAGACCAGTGACCAAAAAAGGTGGAACTCTATACACCATAATTTAAGAAAATTATGACAAAAATAAGTAGGGGCACATACAGGTTGAAGGGTAAGGTAAGCGTAGCACTGCAGGGACTGCAGCATCTCTTTCAATTACTAAATTTCACAGCACCTCTGTCACCCATATATTAAAAAGTAAAAAATAGACTTCCTTTGCCCTCCTCTGGGACCTGCTTTTTGAATGTGCAGCACCAGACAAGCAGCACAACAGGGCTCACGTTTACCTCAGAGACAACACTGGCACTCCAGCTACATTTGTCTGACATTTTACATTCACACATTAGGAAACTATGACTATTTCTGGACTGCAGAATACTATCTGAAGGACAGACAGATTATATACCGTGCATTCTAAAGTGGCAGGTTGCTATGGTTTCCCCCTGCAAGAACAAAATTCACCTCATTAGGTTATCTGAAGATCTCCACTAAAACCAAAAGGGGCCATCAGGGAAGCAGCCTGTCCTTTAATCACAGCTCTGCCTTTGTGAACACCAGTCCATTTTTCTTGTGGAGCAGCTTTTGAAAAGAAGAATGTAGTTCTGCACATGAACTGAAATATCCTGATACTCCATATTGTGAGATGAGCTCTAACCACAGAATTGGCACAACAACATGGATACTGACTGACTTGGAAACTGCTGTACTATAAATCCATGGTTTGAAAAAGATATTTAACTCTTAGTTGGTTAAACTACTACCTGAACTACCTAACTCATTTGGTAAATCACATTAGGAACTAGCAGACCCTTTTTTCTTGAAAGTAAGACATAGATAACAGGAAAATTATTTCTTCTTTAGAAAGACACAAGCCCAGCCAAGGCAAATTCCCATGACCAGGTGTCACCTTGCTGCTGGAGACTGTGGCAGGAATAACATCTTCAAGTTACCTTTTTTCCCCCAACAATCTTCTCTGTGTATTTTTGCCTATCTCTGAGTCCTACATGATCCATCAAACAAAAATTATTAGCTCATGCCATTTCTTTGGGCTCTTCAGCAAAGCACAGTGCCAAAGACCCCCAGGTACTGCTTCTAGCAAACTGTTTTCAACCACCGAGAGCTCAGGAGCTCTCAATTAGTGTTTCAAGTTGCATTCATTTGGGATTTATCAAAAAGTTGACCTTGTTTAAAAGACAAAAAAGCTTTCAAGTGCAAGTGATTGACTTCCTAATTTTTTTTTCTAAACAAAAAAAGACAAACTGTATATTTCTATCATGTCAAGTCTCAGCTTAGGGGGTTCACCAACTGTTATTCCAGAGCAGTCAGGAACAATGAGCTCATTATCACAAGCCTGAAGCAAATGTGCAGCACCCACACAACCATTGGAAACATTCAGTCCATAAGCAAAACGTGTAATGACTCCAGTATTTCTATGAGTTCTCTCTGAAGGAAGCTGACACTTTCCTCTGGCTGCTCCTCTCAGGGTGATTAATAAAAACACACACTTTTGCAGGCTTATTAATCATCACAAGTGCCTGGTCTCAGCTTTCCCTGTCTGTTCAATAAATTACCCTCTGTTCCAAATCCAGCTGACGTGACTCTTCCTAAAAAAACAGTCCTGAATCTTCACAGAGTGGGAGAAAATACCTGGCTGAAAATTATTGGCAGGAAAGATATAACCATGAAAGTACAGGACTGCTACTAGTTTTTAAGTTTACACTGCAAATCCACAATTTCAAACCCCATTCACACCCTGTTCTTCTAGGGCAGCTAACCACACACCAGTCATATTCATAATAGATGCTGATGCTGTTAACAAAGGCTGGGGAAAGGAGTGTGAAACAGCAAAGGATTTTCCTGAATGTCATCAATATAAATACTTTTGAGGTAAAGGATTATTTTTTTAATGAATGCATCACAAAAAATAGCTCAAAGAGATCGCATATGCAAGCACACAACTCAAATACAAGCTACAGACAGGAGACTTGCATATAGCTTATATATTATTCCAGTGCAGTAATAAAGAAAAAAGAGCTAATGGACTGCCATTATTCCTATCCAAAACAGGGGATTGGGCATTATCTTTGCAGTCAAGGTAGAGAAACCCCTAACAGTCTCCTCAACCTGGCAATTTCACACAGTTTACAGTAACAAGTCTTCTAGTTTGAAAAAAGAGATAGCCTGTCATTACCATACAAATTTTCTTTATTAAGAAAATAAAGAGAGAAGAAAGCATAAAGCAGATGTTTGACTAGGATCAGTGTAAGAATATCAATAGGTGATTACAGTGCCTAAATCCTTTCCAGGTTTTGGTATTTATGAAAAGTTTTACAATCTCCATAGTCTGACAAAGTGTCCTTTTCTCAAATGATTTATAGCAAGGAAATGCAGAGCTCACTGCCTTTCTTTTTGGCCTGTGGAGATTTTTCTGATTAAAATCTGAACAATGCAATGTACGGCAAAAGTCACAAGAAACTTTTGAATTCATTTAATCTGCATTTCAAACAAAACATTCCCTGTATTGGGGCTAACTGATGCCCCCTCTGGTCTCTGAGACCCTTCTTCTTCAGTAAAGTTTAGACATCTAAATTCTTTACATTGAGGAGAGTGGGTGTTAGATGCATAAACACATTCAAGAACCTGGATTTCTGCAAGCTTTGAAACAGGGCTTTTGAAATCAGAATTCCACAATCCTCCTGAGCCTAAACTGAACTTAATACTATGAACCTACTTTCCCTAAGGCAGGTCTAAATGACTTAAAAACTTGTCTCCTTTGCATCCCACCTGAATTCCCAAGCTCTTGTACTTAAAGCCATCTCAGAGATCTTTACTCTCTCCTCTGACATATTTGATATAAAGAGAATCAGTAAAAGAGTAACAGCAGAGAAAGCAAATCTCCTACAGGATCTTGCATTGACTTGGGCAGCTTCACCTCCTGCCTTTTGTTTGCCTTTCTTGTGCCCACTTCTGTACAGTTAAGTTAATGAACTAAAGGCAATTATTACAATAAAGGAACAAACACAAGAGATGGGGCAGGGAGAAACCTTTCCAGCTGTTGCAGTAATTTATTTTTTTAACTGGAATCCCAGAAAAAAAATTAAGAATCTTCATGTTAATTCTGATTCTATAGTCATAAACACATAGCAAAGGGTGAAAAACTAATTTCTTCAAATGTCTAGAGATTGGGGTGCCAGAGGATATAGAGCTCTCTTTCCATAGAAGGTGCTGCAACATAAAAGCTGAGCCCAATCCTGGCAAAGGCAGGGCAGAACCTCACCAAAAAGGACACCACCCCAAAGCAGGAGCAGAACCAGCCTGGTGGCAGCCATGGGCTGCACTGTCATCACCAGACAAACCAGGGGACACAAGCAAGTCCAGGACCCATCTGGGAAATCCAATAAATAAGTCTGGCCAAGGATGGGAGACTGGACCATAGCCTTGAGCTTAACTGAGGCTCCTGGATCCTTGGGCAAGTCTCAGGTGAGACATGCACAGAATTAAATGTGCAGGTGCTGACTGTGGCAGTGAGGATTAAAGAGAGATTTCTGCAAGACATCTGACACAGGTTAAGCAGAAAAGAGGTGAAGGCACCACTCCTGCAAGTGTCCACTCTGCTTCTATGGCAGGCTTAGCACCCACCCTGCAGCACTCCCAGCACTTCTCAGCTTGGCACAGCCCCAGACTCAGGGAGCAATGAGTGTCCTCAGCTACCAGACCAATCCACAGGAGAATTGTGAGTCCTTGTCTCAGGCATGACAACCACTGAAGAGGCAGAACACACATCTAGGAGAGGAGATGCAGCATCTTTGCTATCCAGTCTTCATCCTCTCTCTCATCTCTGCCAGAGCTACAAGGGAGCAGCTGCAGTGCATTTCAGAAGTTGCTGGTGCTCTCAGTGTCTGCAGTCCCTGTCTTGCAGCACCTTCTGCCCACACACAGAGCTGCAGAGCAGATGGAGTGTGCATTCCCTTCAGCCACTCAGCATGGTCTGGCAACTCAGAGCAAGGCACTGCTCCAGCTGCTGCCCAAGCGGCTACAGTAGCCCCAGGAAGGTGTTTTGGGCTTCTGTTTACCAAGTGTCTAAGCCCAAAGAACATTTTTAAATCATAACTTATATGTTAGATTAAATCAACATGAACTGCTTTTCCATGCTGTCAGCTCAGTCCAGAATCCTTACTGCAAGAACAAAAACCAGGCCAGTGATTTTGCCTGTTGTCAGTGCCTTAAAACAGATCCATGGCCCACTGCTTTTTACAGCACTCCCTTAGTCTATTTTTAAGAGCAATTTGAGAAATAAAAGCTATTTAAAACAGGCAGCATGAAAAGAAGTATCATTTGCTTCACATGATTATTATGTGCATAGTAATGACAGGAAGAATACTGCAAATGTTTTCCAACTCTTAAAAAAAAAGAGTACTTCCTTTACAATATATAATTTTGAATTTTAATTTAGATAACTCAGACTATTTACTGGCAACATAAATATCCATATTCATGACATCTGATTTACTATAATCTTTATTTCTGATGTGCTGCATCTGTGAATACTCGAAGTACTTAAGTTTGCATTCATGGGCAATTATATGGGAATGTCATCCAGTAGCAACAGAATGATTTACAGTTTAGAGTTCGTAGCACATTTTGAAGACAATTCATTTTCTCTCAGATGGGCTGTGGCATGAGACCTGCAATTGATGCTTCCACTCTCATTTTCTTTTAATAAATTATTTTTTCTTGTCTCATAGCACTCAGATCAAGGACATTATGACAAGGGTCAAACCAGTGCATTTTAGATGCACTCGCTCAACCAACAGCTTGCAAAAGTCTGAGGAAGGAAGGAAAATGGACAGCAAGTAGAAATTTAGATTTGAAACATCATTGTAATGGTCTGCAAAACAGATTCTTCAGGCATTGTTCAGTCTTTTTAAGGAACTGGTAATGACTTTGATTAAAGTAGCACATAATGGAATATTTATTAAATAAGTGCCTTGGGCCTCAAGCATGCCCAAACCAGAAGTGCTTTACAGTATGCAATTCCCTTTGCTCGCCCAGAGTCTGTTCAGGAGCGGAGCAGTTTCAGCTCCTGGAACAGTTTTCAGTGCTGGTTTGAGTGTTGGGTGTGCCATAGAATGATTTTCTCTGCACTCTTGGGCAGTGAATTAAATGATTCCTGTTGCACACCCTGGCCAGAAAAAACTAATGCCTTGATTCTCTAACACTAAGTGTTGATAGAGGGTTTTTGTTTTACCCGCAGTTTCAGTGACAATCTCACTTTCCACGAATATACCAAAAACTGAGGGAGGGGCTGGAAAGCATTAGAGACATGAATCCTTTAATACCTTGTGCCCGAGGGGTTTTAGCCGTGCTGAAGTGAGAGCAGTAAAGCACCGAACCCCGCCAGCCTTCAGCCCTGGGCCAGCATCTGCCCTGGCGTGGAACCCCAGCCAGGAGCCATCGCAAGGCTTTCGAAGCCATTTACGCTCTCAAAGCCATTTGTACCGGGCTGGCCAGCGCCCCAGCGGGCAAGGGCATCCCGGGGCGGGCCGGGCGTTACCTGGGCTGCGGGCCTCGGGCTCGGGGCAGCGGGCGGCCGGGCCGGTGCGGACCGGTGCAGTCCGGTGTGGGCCGGTTTAGTTCAGTTCAGTTCAGTTCGGTTCGGGCCGGGCCAGGCCGGTTTAGTTCAGTTCGGTCCAGTTCAGTTCAGTTCGGTTCGGGCCGGTTTAGTCCAGTTTAGTTTAATTTAGTTGGGTCCGGTCCGGTCCCTCACGT